>CP137676.1:30150663-30648168 GCA_037976565.1 Mesocentrotus franciscanus | reverse complement strand
AAAGTGTATTTATGAGAGAAGTGAAATCGAAATGAAATTTCATAATTTTGCGTGGTTGTATACTGATCAAAATAATATTTCGCGTAATTTTAGATACGTTGCCAAATTTGGTATTTTCGCCAGGTCAAGCCTTATTGAGCGCGGTTATTGTCCATCTGCCCGTATACCCGCGATGTTATTGTTAGTGCTGCCCCACTGGAAAACTATTGCCTCAATGTGTTTAAATTAATTGAAAAACACTCATTTGAATCAACTTTAACTTCGTTTTGATGATGATTGTGAAAGTCGAACAAAAAGAGAAAACAAAATTTTAAAAGGGAAAATCTGTCAGATTTATAACCCACAACTGTAGATTCTAATTTTGATCAACCTTTTTATTTAGTCGGATGGAAATATAAGATTCTTATTTCAAAACAGATTATTTCACATCATTGGAAAAGAAGACATTTGGGTTATAATTATTTAATTAATCTTTTTCTTTTTCCCGGCATCCATGTGACTCAATATAAATCTTTCTGTTGTTTTGTATTCAATGTTTCTTGATTTCGTCTTTGCCGAATAAATAATGTTATTAATTATGTATGAAATATTCTAATATTTTGTTCTTTAGAAATGTGATAGTTAGACAAAAATACTGTTAAGTTTTCCATGTACATGTATATTGTCTTGGCTTTGTTCCTAACTATGCTTATATAGTGTTAGAAATTATGAATATAAATACGTGGAGCTATAACCTTGCTCTCAAATCGGAAAAAAATTTAAACCAAGCTCTGACATTTCTGCAGACACTCAAACCTTGGACCACATATATTTATGTCAGTTTGTGTCAAGTGCGTACGCCTGTGTTAGATGCCTCACACGATGCTTTTTGTTGTTGTTTTTTTTAATGCACGCGCGTCACACTCCGACAAGGTTTTGGTTTTTGTGTTCATTTTCTTGTGTGATATAAGAAGGATTATGGATAAAATCTGGAGAGCTGTTTCATCCAAAAGAGGCTAGAAAAATGCAGGATCGGTAAAACGATGAGGCCTTGATATAGTTATGTGATTTTCTTTCTTGTAGTCCATTTTTTTGTTAGTGACCGAAAACGGTAAATAAACATGAAATATTAACCTAGTCAAAATGAAGGATATATTAGTGAAAGATAAATAATTCGAAGTTTAAGCCTATTCTCGACATTAACATTTGTTTTAAAAAGAAAACATATAACAATAAGATTTGGGTCTATACGCCCTCGCAAGATAATAACTTATTCACTAAATGTCATTTCCTCTCACATTTTCTTGACTAGAAACCCACATGTTTCTAATAGATGTTTGTTTGTTTGTTTTTGTGGGGATGGATGATCGAAGTGCCAAGATTCAAATAAACGTTTCAAAGCAAGTTCTACTTTCCGCAAACAATGCACGCGGTGACCGTTATAATACTGAGTACTTTCAAGGCATGCACGGACTTACTTGTAAATGGAGCTATTATAACAAAGGTTCTTAATAAAGAGGTTTATATATTATGATGAATTGGTTCAGATGAAAGATCTTTCTGTAGTATTGATTGAGCAACAAATTTATATTTTTTAAAAATACAGATTTACATAATTGTTACTTTAGAATGATGTTTTACGGAGTTTCCCATAATTTCGTGGTCTCTTTTAAACACACACTAATGGTTCATACATCTATATCACGTACGTGTTTTAGTACAGGCCTCTGCCTCGTCGCCTTTTGTTCCACTTTCATAATCTCGTTACTAAATCGCTCTGACACACTGTAGTTGGATAAACCTGATTGCCTGTTAAAACTGAACATACAGCTGGTATAAATCTTTGTCCAAAAAACAGTAATGTGTCTGTTTGTCGGTTTGCTTGCTTGTACATTTTTTTACATTTATATCTTTGTATTATTCAAATCTGTTTACATGCATATTGCTCAATGATCATGATGATATATTCATACATCTGTTAGAGCATATATATTATATACTTCATCGCCTTTCGTTCCTCTTTCATAATCTCATTACCGAAAGACAGACATTTTGAGTGGATGTACCCGACTGCCTGTTATAACCGAACATACAGCTGGAATAAATCACTGTCCAAACATTGTATCTTTTGTGCTGGAGAGGAGAACGTCAGGTCCCGTTGACCGGTAGTAGTTAGTCCTAATGATTTGGATGACGATGGTGGAGCTGTAGTCGAGTTGTAGTCTACTTTTCTAAACCCTCTTTATTGCAGTCAGTACGTCCCAACTTTGAAAATACTTGTATTGAAATGGCTTGTGTTAGAAGATTATTTTTATTAATCGTGCTGGTCCCATTTTATCACCTTTCTTGTTTTGTAACGATTAACTTGTATTATAAGTTTTCTAATAATTTGTAGAATGCTGAATATTGTGATGCACTGTATCTTGATATTGGTAAACAAAAACAATTATTCAAATACCTTTGATTCTTTTGATTATTGTGAGTAATATTTAGATATTTAGTCTCTGCGATAAAATAATTTCATCAAAATGTATTTTGTATGTATCATACAAGAACAAATCATGCATCAGGCTCACGGCCTTGAACGAAGAAAGCCTTTAGGAGAAAGCAAATAAATGAAAATATAGATGTTATATGTAAAACAGCAGGCCTCGCAAATTCATCAATCATAGTTATGATGTATTATCATTGTATTATGAAAACAGGAAATTGTATTGAATTGTTTACGTTAATTAAAATGTGTGGTCAAAATAAAAATGTTAAAACCGATAAGTGGAGAAAAAAGTTAAGAACTGACCTCTTTTTATTCTTTAAAAAGCATGAATAATCATGAAGTTTTAGAAGGATTTGCAATTTTTAAAAGAAGACGGTCTGGATCTACATCTTCTATACTAACCCTAGCCAATTTTACGCACGAACTGCTCAATAGTGATAACTGGTATATCAGGACAACCAATTTAACTCGTCAGGATCTCAGTCTGTCAAAATTACTTGACAGATCTTAGCAACCAATGAAAGTAACCGAAAGGCCTGTCACGGGCCGTTGGCTCCCTAAACTCAGCTTTGATTGGTGGGTTGGGCCGGCGAAGGCACGCGCGCGATTGTGATTGGTGGAGACCCAAGAGGCATGGTGGTGTAGGACGGGGTGTGTACTCGACGGGGGGAGATGCGGTGATGGCGATACCAGTCACCTACCAACTGATGCGTGCTGGAGCTGGCCCATCCCACCCCTGGACTGGTATCAAGGACTTACCCTGGTTGTCGGTTCAAAGGGATAATAACACTTGTTGCTGGAGGAGAAAGGTGGATGCGCAGTATATATAGGATCTAAACAGCGCTTGGTGTCCAGTCTGGTTGGTCGTTGCTCGTCCCTCCATCTCCTCTTCCTCCTCTTTCAATCAGTGTCATTATCTTGTTTCATCATCAGCATCATCATCATCAGCTTTCAACTCAACCTATATTTCACCTTTGCTATTATGATTGTGTTGAATCATCTTGCCTTAACGCTAATGTGAGTCAGAGTGCGTCACCGGAGACCACCACACAGCAACATCGACCCCGCATCACTTTCCAGACAGGAGGAACCATCATCTTACATTCGATACAATCATCACCATCACTTAAAGTTGTTGACTTTTAGCGTCTTATTTATTCCACTTTTCATTCCAATTTCATCTCGAGACTGAAGAGGTAAATTGAAGAAAAAAAAACCGTCAGAACAAAAATTGGCATTCACCGTTTTCGTCTGTGCCTTGTGGTCGTTTTGAAAACAATTTACATCATCCTTGAATAAAAGGGATACCACATCCTACCAGTGCCAGTGCAACATCCACCCTGAATCACCATGCCTCGCTCTTTCCTCGTCCGCCGTGTCTCCCGGCCTAACAAGGAGAAAGCCGCCATGTGGGACTGCTTTGCCGCAGAAACAGCCATCCAGAGTAAGTCTTCATTTCATTCACATTTCTTCAAACAAACTTCATCACCATAGAAAGAAAAAAAAAAAGGAAGAAAAAAAAAGAACAATTTGCTAAATCAATTTTGACAGCGAGTTATGTTTATGACGTTTTGATTCCGAACTCGAAAACCATTTTCTGCAGTGCCCCGTCTCAAGTTGCCAAGGAAATTCGGATGTAACAAAACTAGTTTTGTGACTATTCTTGTCACCAGAAAAGAATTCCAACGGTTTAGTTTCAAAATATGTTGTCGTAATTATATAAAGTGCTAAAACCATGACTTTTAGAAGTATTGAATGTCATCTTATTTTTGCCACAGCCCAACAAGTGTACTTTTCTTTGGAACAAATTCTTGTCTTCTAAGTTCTATATTTAGCAGAACAAAATCTAAGATTCATGGTAATATTAGCGAAAGTGAGCTCGAAAGTTTCCCTCAATTATCGTCTAAAATGAACAATTTCACCTCCTGGTTCGGATACGTTTTCTTAATTCGATACGAAATTTCTTCTCGGTCCATCTATCTTTATAACACGAGCCAAAAATGTTGCTAATTAACGTTGAAAAACAATTTCTCCATCGGGAAAGTGATCGGCTACAAAACGAGGTCTTCAAGTTCTTTTTATGCGCTCCATTGATTTATAAGTGACGGGGGCAGAAAGGGTTTTAGTTACCCCCAGTCTGTATTTAGGTATATCGCTGATGTAAATGAGGTGTTGGCGAAAATGACCCCTTTGGGATGGCCGAGTGATCAAGCGCGTCGCGGTCACTCGCATGGTCACTATCAAATGGTCACTCCTCTCTTTTGACGATCGTTGACCAACCAATTTCGTTTGTCTTTTCACATGGCGCGCGACCGAAATTCCCCTTAGAGGGGTAGTTGAAATATATGTGGTTTTTATTACACCTACACGTGAACTCGTATCAAATACCAATGGATACCAATGGAAACGGAATGAAACTCGAAGGAGGATAGAATAATAATGAATTGCTCGCAGGTTTCCTTTTTGTGTTTGGTTAATCAACAACTTTGGAGTCTGATATGCTTTTTTAGGGTGAAACGAGTATGCCCCGTTCGACCCATTAAACTATTATTGCCAGTGGCTTTTACCTGAATCTCAATATAAAAAGGGTTATACTGATGTAAAATTTAAGAAACGTAGGATATGCTTTAAACCAAAATGTTAAGGCACTCTTTTGTTCTGCACCTTATTTATGTTAATCAGTTTCATCAATGTGATTATACAAAGATAGAAGAACTTGTGAATTTTGTTATTAGTGTTCATGATGTTCTTCGTTATTAACCAATCTAAGTTGAGATAGTGATTTTACGCATCAAATATATCAATCAAAATCATTATTCCATAAGATAGCTCTTTACTCTAAGAACATTAACTTTATTCAATTCGATACCACTGTAAATTAACATCATAGTTCATGCGCATTTATTTCACTTAAAAATTGATTTAGACGAATCAAGCTTGCTATTCGAAATCGATAGTAAATATAAAGTGAAAGGAAAACTTCTAGAGATAAACAGTATTCTCGTTCACCGAACTTTCTCCTTTTCTCCTTTTTATTTATTAGTTGATAACCGATACATCTTTCATCATATCACTGTACATGTTCCATTATTATGTAACTGATATTGATATGTTAGGTTCTTGCATACCAATAGTCTTATCTAAAGAAATGTAATCTCCATTATTTGTTGCACTCAGAAGTATTGGGGCACAGAGTTCGTGTTACCAACCACTTTACAGAGCTCCTCATCAGAGCGACCCCGGTACGCTACCGCTGGTTCTCCCATCAGATAAACAAAAGAAAACTCTCCTACTTTCTCAAATGATTTGCTCTCTCTCTACTCATTTTTCTTGCCCATTTGCTCACTGTTTTTGCTTTGCGAGTATACGAAAGCAAATTAACATCTCACGGTTCTAGAAATTCATAGTTAATGGATCTAACGAGCGAATTAAGCATCGTTATATCGTTAGGGTTGTTGTGCAGGCGAGCAAAGTTCTTTCTCCGGGTTTTCGTCCATTTTTTCTCCCGCCAGATCCCACGGGGTTTCTTTACCATTCTGATTTGGGTGAAACCACCTTTGTGCTTCTTTCTCTCGACTCGAGCCTTGTTTCGGACTCGACGGGAGCTTGTCTTTAGTGATACTTTGTTGGCACTAATAGGCAAGTTATTTCGATGATTAACCGGCATTGCACTTTCGTGAATTCCGACAGCTTTGCGTCATTATTTCGAGGTGGTGGCATACAGTTTCAGGTTTGCTCCATTGTTTCTGCTCAGAAGGTAAAAACAAAAATATTTAGGAGAATCAATTTCAACTTAAATGTATTTATAAATCCAAGGCACAAACATAACAAAAATGAACTGTGTTGTACCGCATGTAAACGAGAGTAGTCTAATTATGGTTCTTCATCGCATTCGTTTAAACAAAGAGAGCTCAAAGAATATGAAGAACAAACAAAGATGGAGCTCAGGAAGGAAAAGAAGAAAAAACACGAACATTTTAAGATTCCCTTCAAGATTTTATGACTGTTCGTTAATGTAAAATATTGTACCTCTGATCCAGTCATACGATTAAAACATGCGACTTGAAACAAAAAAGAGGGAAATACCAGGGTCTCGATAAGCCGTCACTTCTCATTAAGTCGTTCGTGAAAAAGTACCCGAAAGCCTCAAGAAATAGGTAACGCTACCTATCCATCCTCCTCATTTTTTCTCCTTTATGGAGCACGCTATTTGAATACGAAACAGGTGAAATGGAATGTCACAGTTTCAGTCTATTTATTTCTTCTTTCTGCTTTCTTAAGGGATATTACTGAGGCGATTCTTGATTAGAATGCGATGTATTTGTGACCCGAGTTGAGGTCGCGTCCCTTGGGGTTCAAAGCTCTAGATGAAAGTCGACTTCAAACTGGACTGAACGCGACAGTTCCCCGCTCCAAGCTAGCTAAGCGCTCCTTAAAAAGTCAGAACTTTACATCAAAGGCGAAATAACTGTTACAGAAACGTGCTTTGCGACTGTAAGTCGTGAAAATCTATCCATTTTCTTGTCCTTGATAACTGCAGGTAAGAATTTATGGAATTGGAAACTTTTTTAATAATACTGGAATATTGTCTTCGCCATTTACCTCAAGTATTAAAATTACATTCCACACTTTAATATCCTACATATCATTTACAGCCATTATGGTATTTTTTGTTTAATGAACCGATTTTTGAAATTGAATAAAGATAACAACTTAGTAAAGTGGATACTAAGTGAAGCCCCCCTCCTCCCCCATCATCCTCGTAAGAGTCATGAGACACCAGAAGTTGATAGACTCTGTTAATCAATCAGGTTGTGATTTGATGTAAGTAAGAAAGCATCAAACATCAGTCTATCAGCTTACACGTAGATTCCTAGAAACGTTAAGCTGAATATTAAACAACAGAATCAAAATGTAATGTATATCACTGATTTAAATTCAATCATTAAACGGGGGCATGACGACACACTTCTCTTCCTCGCTCGCTGTTCGGTTTTACTCCGTAACGATTCTGACCGCGAAATAGATGACATTTGACTCATAGATCTATACATCAATATTGTAACGATTAATGTAGTCACACCGCACAAGTGAAAGATTTGATCACACCTAATATTGCATAAATTAGATAAAGAAACAACACTCAAAATTCTAACATCAATTAAAACTATTTTGTTTTGAGTCATTTGGCTGAATTTGCAATTATTGAAATTAGTGTCTATCAAATGTGTTATTGTATTTCCCTAGTATCATGAATATAGGTCGTGGGCTTAAGCATGAAATATTTCTTCTCTTGGCGCGCTGTCATTGGTAGAAGTTTGTAATTGTATGCTAATTATCACCAGAGTGTAACATGGTATCTTTATATTGTTCACCGTGTTCTTTTCTAACGTCTCACCTTTCTATTGACATCTTGCTGTACATAGTCAGTGGTACATGAGCTCGTTAAAACTATATCTTTACTCTACTTTGCTTGTGTCTGCTATGAGGGTTCTCTTAAATGGAAGCACAACATTTTGTCTGTCGTATATGTACATCTCTTTCTCTGCTGTCTTTCATCATTTTGCGATTTTTTTTTGAAGAGAGTGCCAATAAGCCTATGACGACGACGTGTCTTAGAACATACCCATACCGCTGGTTGGCAGTAAAGATTTATGTCGACTTTAGATTCGTTTGGAAGTCATTGACTCTAGAAAAATTATTGCTTCATCATTGACTGAGACTGCGTCACTAGTCTTGTGTATATTCCCTTCTTTCTTTCTCTCTCTCTCTCTCTCTCTCTCTCTCTTTCTCTTCCTCCCCTTCCACTCTCTATCTTCCTCTTTCTTTCTCTTCATCTTCATTCCTCTCTCGCTCTCTCCTCTCATCTCAACTGCATCCCCGCTCCATCTCTCTTGTGAGCTGAGGCACTGTCACTGGTGGAGCTTTCTTGGAAGAACCTTTAAATAGATAGCGGTCAAAGTGATTAAGGGTGCGAAGATGATACTCACATGCGTCGGCGCTGCTAAAAGGTGGTGGAAGCTTACAACCCAGATAATAATGATTCGCCTGGGCACTTAGCCAAGTCTTATGATGAGGATGATGATGATGATGGTGATGTTGAGTTCATTTGTCAGCATGACGTCGGTGTTGCTAATGGCGACCTCATCTTCGGGGACGAGATGGAGATCTAAAAGGACTTCTTAAATCCTCTTTCCATTCTGTTTTCTTCTTTTTCCTTGTATTTCAACTTAAATCTTAAGATGATGCCCTTACCACTTCTAGTTTCGAGCGGGGTTTTCACCACTTTTCTTTCTGAAATGTCACCCATACCCATCTGCATGTATGACCATAATTTCTAATGGATGTTTCTTAATAATCTGGCGTCATCATCTTTAGTTTTGTTTTCTTTCGATATTTCTTCTTTCTGATTATAAAGTGATTCAACTCATATACTTCGAAAAACTTCATAACAGTACTATCAAGAAGTATAGAAGAGATAGATCATACCGAAAAGACAGTTAAATACCTGATAAACTTAAATTCAAGATGATAGAAATGTGTTATTTTAAATAGTCTTAAACGGTTGACTTTGCAACTCTTTTTTGTCAGTAAAAAAAACTTGATGTTGAAACGTCCAGTGAGTAGATGATAAAATGATGACATCGGAGGGTCTATGTAAATGTGAGATTTGACCATCATATTATATTTCGGTAGAAAAACGGCCATAAAGTACCAGTAATCCTCCCAAATCACAACAGGCGATCAGATGGACTTGCGGCTACCAAATCCCGTCTGAGCCAAATGGCAGTCAAAACGTCGTCTCATGAAGAACGCTGATCAACCATAAACACATCGCTCAGACTAAAAAATAATAACCATAAAGCTTTTCGAAATATTTATTTTCTAGAAAGGCTCGGATTAACCGTTCACTCAGCGCCCGAAGGAGTTTTTACGTCAAGTTTTTTTTAGTTGGTTCTCTCTCTTCTTTCTTCGTCATCATTTTCCCTCCTCCTCCTCTCCTCCGAGCTTTTCTCCTTCGTGAGGAGTGCTCCGTGTTGGACGGGAGTAATGGAATTCACCACCGAGAGGGAAGCGGTGAAAATACCAGAGCAAGATGCTCTCCTTCTCTCTTCAATTTGGTTGAAATTCCTCCCCAAATCTCCCATCTGCCGAAATCTAATGCCAGTCTCGGGTTTGAGTGACACGCGACCCGGCTCAAGTGACCAGCGGGGGAAGGGATCGTGTGGGGTGGAAGTTGGGGGAGATACAGAGGGGGAGGTGGGGGGTGGGGGAAGGAGAAGGGCGTAGCGGCATGCGAGCTTGACTCTTTATTTCTCTTTAAGTTATTTGAAACTTGCATTGACTCTTATTTGAACTTTTCTCGCTTTTGAATATTAGTTCTGTTCAAGAGCAAAATATTTCTGTGATACTTTTTCTTACATTCGTTTGAACAATTTGCTTTCTCTTTGTTTTGTCCAAATGATGACGTTGGGTTAAAGTTGCATGATGCCAACAACATTTTCTTAACGGTAGTAAGACAACATTTTGCTTTTGGCAATCCTGGTGTGTTGTCTCTCGGTTTGTCCAAAAGACGTCAAGGAAAAATTAAAATACATCTATGCTTCTTTTATTCAACCATATTTTTTCTCGCTTTTGCTGAGACTTGTTTGTTACTTTTCCCTGTTATACTACTTACATCCTCCTTTCCACTGTCATAACCCAGAGTTATAATCGTCATTGGCCTATACTATTATTTCTTGAGATAGGACTACTTTCATTTATCGCCAAGAAGAAGTGTTATAACTT
The DNA here is from genome assembly GCA_037976565.1 of Mesocentrotus franciscanus. NCBI lineage: Eukaryota > Metazoa > Echinodermata > Echinoidea > Camarodonta > Strongylocentrotidae > Mesocentrotus > Mesocentrotus franciscanus. The sequence continues at coordinate 30,637,907 of CP137676.1, read as the reverse complement.
TTATTTTGCTAGACTATATTCAGAGCTTGTAAACTCTCCAGAAAGACAACCAACTTGTATTGCCCTTTACCTTATGTGTTTTATCTGGGCAGAGGGATGAGTAAAAGGGTACAGGTTACGTTCGGTGAGGAGACTACATGTAAGTAGAGCGCCGGAGAAAAAAAACGGCCTGTTAGATTCCTGTGCAATCTCTCCCCGTACCGGGTGGCCGTGCTTATGACCATATTTGGGCATTTGGTCGCGTGGCAAAGTTGGCGAGGGCATCATCTCTTCTCCTACCACTGCGCTCCGATACTCTTCATCTCTTTTCATCTCTCTCTTTCTCTCTATCTTTACATATGTCTCTCTGCATCTCTCTCGAACTTTCCTTTTATCTCTTTCTCTCTCTCTCTCTCTCTCTCTCTTTCTCTCTTTCTCTCACTGTTTGTCTGTCTCTCTTTTTCTTTCTCTATTTATCTTTCTCTTTTATCCCCCTCAATCTCTCGTCACCTCTCCATCTTTCTGTCTGTGTCTTCATTTCTTTATAGCGTTTAACCTCTCTTCCCATCTACCTCTTTCTTCCATCTTCTCCCCTTCTCTTCCTATCTCTAGTCCATCTTTCTCTCTTGTCATCTCTCTCCTTTCCTCGCTCGATCTTTCTTGCAAAATTTATCCCCATTTTGCCTGTTTACCATCTCAGCCCTATCTCATTCTCTTCTCCATGTACCTCTATCTCTATTTGATAATTATTTCGTGTTTTCTTTTTTTTCGTTACCCTTTACCTTTAGTTTTATCCAGGCTATTATTTGTTATCCTTAAAATAACACCACGTATTTCTTCCTTTAATTTACTGTTAAAATGAAATCAATGCATTCGTCCTTATGCAGAATCCTCTTTCCATGTCCGCTCTCTTTTTCTTTCTCTGATGGATATTTCTTTGCTTCTAACACATTTTCTGTAACCCTGTTGATGCTGCTGCTCCTGCTGCTGTTGTTACTGTTGCTGTTGTCGTTGTTGTTATTGATGTATCTTGTCAATGGTGCTATCATTTTCCATCTCTTCATCGATATCTCTCCTATGTAGCCCCCTCACCGCAAGTTCTAGCCTAATGTATTATCACATTCGCATTCGTATTCGTATTATCAAGGACATATCATCTCAAGGAGATATCATCTCCTTGATACAACCAGGCAGCCCCTGGATCGCATGGACCCATACTGATCCGACCAAGCCATGGACCAAGAAGGCAAACTTTCCTGGGTCAAGTAATTAATATTATGAAACCAAGTTCAGTGGGTTGCTAGTCGTTGGAACAATTTCATAGTTCAAACTTCATTCCCAAAGTCCACGCATTATCTTCTGTATTATTTTGTTGTATAAGACAGATTACACTAATGACTCCTATTTGCCCACAAATGGTGTAGTTTACTCTTAAAATAATCACCGAATCGCGATTTAAGGGATAATGAAGAAGAAAAAAAGTTTGAGGCATAAAAAGAATGCTAGAGACCATTTCGAAGCTGAACGGTGTCACTGTTGATACTTAAGTGAATAGGTTGAATATAATGTATGTTTATTGTATAATATACTAGCAAAACTATTCTAATGTATTCCTGAAAATAACGGTCCGGTTTATTAAAGGCACAAAGGTACAGGGGTGTACCGTCAATTTTGGACGAATGAAATTGGCGGACGCTGACCGGTCGCGTGCGTGCATGTGCTTGGCGTTCGGTTGTTAAACGGCGTGCCCAGGCGACTACCTCGCCTTTCTTGCAACACCTGTGCTCCGGCATCTAACCCGTCCTATCATCGCCGTACCTGCTTGCTCTACCAACTGTCCTGTGACTTCGATCATTTTCACACCCACGAAGTGGCTACATCAACATCGAACTCAAACAGCCCTGAAAACTAAATTTAGTTACTCTTTCCACTCCCTCCCCTCTCTCTCACACTCTCTCTCTCTCTCTGTCTCTGAAACACCATATATTTTAATAGCTTAAATGGTGCGTTCCCATTGGATGAGCGTTTAGTAGGAACAATATTTATTTAGACGATTCAGTTTCTTTCATTGACACTTCTATTATATTGTTGATTGGGCGCAACTAGATGGTTTGCACGGGATTGTTCACCCTGCTTCATAGACCATGCCACAGTTGCACACAACATAGTGAGCGTGCAAGATATCGGAGACAATGGGGACAGAATAGAACTTTTCAAAATGAGATCCATTTTCAAGAGGTCAAAATACTGCCGTAGAGGTGACTCCTTTTGTTTTGTTGTCCCACACGAGCGATCAAATCCCCCTTCTTGAAAACCAACCCGACCTATCTTTCCCCACTCACGCTTTGCTTTATTTCCATACGGTATTAACCAGTGCGATGCCGCGACCGCGAGTACATCTTTATCCCTTTCCCCTGCTCTCTTTACACCTCTTTCTATCCATCTTTATCATCACTCTCTCTTTCTAGAGAGAAATAAAAAAATATCAAGACGTACAGAAGCGAGACCAGGATTCTCGCCCAAATTGGGGTCAGAGATCTTGAAACAAAAGACCAAAAGGTATTGATACGCGAAGCTAAGTCTTCCGGGAACGCACTTTCGTCAACACTTCGGCAAAAGGTAGATTTAAAAGGGCGGAACCACATCTGAGCAGGCATGAAATCACAAAAGCTCCTCAAATACAGTCTACAAGGCCTCATCATTGTTTCAACTCTTCAAACAAAAAGTCATGGAAAAGATGGCACATGTTTTGCTTTGTTGTTTATTCAACTTTGGTAAGCAGCGGCGAAAATTCGTTTTGAATGAACTTTTGAATGAAAAAATTTAATAAACTTCACTAGCCGCGCTTTCTCCAACATTCCTACTCGATATTTTGATTACACACTAACGGGCTATGTGTAGTCGTTGTAAGTATTTAAAACCTATAGATTTTATCTGAATTCTCACCACTGCCTTTCAAATCTGTCAGAGAATCTTTCAGCCACAGATTCTTTCTTGAGTTGACGAATCGAGTGAATCACAGTCATGACGGGTGTACATGTTTGGCCAATGACGTATTTAGAGTGCAAGAAATAGAAAGCAAAACTTGACTGTTACAACTCGACACCTGGATCATTTCTCTTACGATAATCAACTCCCTCTTACCACCCCGCCCCATTCTCTCTCTCTCTCTCTCTCTCTCTCTTCTCCTTTCCCCTCTACTCCTTTATACCCACCCTTTTCTCCTCTTTTCTCCATAATCCCTTTCATTTCTCACTTTCTCTCGCTCTCTTTCCATAATGCTTAGGCTATTTCTCCACCTGTTTTCCCTCATACATCTCTACTTTCATTCGTTTCCCATTGTTTTGATATCCTTTCCCCCTTTTTATACTAATTTTCTCTTAGTTTCCCTCCTTCCCCTCATCCTATTTCTCACACAACTTTATTCCTTCATCTGTTTGGTACCATTATACCTTTCTCCATTTTCATTTGTTGACCGTTATCTCCCTCCATATTTCCCTCTGAATGTCTGTCCCTCTCTGTCTCTGTCAGTCTGCCAATCTCATTCTCTCTCCATCTCTCTCTCTCTCTCTCTCTCTTAACTCTAAACCCATCTTATCAGTTCATTATATTCTTGTCACTCCATCTCCACGCTTGGCATTATCTATTGTGTTGGGTCTAGACGAGTCACTCTTCTTTGGGATAGACGGTGCCTTCATCATCATCATCATCATCATCAAAATCAGTGACATCGTATAGTATACATGGTATGGTAGAGGGGCACGCGTCTCCTGTCAATCTCTTCGTTTCCGGTCACAGCTTGGACTCCTCGTTCCTCCCCGCCCCGCACCCCTCTCACTATGTCTCTCTCTCTCTCTCTCTCTCTCTCTCTCTCTCTCACTCTCTCTCTCTCTGCCAGGTCGATAGTAGTAATTGAAGGGTTGTTTCTGCGGTTGGGGGGTGGGATACAATTTCAATAAAGAGATAGGGGCGGTGGTCGTCAGGAAAATATACACATTATATACTGATGCACTGCACCGTCAGCATATAGCCATGGAATTGTACCCTGATACAGAGTTTGGAGCAGGTTAATACAGAAATGCTATTTTCATTGACACGTTGTACTTTGCAGGAGGGATTGTGGCACCCCTTCCCTTCTATACGTTTACCTCTATACATGCATTTATCTCATCTTTGACACACCCTAAAACGTCACGTGACATCCAACTACTAACACAGATACACATTCATACATCAATGCTTTTATTACTAAATGATTTCTTTATTACGGTGCCCACATAGAACTTGCCCAGCATTAAATATAAACTATAAAATATTACCATACTTTGCACAATTTTATGGTAACTCCTTGCGTTTGATTCCAATGTCCGGGAGATGCTGTTACCAAGAGGGATGAAGAATGGATGAGGCATCCCACCTCCCTGGGTTGGCCGAGAATTTCTAATTACCGCCTGTAGGGGTAGATAGAGATCTAGTAAAGAGTGAATATTGAATTGAATTAAGATAGTGGGGAGAGGGAACGCGCCATATGACAACAGCTAGTCGCGTGGGCTCTGTAATTACGTTATGTATAGATAAAGACAAGTATGATGCTTGGGTGGACATGGTCTTGTGTATAAGATGCATATCCTGAAAAGGTGTATTTTGTCAGAAGGAAATAAAAACGGATTTCAATTCAATAGAAAACAATATCGTTATTGTTTTATAGAATCGCTCCATCGGCACTTTGTTAACAGTCAACCTACTAAAAATCATTCGTTTTTCTGCATAGCTTTTGCTATACATTTATATTCTTACTTTTTTTCCAGTAGGTCTTCATTTATGCTGCCTATGTCAGATGGAAATTCCTTTTCAAATAAATTTGCATTTTGATAGTTTGATGGCCGATTAAAAATATCCGATAAATTGAAAAACATACTTGGAAGCAGGGCTAATGCTTCGATGCGCAACATCATAAACATGTACGCCCAATTGGTCATTGCTATTCAGTTGTCTGAATCATTTATTTATTTATTGACGTTTTTCGACTCATCAACAGGCCAATGTCATCCATCTTTCATGTTTGAATTGGCACAAGATCGTTCCTGAAATAGAGCTCCATCTAACCGATTTTCCAATCCAGGTCCGCTTGCAAAGAATGAAAAAGAGAGTTCACGTCCAATGCAATTCATGGGAGCATGTATAACCGTTTGAAATTGCGAACAGGTTCAAGTTGTCAGAGTGGCCCTCCCGTGTGCCTCGCGTGCGTGCGCCCCACTCCACGCGACCACAATGTGCCCTGACATCACGCGCGTGCCGCTAACGACCTCCTCTTCCATAAACTCCCGCGGTGGCGTGGTTTTAAATCAAAACTTGTTTAAAAAGAAGAATATAAAAAACAGAAATACATGAGGGAAGGGGTACTTGTGTTTTGATTTAATGGTATGGTCACGTTGAGTATGGCCACCTACAAACTTCCGGTCAGCTAATATTGGCCGAAATGACTTTAGACATGTGTCGTAGAGTTGTACTCGACTTGTTCAAAATAATCATTCTAGCGGTGTTTTGAAATCAAAAGTCAGTTGTCAACTTGGCTTTGTGTGTCATGAAGGATGTATATACAATGCTTCTTTGGGTGCCTGTTAAAGTATCATAAATTGTAGTCATTATTTTGCTTGGAGCTTATGAATATGAATCCTGAATACTATGTTCATGATATAAATATTATAATCAGAATACCATTCTCTCCATTTTTCCCGTTCCTCCCTGAATCATGCGAATATAATTTGTAAGCTTCAATAAAAGGGCTATTTTGAACGCACATGAAGTACTCATTAGATAAACCGCATTCCATAAATAAATTAGACTAGTCACTGAACGAAGTCAGTACGGTCATTTTGAAGGCGATACAATAATCTAAATCGAATATCGTAAAGAATTGGGAAACTAATACATGGTTTGCTACATACATCCATACCCACATGCGCTTGAAAGTTGAAGTTTGAATACAAAGAAAAGTAAAAGCGAAAGCCCGCTTACTACTGAATGAATGAAAGATTGTCATGAAGCCTGCCTACCACCTGTGATGATTCGCGTCGGATCGAAACAAGATGGAAAGAGGGGGGAAAAAAGAGAAAACGAGTAAAATTATGAATGAAACTGGAAGTCCATTGTGACCTCTGCGTATACGCAAGAGTCAGGCTAAATTGAAAGGTCATGAGGTCAGGTGTGTCAAGCTAATCAGGGCTACGTCAAATACAAATTATGGAGTGACGGTTGGTTGGTCGGTCCGGGGTTTCAGTACTGTTGAGGGGTTGGTTTGGATATTGGATGGGGTGAAAGAGGGGGGGGGGGGTGTAGAGGGGTGGTTGGTAGCTGTCGATATGAAGGGGTAATCTAATAATGTGTGGCGATGCGAGGAAAAAACATCTAACGAAACGGTACATTAAAATAGAGATTTGAAGAATAAAAGTGAAAGTGGTTTTAAAATATAAAAAACAAAATGGATGAAAAATCGTCCACTATACGTGCCTGAAAAAATAAAACATTGACTAGTTTGAGACTAAAGCAAAATATCTCCAAACCCTACTACGTGACAATCATGTTGATAGTTACAAACTGTAATATACAATTTTAAGAGAAAAGCTCAGTATCTAACTACAGATAAATGAAGATATTTGGGTATTTGCCAGGATTAAAAAAAATGATGGTATCATTGATCTTCATTCATTGAAATTTAGCCGGTGAGCTTTCCATCTGATAATTGACCTTTTTGTAGGTAACCGAAATGTATATAGGATGAGACAGGTCAATTTATGCCAATTAGCTTCTTCTTCTTCCGAAGGGGGGCAACCATACACCCCTGACGTTGGTCCACGATCCCCAACCTTCTCAATGTCGATCCCTAAAGACGCTAGAAATATTATACCTCCAATAATCTACCAACGAAACCGCTCTCTCTCTCTCTCTCTCTCTCTCTTCTCTCTTCTATAACCATGCCTTCCCTATCAAAAGGAGAGCGAGATCGAGGGTAAAAAAAGGTGGGTTTCAATGTCAAAAGGAATTTTGAGTGGTAAAGCTGATGACTTACATGACGGGGGAGTCTTTATCTTTCTCCTTTTTTTCTTCATTTTTCCCCTCCTTTTTCTTGTGGCCTAGCAAATCTTTATCATGTGTGTATTGTTTGTATGAAGAGGATGACCGAGGTCATGACCCTGTTATTGAGGTCACCCGACTTAGCCTAGCAACAGGGTTTAGTCGTGACCTTAAACCAACAACCAAAAAATCAATTCCATTTTGCATATACAACACATTAGGCTTGGGCGAAAGTCACATTTAACAAGGATCTCCAGATTGTTTGATTACATTAAGACATATCATCAAGAAAGAATTGAGATTGATAAAATGCGAGATTTTATGTTAGGAATGGATAGTTTCTATCAAGAAATACAACGTAGAATGATTCTTTCAAAACTTCATATTGTTCATAATACACACTCTATGACTATACCACGAGTAAATTCATGGCACATTGCTGTACATGAATTTATATTAAAATCAATATTATACGCTAAAAGATTAAGCCTAATAAGAGATTTGATGTCTATAACAGAAACTATTCCTTTATATTAATAAGAATTATCAACATCAATTTTTGGCGCAGGAGCTCAAGGAAAACATACAGAAGTTGTTGTGGATACATCAGAAAGAATGAGCCATGAAAAGTAAGTCACGGCGCGCAAACTTTCACCTTCATCAGCAGATGTTCTTCAACAGTTCAATCACTTGTCTGTGCGCCCTAACTTTCTTTACCGTCTTTTAATTAATCGATGCAAATGCAAGCGCCGAGCTCACCATCCAGCTAAAGGCCACGAAGAAATGTTATCAATCGGATCAAATAAATATCATCGGGTATTTTTAGAATCTTCATCAACTCGGAAGGGGAGAGATTTTGATCTTCTAGTGTTTCGTTCCATCTCTCATGCTGACATTCAAAACATGGAGAGAGAGGGATGGAGGGAGGCCGGCGTGTCGTAATGCTGCACATTCAGCGGTCGGAGAAATAAGGGAAAACTTGAAGACGCGGATAATATGAAATCGTAGACCGCCTTTCCGTCGTAATGTTAAAGATGATATCTGCGAAGTAAATGTGACATGAAATATATATCAGCGACTGTCAAACAACCATTCCCTTTATAATTGTGTCCCTCTCGGTTTCTGCTTTCGATTTTTTAAATTTTTGTATAGAGGGGGGTGATAAAAGCAGTCATACTTCGGCATCAGTCAATTTGGTAGCGTCTGCTCCTCAGCTGGAGGAGGATAGAGGAGAACGAAAGTACTTGAGAGAGAGAGAGAGAGAGAAGGGAAGAGAGGGAGAAAGAGGGAAGGTATGGTGTGTCTTTTAGAGGCACGTGGCTGGAGAGCAAGCATTACCTTATTTGGGTACAACCGGCGCGCGCCAGTGGTGGCTAAAAACTAAGTCCCGATTGAAGTCTGTTATATAGGCACACTTGGTTTACCCTATTGCGTGTTGTCTGCTCCAAATACTTCAACATGAACCTCGTCCACAGTAAACTTTTTTTTACCACTCAAGCCGCACGTTCGTGTTGTTATTTCTCCCAATCAATTCCTCAATGATATTTTTTTTCTTCTAAAAACCGCTAGTCCCCTTCTCTTTATCTGCAGTCTCTTTCTGCGGGTCCATTTTCAACAACTTGGCCTTTGTTGGGTCCACGAGGATTCCTCCAATCCTGTTCCCGATCGGAAATGTTTCATTAAGGTCGTGCTTATTAGACATGTGGGGTTGATGAGTTTCGCGGACGGGCAGGCTCGTTCGGTAACAGTTGCTAATAAAATCGACACGTTTGGAAGTTCGGGTGAAGAATTGAGTGGAATTCCGGATGTCCAATTTTGACGAATTCTTCCACACACAATTTGCCGTTTGTCCCCCGGCTAACCTTGGCTACATGTGTATGAAAATATGAAAAACAAGTTTTCTATTTTGACGCAAATGAATAACCCCGCTACTAACGACAGAGAATGCACTTTTGCGACTTTTCCTCGTCACCGGCTATTTAAAGTTCAAACGGAGTCCAATGTTTGATTCAACACACGCAGAGAAATTGAACAAAATTAAACAAATCAAATAAATGTCTTTCATTGTCCGTATTATTAAATATTATTAAACTTGAATAAACGTATCATTTTATGAAATTAGAATAATACAATACTTCACTGCGTATATCACATTATGTTTGCCGTCATTCGAATTCATCTTCAATGGCTTTTGATATTTTCTTATTTACAAACTCTTTACACTTATTCTAAAAAAAAATTCACAAATATCCTGGCTAAAGATTGATTCATAGAGATAGATCTGCAACTTGTGGTGGCGCAACATTCTTATGCAGAGCAAACAGTTGTGTCTGATTTTCATTTCTTCTAATTTCATCGTCTCCAATCGTTGTCGGATAGAATTATTGGTTGAAGACAGGCGTGGTGGAGTCTTGCATCTGTGGACATTATTCACGTTTCGAAACAAGATGGATTTGTGGTCGCGTGCACGTGCTCTGGTTTGCATGGAGGGTGGTATGGTGATAGCGGGGATGGTCGAAAATCATCTGGTCCTGAAAATGTTCGTCAACGTCTGTGCTATTTTCCGTGATAGCAAAGTTATTTTCGTTAACATTCTCTCACATCCCCATCGTTAGATCGTATTTTATTTTTCTTCCGTTTGTCGTCTTCTCCTCAAAACTGATGTCTCACGGTCTTGACATAGTTTACGATCATGGAGTCAGTGGATTGATTTTGAATTTTACCCTTTTTTCGGTCTTTCCTTTCAAATCGTCAGTGGCTTTTGCGGTATCTTTTTAGTCCTTCATGTTATCATCTTCATGTTCAAAGTATGTCCTCTCTGTAGTATTTGTTTATGCTTTACACTGTTAACCCTTATTTTCGATGTCTCTACTAAAACTTATAAGACGCAATATGATTCTTCAACATTGGCATACTTGAAGTCCCTTTAAAACAATAGTTCAAAACAAATCCCTCAAGTTTTCATTACATTTATACGACTGCATAAATAATATGATAGACGACTATAGCATGACGATGACGCATATGACGATGTTATGCAAATTCGTTGTAATAAGTGCTCTACAAACACACGGAAGGGCTCGGTGTACGCGCCCAAGTAAAACTGAACCAATTAGGTATCCTTGGAGGAAAACCTACCTATAAAGGCTAACCATTTCTATTTTTCTATTTATCATGCTACCCAACAAGTGTCGCCAAGCCATAACGACGAGTTATCTCGTTGGCACGCATCAGTTGGTTGGGAGACTTCCAGCGAGCAAGCGTGACGGGTTGGTTGCTCTCGTTGCTATGATGTCTCGCCAGATGATGATGATGATGATGATGATGAAGGGTACGGGGCCAACGTTGGGTTACATCATTGCATCCAAGTGGTAGAAGGCCTACACATTAAAGAGATTGTCAAAAGGGGGCTTGACATTAGAAAATCCCAATCTCTGGCCGTTTTCAAAGTTTTTGAGCCCAATTTGTTTTCAGAAGACTTTACATATATCCTTAATGTAGCACTCTTACTTATACGAGTTTTCATCAAAGCGCCTTAGAGTAAATTTATATATTAGTTTGGCTATATAAATCGATCTCGTTATTATTATTATTATCATTATTATTATTATTATTGATAACAATGATATTATTATTATTATTATCATTATTTTCATTATTATAATCATGATTATTACACATCAAAGAGGGGGCACTGAATGTCTCGATGTCATTAAAATGCGAGTAAATTATCAATCTCCAACGTGTTTCGCTCCCACTCACCTTTATGTTAATTAGTACTAATCTGTCCATTTGGTCACTTATCCAATCAGCTGACACTTTTGGGGGGTTATTTTCTTGTGAAGAATACCAGAAAATGGCCAAATCCTATACCTAAATTAAAAGAATCACAAGAATCATAAGAAACCGCCACTCTTCATGGAGATTGTGGAAGGATTAAACACAAATCCCCTTAATTACGCAACCATCAAAGACAAGATGTTAGCGTAGGGTCTTAGTGCAGGTAGACTAGGCCGTTGAAGATGTTTTATATTGAGGGGTAATGAAAGAAGTTTGTCTGTTCTGGTTTGCTCCCCCTTCTTCTGGCCTCATCTTCCTCGTCATCAATCAAGAAAACAGCTGTTCGTCAGCGAGCTCCGCCACCACCTACAAACAAGCGTAATTTGTATCGTCGTGGTAGCGTTCTGGAGCTGGTACACTGTATGAGGAAAAACCAATATAAAGCTGCACTACTTTGTAGCAGAGAGTATATCTGGTTGGAGGAACATCTTATGGTGATGCTAGATTAATAGAAAAATAACATGGCGGGGGATGGGGATAAAACAATAGAGGAAGAGGAGTAAGTAAAGTAAGTAAGGGGAAAATACAAGAATATGAAAGCATATTTACAATAATGGAGAGAAAGATACCAAAGTTGATTAGTGCATACCATTTCATACTTTACAGTCTAGTAGTCGGGAGGGGGCTGAGCAAAGAGTACTTTGTTGTGAAGCATTTTCTTATTGTGTCTTGTGAATGTTGGCCTTCTGATTATGATGATCATATTTTAAAAGATATTATTTGATTGTTTAAACCTTTGTACTATCACAACTATTCTCGTTGTGTCATAACTAAAACATCATGGCGGGGAAAAGGTTAGATTCAAAGATGTTTCATGTCAAAATGTCACGGTGATTATAGATATGACACCATCTTTATACAATTTCGCTGGCATTCTTTCGGTCCCCAATTGATGGAGAAAATTTATGACTTTGCTATATCAAAATGCAGCGCTCTTTCGTAGTTACGAGGAAGGAGCATCGCCATGAGGGTAGTTTTGAGATGAGGTTTCCCCTTGAAGGGTTTGCTTATCGACACCCATTCATATATTTCGGGGACCATAAAAAGAAGACATTATATGGCCTAGTCTTGCTCCAAGTTTTATAATGATGCAAATAATGATGATGATAAAAAAACAATATAACTAGCATGTTGTAAGCTCTCCGTCTTATTTTAGTCGTCCATATTCCTTTATTTCTATTCAAATCATGAGCTTCTTGTTTCGGTCAATCTGTGGAGGAATCACGATTTGTGTTAAATTGAAAAATGTATGGTGCGTTTGGAAAAATGGGACACATATTGAGAGAGACTGGAGATGAGACTTGTTGTCGCGTGGCTAGTGGGTTGGGCAGACAGACGACATGCAGTTCGGCACGAGGCTGGGAGGTCGCTTAACTCATTGACACCATGACGCACGCAGCGCGTGCCCCGGGAGAGAGTACCACTATCTCTTTGACGCAGCCAATCAGGACACGCGTCTCTTCTTCTGCTCTGTGTCTCTCTTTCTTCTCTCCTCCGCTGCGTTGGAATGTCGAGTATTTTTTTCAGCCATGATGTTGTTATTGCTTTTATCTCTTTCACCTTCTCTCTCCCTCGCTCTACCTCGCTCCCCCCTCTCTCTCTGTCTCTGTCTCTGTCTCTCTCTCTCTCTCTCTCTCCCTGCCCTTTCTTTCTTTGTCGTATGACCCCGGGGTTCATGGAGCTGGTGAGTTTGTTTTCTAGGTGCGGTGTTTTGTGATTGATGTGCAGCGGCAAGCTCCTGACAGCTGGCACGCGAGCTTGATTAACATGCGCACTCTCTACCCGTCTGCCCCTGTTGGCTGCTCAGCCTGTTGCCGCCCACGAAACGTCCCAAACCTAAACATAAAATGTATGATTATCTGTAGTTTGACTTGTGCCATTTTTCATGGCACTCTACTTTTTTTTGCCATATTTGTTACCACTTTGACACAGCACACAAAATGGAGATAAAATGAGACCGATTGTGTTCTTTTCGCCTAACTGGGGAAAACCAGACAATAAATTGAAATACTTGATAAAATATTACTTTTATTCAAAAAGAATGAGCTCTAGAGATATAATCCTATGTAAACCTTACGTATTTTGATAATATCTATATACTTTGAAATGAGTTCTAAAGTTCGATTCTTTAGGTAGGATCATTACCTCTTTGAAATTTCCAACCTGCAAAGGTCATTTATTTAACACTAACGTTTTTTTTTGGTCATTTTTCAATTAAAATCACATAGTATAAGTGTTATATATTTCACAAAAATCCGTGTTTTTCAGCTTCTTTTGTTGTTTACACCAAGCTGTATATCTATACTGTGAAATACAATCGAGTTTTAGTGAAACCTTTTTGTTTTTATTATCGTAACACCGGGGTGACGATGTCATTGCTGTAAATCTCGACAACCCGACGAATCTGTCAAAGGCCTCTTATCAGTATCAAACAGACATTTTCATACAATGCATTTTTTTTTCTCACGATGAATGTGATGATCATTTTGCTTTCAATAATATTCAGAGAATGTATTTTCATATCTAATGGAAAAGTGTTCTGGTGGCATCCTGATCAAAACCACGTGGGGGATAAAAATGACAACAAAGAGAACTCCGCTACTTATCGGCAGACAGCACACGGGTCTACTGATATTTCGTTTGGCAGTTTTGACGTTTGGTTTAACTGTGTTTATTTATTTATTTCTCATCTCTATCTACAGGTTACTATGGTTACTCCAGCGTTATTCAAATTCCATCGGCGAGGTCTGTTGTCTCAGTGCCCTCACCACGCAACCGACCCTTCCAATTCCACACAACCTCTAACCCTACACAAGTTGGCAGCAAGGCTAGGCAACGCAGAGGGCGCCCTAGGAGTGAAGTTGCAGTCGAAAAGAAGAAGCAGCGGACTCAGCAAGTGACTACCCTTAACATCCCGTCCACTGAAGGGCTTCTCAAGACCATGGACTCCTCGCATAGCGGTCTCTTTATTCTATCTACACTCGCTGAGAAGCTAGATAACTCGGAAAAACAATATTACGACCAAAGGCGAGCTCTTTACTACCCTAGTGATGTCAGTGGACTTCTAAATCAATCACCAATTCGCCAAGCCAACATGACGCTTAACTATGGCTCCATCGGAGGCAACGCTCAACCCGCTGAAGGATCTGTACCTTCCCGTGACGACCGTGCCACCACACCATCCAGCCCCATCAAGGCGACGTCGCCTTCGAGTATGGTCGTCGTCCCGATCTTAGAAACCACCTCGCAATTCAACAGTCAACCCGCCAGTCCGATGTCGGCAGAGTCGCAACCTATGGCGATGTCGCCGCTGGATGGAGCCATGATGCCTGGTCATTCGTGTCCTGAGTGCGGGAAGAGCTACAGCACATCAAGTAACCTGGCCAGGCACAGGCAGACACACCGGAGCGTGACAGACCAGAAGGCCCGCAAGTGCCCGCATTGTGACAAGGTCTACGTTTCCATGCCTGCACTCAGTATGCACATCAGGTAAGCCTGGGATTTTGTTTTACCTTTCCAGTTTAGATAGGTCATATTAAAATTCCTATGTTTCACAGGAAAGCTGTAAGAATGCAATACCTTTTACAAAAGTTTATAATAGCTGTATCATGATAAATAGCCCACGTGGCTTTGCAAAGATCATCATGATCATTCAAACCTATCGTCTAAAGTTGAAACTCCTAAAATATGTTGGTGTTTTTAAAAACTAAATTTCTACTGAACTTGGAAACACCTCTACTTTGATATTCAGTAACACAAGGTTAAAAGTCAGTTGTGCATAATACCAAAGGAAATGAGCTACTTGCATGGGGTGACTTTGCTGCCTCTTTTATGAAATTTGGAAATCCTTTGTTTACCCAAAGATGTTTAAAACCGCAATGCAATATTTTCACAGATACATTTAATAGCCATAGACCAAAGATTAATTATAGTGAAACAAATCAGTAATTTCTTTCCTCTCTTTTTCCATTCGTTTCTACAGGACCCACAAGCTTGGGTGCAAATGCCACATCTGCGGAAAGTGCTTCAGCCGCCCCTGGCTCCTCCAGGGGCACATCCGTACTCACACAGGGGAGCGCCCCTTCTCCTGCCCACAGTGCGGAAAGGCCTTCGCCGACAAGTCCAACCTGCGCGCGCACGTCCAGACGCACTCCACTGTTAAACCGTACGTCTGTCAAAAGTGCAACAAGGCTTTCGCGCTCAAAAGTTATCTCTACAAGCACGTGGAATCTGCATGCTACAGAGCCACATAGAGTTATTTCGAACATTTATTTATCGTCTGTCAAAATATGGAATGTCGTATGTATGTTAATTTATTGATTATGCAAGTACTCTTCATGTGGAAGTAGAAGATCCGACGGGATTTCTAAGCAACTGTCATATTGGTAAAAATTTGATTTGGATTAAATGATTGTAGTGTATCGGTAGTAGAAAACATAAAAAATTTTATCGAGTGCCTTATGAATCACATGCCTTCAAATGTGCCTTTAAATCATATACAGTACGCCCATATGATATATTATGTGTCTTCAAACTCGTTTTGACTTTAAACGTGCCTTTGAATTATATAACGTATTCTCAGATGATATGCACCATTTGCTCTCAAATTAAACAATAAACCATAGAAATTCTAAATGTGATTTTCTTCCACATTTGTATACTGAATATGAAAACAAAACTTTGAAGACGCAAACACACGAAATGTAATAAAAAACGAAAGCCAACAGTCTTCCTTTTGTATTAACATTTGATGCCTTAGAAGAAAAGCTGTATCCTTTATCTAAAAGTTGACCTATAAACATATTTCTATATTTTTAATGGAGTTATCAATCTTCTTTTAACTGCCAAAGAACATATTACTATGTTCCGAGGAATTGAAATGCCTTAGATTCAAAACGTAAACTACAGCTATGTAGGAACTCGCGCTTGTTTCATGGTCATATTGTTTGGAATTGAGGAATCTAATCGAGTACTTAACAATTGCATACCTTGAAAAGAATAGCTTTAAAATGAAAACAATTTAAAAAGCCGGGTCGCTAGCATGCCTTCTGAATCTCACTTTCCTTTCAAATTATTATTATATATTTCAAAGGATATGTAGCCACTCCTCATATTTAAGGTGTTTACGCAATTTTCCATTTTCTAATCCGCTTTTGTTATTATTAACTTAGTTCCCACCCAAACTATTGTAATTGCGTTATTTTACCTTTTTGTTGTATGTAAACCGTCGATATGTATTTAAACTCTTAAAAGTCATTTCCATTAATTCAGTGACGTTCCTATTCATGAATAACTTTCCTTTGCAAGAATCTATTTTTGCAATAAACTACTGAGTTCTTTTGTACAGTTTGCCTTTGTAAATATCTATTTATAACCTCGAGATGATCAGCAAATGATAATGTATTCATCATTGTAAATAGACAAGACTTATACGAGACAAGATGGAATAGATTGTGATTTATTTGAATGCGAAGAATACACGCAATAGTTGTGGATGTAGTATATTGTATTTCTAAGTTTTTATGTTGACTTTTTAATGTTGTTGCATAATTGTCTGGAAAACAGCGATAATTGCCAACATGACTTGCCGGCAAACGTGCCTTATTTTGTAAATTCATTTTGTAGACTAGCAGTGAAACAGTGTACAGAGTTGTGCATTATTATGATAAAACTTGGTAGCTTGTTAATGATATATTTTTATATGTTCAAAGTTATAGTGACAGAACGAGAAAAAAATCCCATACAAGATCAGAATTTAAACAACTTTTGGAAAAACTTGAAGAAAAAGAAGAAAGGGTATATTTTATCTAGATGTGATTCTCGCGTTATTTCGGTTTGTTATTCTTGTTTAAAGCAAGTGTTTATGATCATACTAAACAGCAGTCAAAATTAAAACAGATGTGATTCTCGCGTTATTTCGGTTTGTTATTCTTGTTTAAAGCAAGTGTTTATGATCATTCTAAACAGCAGTCAAAATTAAAACAGACATAATACAAATGGCAATTTCATTATCATTGCATGGTTTATCCTAACGATTTTCTACCAGTATTAATCATACTTCAATGGCGCTTTGTAAATCTAAATTTATTGTTTCTAAAATATTGTGAGATCGATAAGTGTGAGAGTGTGTTAATTTATAAATGTAATGAATAAATAAGCTTTAATTTGTGAATATTGATTATGTTGTCACGTGACTTTTTCTACTTCATGTGGAATAAATGGACATGGAACTATAAATAGAAGTTGCCTAAAAGTTTGATTTATTTCATCTATTTGTTGATATATATATATATATCAAAGGACCTAAATAACCTCAATTAAGAGGTATAATGTTTCAAGGGAATAAATTTGTGTTTTTGAGTGGCTATTGAAGACAGGTGGAATTCTTTTAAGACAGGTGTGAGAGTGTGGGTGAGAGTGAGAGACTTGTAATGATATGAGATACTGAAGAGAGAGAGAGAGAGAGAGAGAGAATGAAAACAAGAGGTGAACTTTTAAGATGAAGAAACCTCGTGGAGGAGATGGACGAATAGAAAAAAGGAGTGATGAGAGAAATATGAAGAATAGTCAATGAATTATACAGAGAAATATTATTAAGGAACAAAAAGAAAAAGGAAAATTTTCACGATCTATAAAATAATGCATTACATTCACTGACTATTTGGGCATCATCCCATTTCATGTAATCGGGGCATAAATTTGTCAACAACTCGTTTAGCAGGGATAAAGACGATTAAATTTTCATTTGCACAGCAAATGTTTCCTTTTGAACAAGGCTTTGCCCCCTCTCCCCTTTTTTCGAACAATTAATTTTTTTCATCCCAGAAATGAAATGCAGGAGTGCGAACATTTCATATTTGATGTGTTTGTGCGGTGTATGGGTGTGGATGTGTGTGTGTGTGTGTGGGGGGTCTTTTCCCTCGACCTTGAACCCCGACTCGATTTATTAAAGCAAACGCGAGAAGTGTCACCTATAGGCCTACATTTCTTGAAACTAAAATTTTCTGAGCTGTCAAACCAATGCTAGTGCCGAAAATCTGGAATTATTATTTTATTTTCTGACTAAAATGGGTCAATTTTACGGGTTTCTTTTTTTCATAAGCATCATAAATAACAGAAGAATCAATACATATTTGCATGGGCTAACAATAATTTAAACAATTGACCCAAACTAAAACTAAAATGAATACTAACAACATATGGTTTCATTGGCTTGTCGAGAGAGGGCGGAAGACCTGTTTCAGCACCATTGTGACATTGACTAAAAACACAATTGAACTGGTGTCTCTCCTTGGAAAAGGCGGACAGATTCTTGGATTATTAATTCGGTTCCACACCAAGCCCGTCGAAAGCAAGATATTCGTCCTTTATTTCATTTCGCAGTCTTTATCCTATTTCGCAGTCTCTATCCTATTTTATTATATATATCTGAACCTCACTCCCCTCGTGCATTATCGGTACTTCGGCGTCTCGCGTACCGGCTCTTCCCGGGGTGCGCTTCATCTACCATGTAGGTGCAGCCGTCTGTTTTTCTTCGCGGCCTCCGTGCCTACTCCGCCACGCACGTTTACCGACCTTTACCTGATAAGAATGGCCCATTCCTAGCCTTCTGTAGATAGGACAACCTACCAAGGTAAGATTGATGATGTTGTTGTTTGAAATTGGCATCTCGACTAGGTGATGTCCTGTGCGCCAATTGCTGAAAGCAGTCAGAACTCCACAATTGGTCGTTGTCGTTGTTGTGTGGTCAAGGGAGTTAGTTGTTGTTGTTGTTGTTGTTGATGTTGATAGTTAGATAGCGCTCTTCAATCTTCTAAGATTATCTGCGCCACAAATTTTCCATATTAATTACAAGTCAAGATAATTCCTTATAGTCTTTAAATTTCTGTGCCAGTTCGTTGTTTTCTTACGACATCGAATATCCGGTTCCAGTCGTGGGTTTACCTGTTTTATGCAACGTGCAAAGGGGGTGTTAATATACTTAATATATTAGTTTACTCAGTAGGCCTATTACCGGTATTGGTGCTTTAATATTGTCCTTTTCACATTTCTTTTCTATTTTTCCTCCATTTTTTTGTTTGCTGATTCTTTCTTTCCTCTTTGTAATCACTCATATAAGTAGTTTTGTTAAAATTATGTACATCAATAAAATTATATGTTTCGTCATATTCAAAAGCGTACGGATATTTGAGGATTTATTATTTGAATACCTTTGCATTACTCTTTTTTCAGAAAATAAAACTTATATTTATCTACAAGTAATCTCCTGCGAAATATCAATGGTAATTCACCGCACTCTTCTTAGTGTGCCTCTAATGAAGTAATGTATACAGCACCTGTATACATTACTGGTATTGTATTGTATTACTTACTGATCCGTTAGTAACGGGAGGGGGCACAGTGCACCCAACTGAAAGACATGAGGCCAATTATCACGGGATAAACTTATTTCCTATGAATTTACTCTCATAGTAAATGAAAAACAATCAATTCTAAGCTAAACACCATTCATTTATCGATGTTATAAAAATTGTAAAACATGTGCGTGTTAAAAGCTATATATACACACACCATCTAGAAAATACCACTCTGAAAACCGGATTACAATTCCAAAACTTTATTTGTGAGACACAAGTACAAGAGCTACATATATTCAACATAACATCAATAATATACAAGATAAACTGTATTCCTCATTTCACAAATAGCATCTCTTTATTCAACTATTTAGGCATTTATTGAAAAGAGTTCCCGTTGACATGACCCCGGAGGGGGAGGGGAGGGGGGGGGGGGTCACTCATACACAAGTGCTACCCATCCGTGTCCATCACCCGTGTCCATCAACCTCTGAAATGGACCCTAATGGCGTATGTAAGAAAACGTCGAAACCTGTGAACCTGAAAAGGTACCAAGTTTGTTGGTTTTTGTGCGATCTGTGCTTGAAATACACCCCTTTTTAAGGAAAACGTCGTCGACGCCGTATAGCTGAAAAAGACACACTTTCAACGCCTTTTCTGGACGCGGGTGTGTAGCCAGTCATGTTGGGAGGTGGACATGACCCGGAAAACGAATTTGGAAATACCATCTTCGGAGAACCACCCACCATAATACCTCACCGGACAACTTAGTGCTAGGACAACTGCACACCGGACAGCTACCCCTAGGACACTGGCCATCCGGTCAAGTACCCTCATGAAATGTACACACAATATATCAATTAATACAAACTTCTTCGTGAAAGGTTGCATAGCCCTTTGAAGATTAATAGAAGAAAATGAAAAAAGGAGTACAGGAGGAGGAAGGGGTACCACTGCAGGGGTTCATGGTTCGGGGTCGTTAGGATAGTAGTTGTCCTCTGGGATATATGTCCAGGGTAAGTTGTCCGAGGCGGTTGTAATAAGGGGTAGTTGTCCAGGGTGGTAGTCCAAGGCTCCGTTGCATAAAATCTACCACTGATCGTAACTTTGCCATTAATATTAATTATTAAATACGTTAACCTTGGTAACATCACTCAACATAAAATCAAATCAAGGTTTCCATGGAAGTTACCATTAATGGCAAATATACCATCAATAATTGTTAGTTTTATGCATCGGGGCCCTGGCAGTAGTTCTGGTAGTTTAGGGCCCTGTTTCTTTAAACTTTTTATCAATGACAAGTTGCAATAGCTGTTATAAACTACTGAAATCGTTGCATTTGATTATAAATTTGTTATAGGGAATGTGACACTTGTTATTGATAACAAGTTTTATGAAATGGTTACGTGAGATGTAGTTATCTTTATAAGAAAAACTACTGTTATTCATATCAATATCTAAATGAACAAAAAGAATTATATGAATTAAAGATTATACAAAAATGATGCATATGTTACCAGGATAAACGATTATAATTATTAAGATCTCAGACGCATAAATTTATGAAACATCGTCTGTAGTAGTAACATTCAGAGTTTAATGACATTGTTGAAGTAAGTCAAAATGTTCGCCACTTTGTTACACATTTCGTTGAGATGTTTCCTCATAGACATACGACGTAAAATAAGAAATCTCAATTGTGAATTATGATGATAAACGATTACAATGTCGCATGCAATTTTGAATAAAAAAGATTAATAATGAACACAAAGACTTTAATGTTAAAGTAACTTACAATGTTTCCATATACGATCTAAAATCATAAAAAATGGATGCATCCTTATAGGAAACCAGAAGCAAAATACTGTTTTACTTTGTGTTAATGATGTATCATTATCCATGTATAGAAAGATAGAGGAATAGCGCGCTCTCTCTCTCTCTCATACTTTAAGTCAAACCTGAGTGTATTAAAATATTGGAAGTTGGATACAAATAATTTCTAGATAGAGAGAGAGAGGGAGAAGAGAGAGAGATAGGAAGAGAGAGAGAGAGGGGTGCTAATAACGATTCACTTTAATACCACACTGAGTAGGGTAAATGTTGATGTTGGGCTAAGGATTATAAAAATACAATGGGGCAAATTAAGGTTTTTGGTAATTTATATTATAGTACAGGTATTACGAACATAACTTGTCATCAGAAATATAATGTAAAATGTTAATTTGTCTGATCCCAGCTCGAAGAGGGTTCATAACTTAATACCATCATCAGGGTAGCAAGACATGCCCCCGTCAATTTCCCAAACTAACTGAATCCCTAAATTCAACCCGGACCCAGCACTATACCCAACCCTAACCCTAACAGTAAACCTGACTTTATTGCAACCCTAACAGTCCACTGCCTGGACTGCTTCAGTGTCTCGCGCCCAATCAGCTGAGAAAATAACGCACCCTAAAGGCCCTATCTCACTGAGCGGCGAATGCTTACGAATGATGATTGAATTTTAAAAAATGTAAAAACGGTTTGGATGTGCCCAAAAACACCAATTGCCACAGTACCACAGGTACCAAATCCATCCATAGCACGTTCCCGCTATGCTCTTCGTATATATACTATCTTTTTACGTTTATATACAATCGATTTTTTGCACGTTCTTGAATGAAAATGTCACTTTAAAGCTCTCCTGGAAATAATTCGTACAGATATTTATAGTCCTTGCCGAAATGTAATTTATGAGAAAGTAATACAGGCCGAATAGATATTGAAATAATGAGTACATGTATTAATGGCTAAATAGTATTTAACATGTCATGTGTCATACACCGTCTACTACGTACATATTCTACCAGCTAGTTCTCCATAAGACTACATTAATGCTTAACATATACTTGGCGGACTGTTTGAGCCACTGCTCCTCACAAAATCCTATAGATAGAACGGCAAGAATGAGAAATATACCACTGCTGGCTACATTTACTACAAGTCAGATCATAAATCATAACACACGCCGATTATGCAGTTGC
Organism: Mesocentrotus franciscanus; assembly: GCA_037976565.1. NCBI lineage: Eukaryota > Metazoa > Echinodermata > Echinoidea > Camarodonta > Strongylocentrotidae > Mesocentrotus > Mesocentrotus franciscanus. The sequence goes on along the minus strand of CP137676.1, from coordinate 30,615,634 downwards.
CGCAACGAATTACAGGAAACCTCACCCCAAGAAATAACTTTAAGTCATTCTGAGAGATTTATTGTATTCTTGTCCATTATTCTACAAGATTCCCTACCAAAGTGTATGAGAAAGGTATAAAGCAAGAATAAGGTACAGTTTCTCAGCAAGACATGGGTACGCCATTTTCTTGAAAATCTGACGTACTATGCGAAGTCGTTTATCAAGTAAATGTATTCAAATTTATGAGTGCTTCATTCCCAGGTGTGTTTGATGATGAAGCATTTCATTCACATGCTATTTTTCTTTGTACTATAATTGCCAGAACGCAAATTGCATGAATAAGTTGGTGCTCTTCTGGGCTGAAGGTTTCGCATAAATTAAATAGATTTGTCTAGTGGTATATGATTTACAATTGTTTCCCTGTTTTATATTTGATGACTGCCTTAGGCGAAGAGGGCGCCCGTCGATATCGCGAGGATGATGGTGGTCACCAGGAAGGCACCGATATCGATGAAGAGGAACACGCGAGAAATAGTCCCGTCTCCCTCCTGCATATGAGCGAGAAGACAAAAGCGAATGATTATATTATTCCATTACAAAAATGTTTCATTTGTGCATGCTTTAAATTCATGACCAAAAAAAATCTATATTTCGTGAAGGTGCATGAATGCAGTAATATGTATATCGATATAACCGGGGCACAGACATCACAAAATCAATGTCTCGGAGGTGAAATGGTATCAAATCATGCACTTGAAGAAAAGTAAGTGGATGATATCACACACTAATGAGCGAGTCACCACCTTGTATGAATCAGATACTATCAGATAGAAAAATTAAACATTTTGTTTTATTAATGTTCCGAATATTCCTTAAGATTATTTTGTCCCGCTCTCTTTGAATATACAGTCGCTATCAATAATTCAATTCTTAAATATTGCCTTTCACGTATTCCTGTTCACAGCGCTTGTATACCGCTATCCTATTCACTTAAAATTGATGCCGATTTGTGGTCAGTTCCTCTTGACGGGGCATGAAATGGAAGAAGCCTAAATTGGAAAAGAAGTTCGGAATGAAATATGAAGACTCGGAAAAGGCGCTGACCATGAGCGTGAACAAGAACACAAGAGGGTAGCACAATTTGGAGAAATTTGCAAGTATGTGAACTGATATCCCAAGACGACAGAAAGATAATTTTCTCACCTTCATGTGTCCTGGTTGGTCCTTGGGGTAGAAGCGGTAGATGAGGCCGTTGATGATGATGACGACGGCGTTGATGAGCATCCCACCGATGAGGAACCGACCAAGTCTTGTCATCGAGTAGGCGGGGACCTCTGCACTCAGCGCTGCCGACAACACCACCAAAGCGACAAAGACGAAGCCCGCAAAGATGATTCGTTCTCCGGCCGACGACGGCCTAATCAGGAAGACGATGAGGATAAGCCAGGTGGCGATCACGGCGGAGGCGATACGACCGTGACTCTCTCGTCGTCGGACGGTCAGATGGAATGAGATGTCCTCGTAAACTTCATGGCAACATGCATAGCTGACGACGTTCTTAACGGCTGATGTGTTTACGAGTTCCCACACAGGGTGTGCATGGTAATCTCCCAGATCAATCATATCCGACGATGGCGTAACAGATATTCTCATGCTGCTAAACACCCATGATCCCCATTTTAGATGGCAGATCTATATGAATCAGAAATTATATGGAGTTTATGGACATTGTTTTTAATGCAGTTCATGAATGATACATGATACATGATACATTTTTGACTTGACAATGTCTGATCCAAAAAGAGACATAGGGGGCATAGTTAATTTCTGCTTACCGTCCTTGTATTTACCTTTTTTTCTTCATTTTATTCTATTAATTAGAATCTATATGAATACTTTGTTTTTTTCTTCATGAATTATTTATATTGAAAGGAATTATACGATATGACGCGTTTGCAGCTCTTTGTTCAATATGATACATTCCAATATGAATAACCACATGCATTTGGTACGAGGAAGATTTCACTGCCATAGATGCCCGCTTTCCATTTGCCTCTTTCATATTCTAACAGATTACCCATGAATGCAGTTGTATATCTGGTACATAAAAGTATGTAGAGTCTAGGATGGGGGTATAAGGGACACGCCTCCCCCCTATGGTTAGAATCTCTCATACTAATTACATTTGCGTACTCCTGGCCAAATTTATGTGTCCACTTTCAAATAGGGACATTTTTTAATGCTACGTTTACACTATGTTCCCGGCGGCCACGGCAGCCCCGTTTGCCCGCAACGTAGTGCGCCGTGGGATTATGGCAATTTTGTCCTCTGTATTCAAGTTTTGTTAGGTCTTGCCAAGTTTTCTCAGGGTCTATCACGGTTTCCGTGACGAGCCGTAGGAAGGAAAGGGGATGCTGTCCCGCAGGCTCCAAGGCACACTACGCGGTCTACCACGGATGCCAGTACGTTCCCTACCGGCCCGTTACGTTCTGATGGGATCCCTCACGTTTCTCACGTTCTGATCAAGGTCTGACACGTTTTTTACGTTCTGCTAAGGCTTTCTACGGATAAAACGTGGACGCCGGGCAGCTTTGAAGCACGTTTGTGCCCACGGTATAAAAAAAGACCTCCCAAGGAATAGCAATCATTGTATCCTGAGACCCGCCCGTCGTGTCAGACCGTAGTAGAACGCAACGCGCTTTAGCGCGTCGGGCCCGTAAACCGTCCCACTACGGACTGCCTCCATGTTTTGTTACGGCCTATTACGTACTGTCACATTTTGTTGCGTTCACCCCGTTTTACTACGGCCTACTAGGTTTCTCATCCGCACCGTTACTGCCGTGGCAGATTTTTTGACAGTTTAAAAATCTGGCCCGGCATCCACGGCAATAAGGGCCTGTCACGTTAGCCGATTCCGTCCCCCCGCGTTGTCTCACGTCCATCCCGTTTTGTCCACGGTGGCCTGAAACGTGATTGCCGTGGCCGCCGGGAACATAGTAAACGTAGCATAATAGAGAGCAAATCCACTGTTGTGTAACCAAGCAGTACACAAGTAAAGAAACAAATCCGTGAAAAGCAGCTTCCCTTTTCTAAATTACTAAATATCTCTAAATTTATACAGTATATATCCATACGGTGCACAAATATTAAGATACATGCTCACAGTAGACCTACCATGTTCGAATTTGGCACAACCTTAAGACTTTGGAGTTCCTTATCATTTGTCTTATTTTTCGTATTGTCCTCGAATTTTCAGTGATCTCTTTCGATCATAAGTTACTCGCTTTTGTTAAAATCAAATTAATGCAAAAGTGGACTTTTAGTATACTTTAGCGTAACCATCGTAACCTTTTATGAAGGTTGAAATGTAGTCTATAGCCGCCATGACACTTGCACTAATTATCGTCCCGCACTGCCCCGCATTCTGTGTGCCAACTTGTGCCATTTTGTTGCAAGCAGCCAGTGCATCGTTTCACGAAACCGTCATAAATACCTACATGACCTACATCCATTTGAAACACGTGTTAAATTCAATAAACGTATATATGGCTTGTCGGCGAACTTGAACTTATAACGTTTTCGTGAAACGCTGGTGAAAAATACAATTTGCGCCGGGTCGCTGTCTCATAACTTTGGTTCATGACATCATGGGTGCTCTATGGCACGCGTTGTCATGCTACGTTAACGCCAAAGCAAGGCACTGTTTACGTACTGGCACGCACTGGGACGATTTGGCATGAATCAATTAGGCATTGCCTACTTTTTGCGTATAGTTCACGAACTGTTCACGGGAGTGGTCCCAAAAGTATGTTTCATAATTTTTGGAAAATTTCTAAATCCTGAAACGCAATTTTTGTCTTCCACACACCTTCAAAGAACATTCCACGACCATTTCCCTCATTTTCAGGCATAGGCACACCAAAATGCATGATATTAGCCCTACAATATTTTGCGTGCAAGTGTCAGAGTACTTATTAAGACTTGGCTACACAATATTAGCTGAAGTTTTCAGGGTTACGCCATGTAAATCTTTCAAAGGAATCAGAGCCATAAAAAGGGCTGGTGAGCTCAGCTAATAGCTCTTTGGCTCTCTAATGGCTCTATTCCTTTGAAAGAATTACATGGTGTTGACCCAAAAAACTTTGCCAACAATTCAGTTTCTCCACCGTGAAAAAGTATCTCTGAAACTATTTCATCATTTTGTTTTCATTTCTTACGTGGCTGTCGTAGGGAAAGTCCTTCCAGTCAAGGTTGCAGGTTGCTTCAATAGTCACGGGTGGAGTATAGTACACGGTACCTTCGTTGTGAATAAGAGCTGAAATATCATCGGACAGTGACTTACTTGGCGAGTGGCTGTAGGAGTACGAATCAAAAACATGCTACATCAAATAATGTGATCATCGAGTTTCTGGGCAATGAAAGTTCTCCTGGTTCCTCCTAACCCTGCGTTCAGACTACCTGAATTCATCGTATAGCTATACGACAGGTTATTATGTTTTGCCCAGTCTGAATGTCGTATAGAGAAACGTTGTATAACGAATCGTATAGCGAAGTACATGTTTGAGCGTTGTTTTGAAGGGAAACGTCGAATCGTACGAAAATCGTGTAAATGATGATTATGATGATGTCAACTGAAATTTAAACAAAAGTAGTTCCTTTACACGACGTTTCTTTATACGATGTTGTTGTCCAGTCTTTACGCTCCTTTCGCTATACGATGACCCTTTGCATGACGTTTCTTTATCAAAAAGGCTTCCGTCAGCGCAAATGCTGTCAACGTTGGATTGTAATTTATTATTGGTTTGCCATTGCCTTACCATCGACTTAACCTTTGATTATATACTTACCATGTAATTTAATGCCTACCTGTTATAAAGAGTGATGTCTGGCACATAGACCTCGGAGGAATGAACGCGGAAGACACTGATGTTTCCATATTCCAACGGATTCCACACCAAACGCGGATCCACCCAATTCTGAACAAAGATGATGATTAGTGATAAAAATGTATTCAATTTAAACGATTACAAAGTGAAATGCCCTGAGTGTACACTACTACTACTACTACTAATAACAATAATAACAATAATAATAATAATACTAATAATGATGGTACTACTACTTCTACTAATACCAATAATAATAACATTAGGCATATCTATACACTATTTTATATACCGCATATGAAGATTCTAAGCCTCTGATTAGTAAACACTGCAGGTATGAAATACGCTACTGACTGCTGGGGGATGCGCTAGATGGATATACAAATATTGACTGCCTTCTTTTGGGTCAAAGTCAAAACTATTGCTCCTTGGTGATCTCGAGACTGCACATTGCGCTTCGACTTCGTCTCGGGCGACAGTAGAGTTTCGAGCTCACCCTGGGCAATAGTTTTAACCGTGCCCCTAAAAGCAGTCAATATTTGTATATCTATCGCGTAAGGTACTCAAGGCGCTCCAAAATGTAGGTCTCTGATTGGTCGGGGTCATAGCAGGATGTAACTTAATTCCCCTTGAGCCTATAGAATCAGCTATGCCTCTCATAGCAGGCAATATATCTATAATATTACACCCCTGCCTGCGATATCTATATAATACGCGCAGGGATATACACGCAATACTCTTTAATGAGTACATTTCCCTACAAATAGAAATATATTTTGACAGACATTTTTGGCCAAATTATCTTTTATGTGAGTTGATCCGAGGGATGTTGTGGTCCACAACCTTTAGCTGTTTATACATTTCATACTTGTAATATGAGGGTATTTAAAGAGTCATCCTTTTCAGTGAATAGAATATATAAAAAAACTCACAATTTACTTTCACCTTTCCGGGAACTGAACCTTCTCTTTAAGGAAAAATATATGCTATAAATAGTATAATGCCTGAATAAACAGATTTAGGCAATTTTAGTTGGTTAATGACATATTTGGATAACGTCCGTGTATATGTGTTTTCTGTTGTTTTGACTGAAGCTGTATATTCATTTGACTTACCATAAATAACCATGCATTCATTTTAATGGACCCTTGAAAGAAATCCTGCATATAGACAAATGTAAGGAGAAAAGAAAAGATTGCTGTAGTAAGATTAAAATATTTAATGTCTGTTTGAACATGTTGACGGTGAATCTACTACGACAACATTTTTTAAAACTATGATTTGAAGTGAATCATTTGGACAAAATTTAAACCTCGTCTATCCATGTAAGCCCAACATATTATATGATATGATCGAGATTTCAAAAGAACACCCCTTCAAATGTCACGAATACCAACATAGCAATATTCATTCAAAGCTTAAATGGATAGTTGAGTTCTTGTTTAAGTCCGCAAATGCCTTCAAAGTGCATGGTTATTGCTCTTATTCTTATTTATGACATTTCTAGTGCTCTTTTAGGACCTAAAATTGCTATGAAGGTAATTTTAGACCCTAAAATGTGTGTAATTTAGCCGATATGATCATACCAATTTAGCTCCACTTTTAAAACAAATACGGTGATCTTTAATAAATTAATTCATGAATAATAACAATACACGGGCCGGCTGGTTGTGCGTATTATAACCAACACGAAAAAGCCAACAAAAAGCCAACATCGGCATTGGCTGGAATGAAACGTAAAGGAGCTATCTCGTTTTATCAACGGCTGGTTCAAATTATTGAATATTTGTGGGGCACCACAAATATTAGAAATGGTTATATTTATGGATATTTCAGCCGTCTCTGAACCGATTTGGAACAAACAAAGATAATTTTGTCATTTAAAATGTACGTTCTTACAAATTTGACACTCAGTTTTTCATTATCTCACAATAAGAATATTTTGTGAAGCGCCTTCTGCAACAAAACTCAATTATCCCTTTATAGAGAACCAACATAATTTGTGTACGGCTAGAATGTATAAAATCAACCTATACATGTTCATCCGGTATTGTCTGGAGTAAAGAGTATCATAAAAAGAAAGACTGATATCCAACCGCTCACACGGAACCCAAGTCGGACTCGGGTTCAGTGCGGGCCCTGTTCTATTATGCGAGCAGGCACAATTCCCTTTTTGAGAGGGTATCTAATCTTGCGAAATCTCTTTGCAGAAGTGATATCTAAAGCTCATGTTTTGAACATAGTATTTTGGCTATTGTTACACTTTTAGTAGTAGTGCCTTTGTGAACAAAAAATAAGTTAATAAATGAGAATTTTGTTCCACAATATTAATTTATACATTTCAAAGTAGATCATATTTGCCTGATCTTACTTAGAAATATAATTATGTAAGTGCTAAAATTGCTACGCACAGAGGTTGCTGATGATGCCTTCTATGTTATATATATATATATATATATATTTATTGTTTGGGGGATGTAAACTTAAAAGGCAATTCGACCCATTTACAAGTTGAATTGAATTGTTTCTAATTGGTTTTTGTTTTAGGGAGCATTTTGTGACGCAAGGTAAGACTTCAAAAATCGAAAAAACGAAACTGCGTTTTAGACAATTTGTATGATTTCATTATAAGTCATTAAAAACGCCTGAAATATATGTGTGGAATGTTATGTCTGTCTTCAACCTGACGTTTATTACAGCTTGCACAAAGCTCAGGCATGGCACCGTTTCTGAATAGTCGTACTTTACACAAGGAGCACTGCCAGTGGATGTCTTCAACATTGTTTCACAAAAATGCGTCTTGAAAATAAAGACTCAACCAATTTGGGCAAATGTAGTTGTATTTCTTTTTAAAAGATTGCCCATCTGCTGGTACCGAAGATAGTCGCCCCACAATGTTGGAAGTAAGCCCGTTTTATTTGACCCCCTCCCCTGAATTCTAGACCGATTCAAGACCGTTTCCAGAGGTCTGGTTCTGATTAACGACCGTAATAAGATTCGAGACAAAATCAAGTTCGATGACTTTTGGCATAATCTTGAAAATATCGAGTTGTTGTCTACGTCAAAACCCCCCTACCACAGATCGAATTATAATGTTATTTTATCCAAGCACAAGATCATATAGGCCTATCGAGAAACATGGAGAATATAAATAACATAGAATCAAGTCAATCTGTGCGGGATTTTCACAGTGTAACACTACGCTGGTCTCCAAATTATAACTGATTGGAAGAAATAAACTTACCATTTCTCTCAGGCTGATCAAACTCATTTGGATATTGACATTAAGACTCTCGCTGTGAGTAGGAAGAAGACGCTTGTCATAGCTGGAAAACAAATCTGCTTTCAAACGAGCTTCAACTGCTTAAGATAGAACGGAAAAACCCATAAGAAAAGCATAATGTAAAAAAAGTACTACCAAACTTTGAATGAGTTAACATAATAGTTAGCATGGACGATACAACATACATGTACCAGAATATAACGAAAAAACAGAAAAGGCATAATATAAAAAAAAGTATTACCAAGCTTGGAGTGAGTTAACATAATAGTTAGCATAGAAAATACGAAATACCAGAATAGAGCGAAAAAAACAACAGACAAAGGATAATGTTAAAAAAAACTATTACCTAACTTCGAGTAAGTTAACATAATAGTTAGGATGGAAGATACAAAATACCAGAATAAAACGAAAACAAACAAATAGAAAAAGCATATTGTAAAGTAGGTATTACCATACTTCAAGTGAGTTAACATAATAGGTAGCACGGAAGATAAAAATACCTAAACACCAACATATCTTCCCACAGTATGTTTGAAGTATATGAAGAATGTTGTAATGAGATTGAGGGGGGGATAGAGGATGATATGACAGTGACATGCAATAAAATGAATATTGTTAAAATTTTCCTTAGGAAAGCACGAATGTATAGGAAGGAATACTTATTCTGTGAAAAATCGACAACATCGAAAGCTAAATATTAGATAAACGAAACAAAGCCTAAAAGAAGCATGGAATAATATGTAATATAATGGGTAATTTCATTTTATTATCTACCTTTTATATATGACTTACCTTTGTTGTGGGGGGGGGTTGTTAATGAACCGACAATAATTTCAATTCTTTTCAAGAGTATCACGCGGAAACTCACCCTGTTGAGCGGTTGTCCTTGTCAGCATTCCCATGAAGAACAGCATTAATGATACCAAAGAGAACTTCATGGCTGAGGATATTATCTGAGAAGAAAATTATGAAATATAATAATTAAAAAAAAAAAAGATTGCAATAATAACAACAGTTTTCTTTTTCTTTTTTTTTCTTTCTTTCAACTTTTTATTTGGATTATAAAAAAAAGAAATCTTTATACGTGACACTTCATTCTGTAACAGCGTCATGTGCCCCCCTTCTTGGCTGCTATCAACTCGAGCATTCACGCTTATGATAAATTGACAGTGTTGGCCTCTGTATTTATCTTGATTCTTTGATTTACCTCCGTACTTTCAAGTTTTCAATTATATCTATGTATTTTTTTGTATTTCATTTGTCACATTTTATGTAAATCAATTAAATTACATTCTTTTAATATTGTTTGAATATTTTGTATTTGATTTTTCAATAAATGCAGAAACTTCTGCCCCCAAAACCCAAACAATAATAATAATAATTACGCTAATGATAATTATACTTATGATGATAACAATGATGATGACAAAAGTAATGATAACAATAACACTAATAACGATGGTGATGATGATAATACTTGGCATGTCTATACTAAAGCGCTCATATCCCCCACACAAGTTGCCCAAGGCGCTTCGTATTACAGGCGAATTAAAATACATAAAACATTCGTATCATAATATGGGATATTGCACTTAACCCTGCTAAAGAATTACAAAGTTCTGGCGAACGGAAAATAACATTCTCATAAAATCTGTGTCATATTTTTTTCTTTTACGAAATTCAATTTGGTGCCATTACGGTGTTTTGTTCGCTTGTCGCCTTGGAGACAGGTCAGGGGGTGGATTTCGCACAAGATATTCAGAGTACAGTATTATGAAGCGAGGGAGGCCGGGCACACACCAACAATTGTGGAGGGATTCAAATTCGTCCCCATATACCAACCTTTAAAAAATAACGATGAGCGAAATCCCGTTAGAAATATAGAAAATATAGAAAGTCAGATGAAAAAATACACAATGAAATGCAGTTTACTGTCCCTTTCCGAATGTTCTTACCGTCGAAAAAAGTTCATGACGGTCATAAAGGTTGCCTACAAGTAAAGGATTTTTAGTCAGTATCTTGCCTTCCGTTGCCTCTCATGCAACACGTTTGTTCGACCATGGTCCATGGTTTTACAACACAGCCATGTGTAATCCCCGTTTATTTCGTCAGCTACTTGAGGTCAGGTTGACCCCCGTTAGAAAAGGAACACAAGCGACTCTCAAGGTGAATAGGGCGACTGCACCGAAATATCTTGGTTTGACGATTGATTTATAGTATGATTTTGGCTGCTACACCAACCTGGTATTAAGCTGGTATCATCTTACCAGACTACTGAAAATGAAATGTAAACTTTGGTTAAATTCCAAATTAAATTCCCATCGTCAATGCTGCTAGATAAACCCCCAAACTTCAACAAGATGTGGAATATTTACGTTCCCGTACAGTGTGATTTTGCTAATACTATTTGATGACACATAAATAACATATAAAGGCTGAATACTTCAGCTAAATTAAATTTCATTCACGTCACATCATCAACATTCAACCAAAACAAACTTCGAAAGCAATTCACCAGACCATATAATTTTTGAAATACGTGTAATCAGCTGTTAGGGGAAATTATTGTAACGTAAATACGTATAAATGCCGTTTCGTCACAAACTTTGAGCGTATTAAGAAAAAGAACGAAGGAAGGAGAGAGAGAGAGAGAGAGAGTGCGTGTGTGTGTGTGTATTTATGAGATAGAGAGACAGACACAAGAAAAGAGAGAGAGAGAGAGAGAGATAGTGCGCAAAATGACGAGACAAAACGTAATCAAAGATTTAAATATAAAATAGGACTAATTGCCACATACAAATCACGACTATAACTAAATATACTTTAAAATTATCCATGTACCACATAAATATAAACTCTCTAAGTTTTTGGAGCAAGTCCAGTGTATTTTGTACGCTACAATACCGACAACATCTACGATTCCAATATTTCTTATCATAATCATTCGAGAAATTACGGTTACCTTACTAAAGTTTGGATCAGACAATATCCAAATGTCTCAAAAAAGACACTTTCGATGTCCCTTGTCGTTTCCATTATTATCAGTAACCTATGAGACAGCAAATTACCAAATACAATGAACTTGTCCTTTTGATATCAACAATTAAAATATAGCAAACTTACATTACTCTCCGGAAGCTTGGAACATGTAAGTGAGAGGACGTGTATCGAAATCAAAGACTGATCAACAAACGCAAATGGCTGTCGAGTATATAGCTGCGAGAACGCAGTAACATAATTTCATTACAAGATATAATATGTCTGTGTATGTGGCATTGAGTTGTCTAGTGTCAACATAACGCGGTAAACTGGCTCTGATAGGAAATCCGTCCGTCGTTACCATGTTTTTACTATCTGCTAGTCATTAATATCTTTGAGACCAGGTAAGTTTTCGGAACGATCTGTTTTCCAACCAACTAGACCTCTGGTAAACACTAAAGAGTTTGGAAATTTGTATCAACAAGGGTTTCTTGTCTGACTATCACAGTTACTACCTTGAAAGCATGTATATTCCTGGAACACGTTTTCAAACAAACTAGAACTTTTGGTTAGTGGTTACCATGCTTGGCTACTTTATTTTATGTTATGAATTCATTTAATGTACGTTGCATTTTTCCTTGAAATGCTTTGTATATAATTCAATGTTTGCATGTTTTTTAAACTGAAGAATGAATAAAAAACTAGAAATTTAATTCGTCATGAGGACGAATTAGGTGGTCTGTCTTCAATTCTTATGATCATGCTCATCTTCAATTCAATGATCCAATATAATGAAAATATAGATATAGAGAAGGTGAGAGGGAGATGGGTTATAGTCATGTAAAAATGCATGAGCTTGACCGAGGGATGAAATAGGAATCAGAATGCATACACTTGGAAGGAGAGAGGATAGTATAAGGAAACATGGTAGGGGTGAAATAAGAATACAAAGGGCAAAGGAAAGAGCTAGAGGAAATTAAGGAACATCCTATAAGACATAAAAGGGGGAGAACGGGAGCCAAAGGCGAGAAAAGGAGAGGGTGAGAGGGTAGAGAAAGAGAGAGGCAGAGACAGAGGGAGACATCAGAGCAGAAGAGGGAGGCAGAACAAGAGAGGGAGAGGATCAAATAAGAAACGAAAGCAAAAAAACAAAAAAAATTGACCCACCAGGAATCGAACCTGGGTCACCGGAATGGAAGTCGAGTGCTTCCAAAAATATGTCCCATAGACAATTCATGCAAAGCTGACAAACGGCCTTGGCATAGTCGCTATTTCAACTTTCAATTGAAAATTTCGACCTGATTCTAACATCTGATCAAAAAACGGAAGAAACATTTACGATAGCTTATAGTATCAGCTATAACATACTTAAATTTGGGGGAAATAGAGCAAAAATAAGCGAGATACTGCTCAAAGAACAATGTCATGTAGATTCATGATGTGAACAAAATTCACCTTTCATAGACATAACACGCACATTAAGAAAATTCTGACATGTCGCCTTTAATTGCAATTTTTACTATGATGACGTCATCAAAATGAAAAATAGTGTATACTGAGCTTGTAGAAAATTGTCTTAGCTACAACATATCAAAATTGGAAGAAAATCGATCAATATTTACAGAGATCCAATCAATTTTCCAAAAATATGCTGACGTCATAATGTGCAAATTCCTGTTTTGGGTTCCGAGGCGTTTATGATGACGTCACGATATTTGTAATGGCCAAATCAGACATGAAATCATATCCCCAACTCATACTCTATCCAAATATTGAGGGGTATCCAGGCATTCTGACGAGCTATGGCGGATTTTATATAGACATGTTTTTACCACTTTTTACATTATATTGCCCATTGACGCGCGCACGAATTTTAAAGTTTGAGCACGCGTGTGGCATTATGGAAGGTCGAGAATGACTGGATAATTGGAAATTGTCAAAAACAGTATCAGAAATACAAACCATGTGAAAAAACGGCGTTTTTACGTTTTATACGCGCTGTGCGCGCGCATAACGCGCACGCAGACGCGCACGGACGGAAATTTTTGAAATGCTTAAAATGACCTGATACGTACTTTCGTTTAATAGTTAAGTGATTTTTAGCATTTTTAAATTTTAACGCGCGCGTCATGACCTTCATGTGACCTTTGATGACATAACCTGTTGACACTTGACCTGAAATATATATCATATGAATATGAATGACCTTTGATGACGCATCATGAAGATATGCTTGATAATGTGATTTCACAAAATGGCGCCTGGATGACGTCACGATGACCTGATGACCTTGAACAAAATGCTGGCACTTAACCTTGATAAGCCTGATGACTGACAAAAATTTAATGAAAATTGATCGAGCCGAATTTGAGCAATCACGCTCACAAGAAAGTGGTGGAAAAAAAATAAGCAAGTGTGTTACCGATATACCAAAACATTTCCCATAGCGATTACACGTGAACGGAAAATGGAATTCTCAAGTCCCACTTTGCAAGTGAAATATGAGCATGATCCCAGCATCTGATCGAAAAATAAAGGGTACGTTTGTGATAGCTCATTGTCTCAGCTACAACATACTCGAAGCTTAGCGAAAACGAAGCTAAAACGACTGAGATATTGCTCGCGAAAGACGGGAATGTAAAATCCAGTTTTGAAAAAAAGTCATGTCCCATAGAGAATACACGCAAAATGTGAAAAATTGACATGCCTCCTTTAATCGCAAAAATACGCCATGATGCCTTTGTCAAAGTAAAACTTATTACTGAAATATTATCAATTAAATACAAAAGTTATGACGTCATTTTTTTTAAATCGAATTTTTGAGTTCATATGCAAATATGACGACGTTCCGATCTATCGACCCCCCAATTTTTTTCATGATTTCAAATGTACAACTTATAGGCTTTCAGAAATTGTAAAAAAATTGGGGGGTATCCATCCATACTGCATGAGGTTTTCAATTAATAATTTAGTCTGATTTAATTATAGTGAAAAAATATCTTAGAAAGAGAATGTTAGCAAGTACGAGCATTTTTGAAAACTTCATATTTTATTTCCCGTTTATGTTTGTTGAGTCACTATTGCGACCATTACAAAACATAAAGGAAGTTTAAATAGATTTCTTTAGATACAAATAGAAATGTCTATTTATTCCATCTACCATGATACAGGGTATCACATACATTGAACTTGATCTTGTATGGGGCCCTGCAAGTACAACAAAAAAACGAAAAGTTAATTGAGGTTACATACCAGAGGCGGTCATGGCGATGGAGCGTCTTTCAAAATGGGGCGCCAAAAAAGGGTACTTTTTTGATAAAGGGGAATCTACAAAGGGTAACTACAAAGTGGAAAATACAAATTTTAGACATTGGTATACACTCGAGCTAGCGTTTTAGTCGAGGCACAAACCCTCAAGGCATATAGGTTTTAACTAGCAAGACCAATGATAAGACAGAGGCTTGGAACCTCAAAGCCAAGACTTATTTTTTTTAATTTAACATTCGAAGACCGGGGTTCGCTCAAAAAAGATACAAAGAAAATGTGCTTTTATTATGAAAGTATAGGCGCCTTAAAGAGAGCAATAACAAATGGTAGCAGATTTCTTTTTTTTCAAAGTGGGGACGTAGCCTAAAAGCGGCACTTCTTTGAAAAGCTAAATAGGTAGCACCAGTAGCGTACCTCGCATACCTCGTCAGGGGGGGGGGGAAAGCGATTTGGACGAGCAAGGGGGATGTGTAGGTGTAGAATGAGGTTAAGGGGGACTAGGGGGTGTCCCAATAAGACAGTAGGGATCTTGTTGATATTAATATTTGCGATCGGGCGATTACATATCTTTGGTTTATTTTGATTTAAAAGAAAAAATTATTATTTAAAAAAAATGTTAAATATATTACATTTTGACAAAACCAGTGGTTAACTTATCACTGGTAATGACAATGTTTCTATTAACGTACTTCTATTATTCCTCTTTGAAGAAGCTATTGACATATCATGTTCCCAATTCTGCATATTGGAGATGTAAAAAATGTGTATTTGACATTGAATTGAATTGTATTGATTTGCATTTGTTTCATTTCCACATGCACAATTAAAACAAAAAAAAGAATATTCAGAATATGCATCTATTCACTCATTAAAAATAAATGTAGTAAAGTGAGAAAAAATGAAACAGTAAAATGATATATCACTAGATATAGGAGAAATCACTCACTGGGAGGAATGTCAGGAGGTTGAGCGAAATGAAATTGGAGGAAGATAGATAGGGGGACAGAGAGATAGGGTACATACAGGGGCGGATCCAGTCGGCGGCGGGGGCCCAATTCGTGAGAGTCCAGAGTCCAGAGGATAATGAGAAATCTCTATGTAAAATTCAAAAAGTCAAAATCTTATAGATACACGTGTTATAATTCAGGTTTTGATCGAAAAAATTACAAGTCCAAAATGAAAAATCTCTATCTAAATTCAAAAAGTCAAAATCCCATATACACGCGTGTTATAAGTCACTTTTTATTCTCGAAAATAAATGAAAAACAATCAATTCACAGCTAAACAACATTAATTTATGATGTTATACAAATTGTAAAACATATGCGTGTTAAAAGCTATATACACACACCATCTAGAAAATGCCATTCTGAAAAACAGATTACAATTCAAAAACTTTCTTGGTGAGACACAAGTACAAGAGCTACATATATTCAACATAACATCAATAATATACAAGATAAACTGTATTCCTCATTTCACAAATAGCAAATCTTATTTAACTATTCAGGCATTTATTGAAAAAAGTTCCTGTTGACATGACCCAGAAAACAAATTTGGAAATACCATCTTCGGAGAACCACCCACCATAATACCTCACCGGACAACATGGTGCTAGGACAACTGCACACCGGACACTGGCGGACAGCTACACCTAGGACACTGGCCATCCGGACAAGTACCCCTCATGAAATGTACACACAATATACATCAATATTATTGATACAAACTTCTTCTTGAAAGGTTGCATAGCCCTTTGAAGATTAATAGAAGAAAATGAAAAAGGAGAAGAGGAGGAGGAAGGAGTACCACTGCAGGCGTTCATGGTTCGGGGGTCGTTAAGAAGTATTTGTCCTCTGGGATATATGTCCAGGGTAAGTTGTCCGAGGCGGTTGTAATAAGGGGTAGTTGTCCAGGGTGGTATAGTCCAGGGCCCCGTTGCATACAATCTACAACTGATCGTAACTTTGCCATTAATATTAGTTATTAACTACCTTGGTAACATCATTCAACAGCCAATCAAATCAAGGTTTCCATGAAAGTTACCATTAATGGCAAATGTACCATCAATTGTTAGTTTTATGCATCGGGGCCCTGGCAGTAGTTCTAGTAGTACAGGGCCCTGTTCCATTAAACTTGATATCAATGACAAGTTGCAATAGCTTTTATAAGCTACTGAAATCGTTGCGTTTGATGGGCTGAAAACAAAAGGAATGTAACAAGTTTTATGAAAAGGGTACGTGAGATGTAGTGTTCTTTATTATGAAAAACTGCTGTTATTCATATCAATATCTTAATGAACAAAAAGAACTATATGAATTAAAGATTAAACAAAAAAATTATGCATATGTTACCAGGATAAGCGATTATAAATAATCTCAGACGCATAAATTTATGAAACATCATCTGTAGTAGTAACATTCAATGTTTAATGACATTGTCGAAGTAAATCAAAATGTTCGCCAATTTGTTACACATTTCATGGATATGTTTCCTCATAGACATACGACGTAAAACAAGAAGAAATAATCACAATTTTGATTATGATGATAAACGATTACAATGTTCACATCAAGCGCATGCAATTTTGGAATAAACAAGATTAATAATTAACACAAAGACTTTAATGTCAAAGGGGAACTAACCCCCCAAAATAAATGTAGATATTCTGAAAAACGAGATGAACTCCTGCCATTTGATGTACAATAAATCTTACGAACGTGTACAAGAGATATATAAATGAAGACTTCTTGGCATGATGTAATGCCGTTTAGCATGACATGGGCGCAGCCATTTTCTTGAGAATGTGACGTACCAGGCGGAGTTGTACATGTATCATGCACCAAGCTTTAATTGGAAAGACTTTTTTTATTCAATAACAAAACCTTTACTTTTCAATGAGGGAAAATCATAGGCGAGAAGGTAAAAATTACATTTGGTGAAGAATATATAATAGGGTAACAACTGTAACTCATTTATTTAAAGATACTAAAATATAGCGGTTGAAAAATCTATTTCATTTAAACGAAAACCTTCACCCCAAAACAGCACCAACTTATTTTTGCAATTTGCGTTCTGGCAATTGTAGTACAAAGGATAATAGCAGGTGAATGAAATGCTTCAACGCCACAAACACCTGGGAAGGAAGCATCCATAAATTTGAATACATTTAGTTGATAAACGACTCCGCATAGAACGTCATGCAATCAAGAATATGGCGATGCCCATGTCTTGCTGAGAAATTGTACTTTATTCTTGCTTTATGCCTTTCTCATACACTTTGGTGGGGAATCTTGTAGATTGATGGGCAAGAGTGCAATGAATCTCTCAGAACAACTAAAGTTATTCTTTGGGGTTAGTTCTCCTTTAAAGTAACTTACAATGTTTCCTTATACGATCTAAAATCATAAAATAATGGATGCATTCTTATAGGAAACAAAGAGCAAAATACTGTTTTACTTTGTGTTAATGATGTATCATTATCCATGTATTAGAAAGATAGAGAAATGGCGCTCTTTCTCTCTGACTTTTACTCAAAACCCGAGTATATTAGAAGATTAGAAGTTGGATACAAATTAATTTCTAGATAGAGAGAGAGAGAGAGAGGGGGGGGGGGTTCTAATAACGATTCACGTTATCACACTGAGTAAGGTAAATGTTGATGTTGGGCTAAGGATTATACAAATACAATGGGGCAAATTAAGGTATTTGGTCATTCATATTATAGTACAGGTATTACGAACATAAATTGTCATCAGAAATATAATGTTATATACATGTTAATTTGTCTGATCCCAACTCGAGAAGGGCTCACAACTTAATACCATCTTCAGGGTAGCAAGACATGCCCCACGTCAATTTCCTAAACTAACCGAATCCCTAACTTCAACCCGGACCCAGCACCATACCCAACCCTATAAACCCTAACGGTATACCCTTACCGGAGTCCACTGCCTGGACTGTTTCCGTGTCTCGCGCCCAATCAGCTGAGAAAATAACACAACCTCAACGCTAAAACGGAGACAGTCCTTTCATTCTTATCCTCTCAAACTACATGTGTATTTCTGGGGATCGCGGGATTGGTGGAAACTTCGCGCTCTGCAGTGGCGGATACAGGGGCGTGGGCCCGGGCCCCCTCCCCTGGCAAAAAAAAAACCCAGGTAAAACACCTTTTTTTTTGTTTAAAAAAAGAAGACGGGGTCGATGTTGAGTAAAAAAAAATAGTAGTCACTATCCCCCCAAAATGTAAAACGGTTAGGATGTGCCCAACAACACCAATTGCATACTTTATAGTACCACAGGTCTGGCGGATATTTAAATAGATTTTGAGTGCCAACTCCATCCATAGCACGTTCCCGCTATGCTCTTCGTAATATATACAGGCTATCTTTACGTTTATATACAATCGATGTTCTGCACGTTCTTGAATGAAAATGTCACGTTAAAACTATCCTGAAATAATTCGTACATATATGAACAGTCCTTGCCAAAATGTAATTTATGAGAAAGTAATACAGGCCGAAAAGATATTGAAATAATAAGTACATGTATTAATGGCTAAATAGTATTTAACATGTCATTGATTGATTGATTGATTGATTGATCGAATTTATTTCATTTCATATCACACAATAAAGAACATAGTTGACAACGTACAAAATTATGAAATGAAACAGGAACCTACTGGAAAGCATAGCTTGTTTTTGTAGGTTCCCAAAGATAAATATAATATGAACATTATTTTCATAAATCATTTTAAAGTGTCTAAATAATCACAGTAAAATAGATATAATACAATAACATATTTTCATAAACCCTTTTTTAGTTTCCACGCAATCGAAATATACAAAACGGGACACAAAAGACAGGAAACTGACATAATACGATGAGACAGGACATGACGAAACAATTAATAACAGGACAAAATAAACAAGACATGACAAAACAAAACAAGACAAAACAAGACAAAACAAAGCTGCACACTACATAAAATTAGAAGACGAAAGAGAGAGAGAGAGAGAGAGTGTGTGTGTGTGTGTGTGTGTGAAATAGGGGAGATGTGAGAGGTATACCCATATCATAGTTTAATCCGTAAGAGACATGTATTTTTGTATTAAATTCTTTTTGAACCCTCTACTAAAACTATAATATGTGGGTTTTCTCTAACTGTATCTGAAAGAGAGTTCCAAAGTTTTGAGCCTGAAAATACAAAGGATTTATTTGAGAGCAAAGTTCTTGTTTTCGGTAGATGAAAAGCCCGGCAGACCGAGTAGGATAATGATGAATATTGACATTCTTGGTAAACATTGAGTAAAAAACATTTGGCAGTTCATTTCTATTTAAATTATACATAAATATTCCCAGATTATAACTGTATAGATCTGTTATCTTTAAAATACTATGTGTGTGAAAGAGTGCATCTGTGTGCGCTCGAAAATCAGAACGACATATAACACGCAGCGCTTTTTTCTGTAGTAATAAAATTCTATTTAAATGATAGTCAGCACAATTGCCCCACGCTATAATTCCGTAGTTTAAGTGTGGGAGGATCAACGTTGAATACAGGTTTAATAATATACGAGTTGGAAAGTAAAACTTGACCTTGTTTATAATGCCAATATTTCTTGAAATAACTTTACAAATATTATCTACGTGTTCCTTCCAAGAAAGCTTTTCATCTATAGTTATTCCCAGGAATTTAGTATTCAAAACTCTTTGAGTAATAGTACAATCAAAAACAACATTGCCTGGAAGTTCATTTATTATGTTACTGAAGAGCATGTAGTTCGTCTTTTGCAGATTAAGGGATAATTTGTTGGCTTTGATCCATTCTGAAACACGTTTTAATTCCTGGTTGATGGTGGCAAGCAAAAAATGTGGGTCCTTATGGGAAAAGAAGAGATTTGAGTCGTCTGCAAAAGAATAAAAGATAAAACCTCGGAAGACTTACAGAAATCGTTGATATAAATAAGAAAAAGAAGCGGGCCCAAAATAGAACCTTGTGGGACACCACAATTTACATCTTTCGTATGAGACAGCTAGGGCATTGGCAATAGAAACACACTGCTGCCTATTATGAAGGTAGTTCCTGAACCACTCCAAGGCTATTCCTCTGATTCCATAATAACTGAGTTTGTACAAAAGTATATCATGATATATACACCGTCTACTATGTACATATTCTACCAGCTAGTTCTCCATAATACAACATTAATGCTTGCATATACTTGGCGGTCTGTTTGACCAACTGCTCCTCACAAAATCCTACAGATGAAACGGCAAGAATGAGAAATATACCACTGCTGACTACATTTAGTACAAGTCAAAACATAAATCATAACGCACGTCGATTATGCAGTTGCCGTAATGAGTTACAGGAAACCTCACCCCAAGAAATAACTTTAAGTTGTTCTTCAAGAGATTTATTGTATTCTTATCTATTTTTCTACAAGATTCCCTACCAAAGTGTATGAGAAAGGTATAAAGCAAGAATAAGGTACAGTTTCTCAGCAAGACATGGGTACGCCATTTTCTTGATAATTTGACGTACTATTCGAAGTCGTTAATCAACTAAATGTATTCAAATTTATGGATGCTTCCTTCCAAGGTGTGTCTGGTGACGAAGCATTTCATTCACCTGCTATTTTTTCTTTGTACTACAATTGCCAGAACGCATATTGCATGAATAAGTTGGTGCTCTTCTGGGCTAAAGGTTTCGCACAAATGAAATAGATTTGTCGAGTGGTATATGAATTACAATTGTTCCCTGTTTTATATTTTTCACCAAATGTATTTTTTACCTTCTCAGCTATGATTTTCCCTCATTGAAAAGTAAAGGCTTTGTTATTGAATTAAAAAGTCTTTTCAACTAAAGCTTGGTGCATGATACAAGTACAAGTTCGCCTGGTACGTCACATTTTCAAGAAAATGTCTGCGCCCACGTCATGCTAAAAGGCATTACATCATGCCAAGAATATCTTCATTTATATATCTCTTGTACACTTTCGTAAGGAATGTTGTACATCAAAGGGCAGGAATATATCAAATTTTTCAGAATAGCTACACTTATTCTTTGGGGCGAGGTTTCTTTTAAGGGCTGGTTACATTTCCGATATGATATGAGCGACATCAGCACTGATTCTCTCAGATCCATTTCTTTTTCTACACAGGTTTTTATCATGATGGTTATAGTTATCGCTGTAGAGGCATTGTGGTATAGTTGATAAGTCTCCAGCCTGTGAACCACAGGGTTAGGGGATTCGAATCCCGGCCAGGCACTGACGTCCTTTGGGAAGACGTTGATTTACATTTGCCACACTCAACCCAGGTGAAGTAAATGGGTACCCGGCAGGAATTAAATCCATAAAATGCCAGAGCGTAGTAATCAAGTTCAAGTTTATTCAAACCAAATCAAACATAAACAATGGTATAAGATATAACAGCAAGGAACACAAGAATGATAGGTTTGGGACCCCAGTGAAGCACCCATAGTAAAGCCGGGTAAAGATTGTGGAGCGCCAGGAGTGTCAAGTGTAACATACATGAGCGTTTTTATTCTTCTTTTTTTAGTAGTAGTAGAGTAGTGTTGTTTTGTTCTTATAAGAAGTATTAGAAGAGTTGTAAAATTAGTTTCAGTACTATGATTATTATCATCATCATTATTGTTGATTTTGTCATACCGGCTCTTAAAATATGAGTTGATGACTGCCTTAGGCGAAGAAGGCGCCCGTTGATATCGCGAGGATGATGGTGGTCCCCAGGAAGGCACCGATGTCGGTGAAGAGGAACACGCGAGAAATAGTCCCGTCTCCCTCCTGCATATGAGCGAGAAGACAAAAGCGAATGATTATATTATTCCATTACAAAAATGTTTCATTTGTGCTTGCTTTAAATTCATGACTAAAAAAAAATCTATATTAATTTTCGTGAACGTGCATGAATGCAGTAATATGTATATCGATATAACCGGGGCACAGACATCAAAAAATCAATGTCTCGGAGGTGAAATGGTATCAAATCATGCACTTGAAGAAAAGAAAGTGGATGATATCACACACTAATGAGCGAGTTACCACCTTGTATGAATCAGATAGTGATATCCATAGTTTTTCATGTCGTGGAAAAAATCAAACTTTTTGTTTTATTAATGTTTCGAATATTCCTCAAGATTATTTTTTCCCGCTCTCTTTGAATATACAGTCGCCTATGAATAATTCAATCTTAAAGATTGCCTTTCACGTATTCCTGTTCACAGTGCTTGTATACCGCTATCCTATTCACTTAAAATTGATGCTGATTCGTGGTCAGTTCCTCTTGACGGGGCATGAAATGGAAGAAGCCTAAATTGGAAAAGAAGTTTGGAATGAAATATGAAGATTCGGAAAAGGCGCTGACCATGAGCGTGAACAAGGACACAAGAGGATAGAACAATTTGGAGAAATTTGCAAGTATATGAACTGATATCCCAAGACGACAGAAAGATAAATTTTCTCACCTTCATGTGTCCTGGTTGGTCCTTGGGGTAGAAGCGGTAGATGAGGCCGTTGATGATGATGACGACGGCGTTGATGAGCATCCCACCGATGAGGAACCGACCAAGTCTCGTCATCGAGTAGGCGGGGACCTCTGCACTCAGCGCTGCCGACAACACCACCAAAGCGACAAAGACGAAGCCCGCAAACATGATTCGTTCTCCCGCCGACGACGGCCTAATCAGGAAGACGATGAGGATAAGCCAGGTGGCGATCACGGCGGAGGCGATACGACCGTGACTCTCTCGTCGTCGGACGGTCAAATTGAATAAGATGTTCTCGTAAACATCATCGCAACATGGATAGCTGTCGACGTTCTTATCGACTGATGTGTTTACGAGTTCCCACACAGGGTGTTCATGGTAATCTTCCAAGTCAATCGTATTCGACCATGGCGTAACAGATATTCTCATGTTGTCAAACACCCATGATCCCAATTTTAGGTGGCAGATCTATATGAATCAGAAATTATATGGAGATAGTTTTTAATGCAGTCCATGAATTTTTCTTATTTTTCTTACTTGTCAATGTCTCATCCAAAAAGTGACATGGGGGGGGGGCATAGTTAAATTCTGCTTACCGTCCTTGTATTCACCTTTTTTAGAATGTTATTTTATTAATTAGATCTATATGAATACTTCGTTGTTCTTGTTTCATGATTGTATATCGAAAGGAATTATACGACATGACACGTTCGCAGCTCTTTAATTGTTCAATATGATATACATTCCAATATGAATAACCACGCGCGTTTGGTACGAAGAAGATTTCACTGCCATAGATGCCCGCTTTCCATTTGCCTCTTTCATATTCTAAGAGATTATCCATGAATGCAGTTGTAAATCTGGTACATAAAATTATGTAGAGTCTAGGATGGGGGCATAAGGGGCACGCCCCCTCCGGCCAGAATCTCTTATACTTGATACATTTGCGTACTCCTCGCCGAATTGTGTGTCCACGTTCAATTAGGGGCATTAAAAAAAATAGCTATAGAGGGCAATTCCACTGTTGTGTACACAACAATACAAAAGTAAAGAAACAAATCCGTGAAAATTTGAAAATAAATCTGATAAATGATATTGCTTCCGTTGTAAGCAGCTCGATCCCCTATTATAAATTACTAAATATCCCTATATTTATACAGGATGTATCCATACGGTGCACAAACATTACAATACATGCTCACAGTAGACCATGTTCGAATAAGCCACCCTTACACTGCATGGCACGAATTTTGTCCCCGCAATGCCACGCAATGCGTCGTGCCAATGATTATCGTGACAATGCGAGAATAATGGCGTGAACAATACGTAAGTATGACGTAAGTATGTCGTAAACGTGACGGGACAATGCATGCCATGTTGTTACGCATTGCACGAACGATACACGGTATTCGTTCTACCAAAGTGATATCTCTTTGGTTTAACTAAAGGCACCCTGACACTTGCACGATTTTGGTTCGCGCTTGGTTTGCGCATTGTTTCGTGCCACGTTCTTGCCACAACGGGAAGCGTTCGCGGAACATGCGGGAGGATGAGGGCCAATGCGGGACGCGTCTTTTTTTCCCCGTAACCTAGCCATCCTGTCGCTGCATTTGATTGGCTCAATAGGGACCTTACGTCATGCGCTAGTCATCAATGTTCATGATACGCACGCACACAGAATTTATCAAATATGAGATTTCATACAAAAATTACAAGTGCAAAGCTAAGTAAACTTAAAATAAATGACATTGCGAGAAAATCGGGAGGCTTACCGTAAACAAATGACTACCCAAGGTCGTAACTTGTCCATAATCATTGCGACATACTGGTTTAGACCAGAATCTGTCCGATTTAATTTTGATCTCCACCGTACTTACGCAAATATTCATATATTCAAATATTAATATGCAGCGTAGGATGGCTAGGTTACGGGGGAAAAAAGACGCATGCGGGACAAGGCTTGAATTCGTGGCAGAATTTTCAAAATGTTCAAAATTTTGGCACGACAAATTTGGTGGACGACTATAATGCCCCGTTGACACTTGCCCGCATTTTGGTTTGCGCATAGTTTGCGCATAGACACATACTCTTGCGTGCCAATGCGGGAAGTATTCGTGGTAGCGTGCGGGAGGATGCAGGCGGATGCGGGCCGTGCGTGAAATGCGTGACAGAATTTTCAAAATGTTCAAAATTTTTGCACGACAATTTTGTTTGGCAACGTTCGTGAACACTTCGTGAACTATGCGCACCCTATGCGCTACCTAGTCGTGCCAGTGCGCGCCGATGCCGATGCGTGTCCGTTGGCCTAGTGGCACGCATGTTCACGACTAGTTAACGACTAATTTGCTCACAATTTGAGCATTGGCTGCGCATACTTCCCGCGCAGTTTTCGCATGCCATGCGCATGGTCTACGAATGCGTGTCCTAGTGGTTACGCATTGCGTGAACTTTTCGTAAATTAGACGTGACCCTGCGTGCGACTGCGTGCCACGAATTGGAACGCATTGGCACGCCATAGAGCGGGGCAGTGCGGGACCAAAATGCGTGCAAGTGTCAACGAGGCATTTCGTGAACACTGACCGGTGCGTGCAAATTATGGCCATGTGGCACGCATGTTTACGACCAGTTCACGACGGATTTACGAATAAATTGCTCACAATTTGCGCATCGGCTGCGCATACTTCCCGCACAGTTTTCACATTACTTGCGCATGGTCTACGCAAGCGCAATACGCGATCAAGAAAGGCTGAAAGCATGTCGTGACAATTCGTGAATAATGGCGTGAACAATACGTAAGTATGGCGTAAGTATGGCGTAAGTATGACGTAAGTATGTCGTAAACGTGACGGGACAATGCATGTCATGTTGTTACGCATTGCACGAACGATACACGGTCTTCGTGCAACTAATTAGGGACTTTTAGATTTTACACGACGAGAACGTGGACTGCCACGGTGACATTCTTTCAAGGTAATGTGACGTCCGTTTAAGGCACTGCCGGGCACGGGCCAGTGCCTTGAAAGAATGGCACACGTGGCAGTCCACTACGTCGAAGTGCAAATCTAAAAGTCCCTAATGTCACGCACTGGCACGCCTCAATGCGGGGCAATGCGGGAACAAAACTTTGTGCAAGTGTCAGTGTGGCTTTATAATACTTCAGGGTATACTTCAAGTTTGCGCATAGTTCACGAACAGTTCACGGGAGTGCATGGTCCCAAAAGACAAATTTGTGAATTTTCAAGATCCTGAAACGCACTTTTATGTCTTCCATACATCTCCAAAGACCACTCCACGACCATTTCCCTCATTTTCAGGCATAGGCACAAATGCACGATATATGCCTACATCATTTTGCGTGCAAGTATCAGAGTACTTATTAAAACTCGGCTATACAATTTCAGCTGAAGTTTTCAGGGTTACGCCATGTAATTCTTTCAAAGGAATCATAGCCATAAAAAGGGCTGGTGAGCTCAGCTGATAGCTCTTTGGCTCTATAATGGCTCTTATTCCTTTGAAAGAATTTCATGGTGGTAACCCACAAAAACTTTGCCTACAATTCAGTTTCTCCACCATGAATAATCATCACTGATACTCATGGAACTATTTGATCATTTTGTTTATATTTCTTACGTGGCTGTCGTAGGGATAGTCCTTCAAGTCAATGTTGCATGCTGCTTCAATAGCCATGGGTGGAAGATAGTACACGGTACCATCGCTGTACAAAAGAGCGGAAATATCATCGGACAGTGTCTTAATTGGCTTGTGGCTGTAGGAGAACGAATCAAAAACATACTACATCAAATAATGTATTCATCGAGTTTCTACGGAAGCCCATTAGTGCCACCATGTGAAATACAATTTAAGAAGAATTAACTACAGGCCGCCAGATAATTAATATAGTACAGGAGCGGAACAGGTATAGCCCTTTTAGGTTCTAGGAAAATGTTCCCCCCTGGGTAATCACCCCCCGGCCACTTACCACCGGGACAATTACCCCAAGCACAATTATCCCCCGGAAAACTACACCCCGAGGAGAACCCCCGCCCCAGGACAATTACCCCCTAGGACATTCCTCTTAAATTTTAGTTCCTCTTAAATTTCAATTCACATAGTGGCACTAATGGGCTTCCGTAAGTTTCTGAGCAATGGACGTTCTCCTGGTATCTCCTGACCCTGCGTTCAGATTACCTGCATTAATCGTATAGCTATACGGGAAGAAATTACGTTTTGCCTAGTCTGAATGCTTATAGAGAAACGTTGTATGATGGGTGATCAAAGTTCGCGGAGATTTTTAAAATATTAGGAAATTTGATATTCGATCCATGATTTCTCATATTCTACACAAATGTAATTATTACAAATTAGACTGCAAAGATTTTGAATACAAATTGGTGCAACTAGAACATTTATCGTCAAAGAATTCCGGAGATATCACGATCTCGAAATTCGATGTCGGATCGGAATGTGTTGCAACTAAAGAAAAGGTCATTAAAAGAAATTATAATTAGCGATCAATGAAATATAAGATAATTGCATATTTTGCAAGGCAAAATATCATACAATCAGTTGGTATCACTTTTTACTTACAATTTTAATGACATCTGCTCTGAAAAAAAAAGAATTTCTAGACCCTTGTCGGTAAGTTCAGAACGGACGCAAAAGACTGCAAGATTTGCCGAACTTTTGTCGAAAATATTCACTCAATTCAATAGAAAATTATTCCCTGGGTAATTTGATGTTCCTTTTTCCATTGGTGGTATCATATTTTCGAAATCTTACCAATTTTTTGAGATAGCGAACTAAGGTCCCGCGCAAACTATGGTCACACCACCATATAACGAATCGTATAGCGAAGTACATGTTTGAGCGTTGTTCTAAACGTCGAATCGTACGAAAATCGTGAAAAATGATGATTGGCCAGCTTTCATGTCAACTAACTTTTAAAACGTAGATTCTTGACACGACGTTTCTTTATACGATGTTGTTGTCCAGTCTTTACGCTCCTTTCGCTATACGATGACCCTTTGTATGACGTTTCTTTATTCAAAAGGCTTCCGTCAAAGGCTTCCGTCAAAGACTTCCGTCAAAGGCTTCCGTCAAAGCAAATGCTGTCAACGTTGGATTGTAATTCAGTATTGGTTTTCCTTACGATCGACCTAACCTTTGATTAACCATTGACTTTCACCGTCTTCCTTGTGTAAAAACTGACATTATGTATATGCGTATTTATTACTGAGTAGTTTGTTGATATGAAAAAAAATAAATGGAAGAAAATAAATGTCACTTTGAATTGAAAAAATTGAACTTACCATTGACTTATCATTGATTGACCATTGATTTGCCGTTGACTAATCATTGGTTTACCATATACTTACCATGCAATTTCATGCCTACCTGTTATAAAGAGTGATGTCTGGCACAAAGACCTCGGAGGAATGAACGCGGAAGATACTGATGTTTTCATATTTTGCCGGATTCCACATCAAACGCGAATCCGTCCACAACTGCACAAAGATGATAAGTGATAAAAAGGAATTTTATTCAAGCGATTACAAAGTGAAATGCCCTGAGTGTACATAATTGTGGGCATTTTTACTACTACTACTACTACTACTACTACTAATGATAATAATAATAATAGTAATAATAATGATGGTACTACTACTACTACTAATGTCAATAAAAATAACATAAGGCATATCTATACACTGTTGTAAACCGCATTTGAAGATTCTAAGCCTCTGATTAGTAAAAACTGCAGGTATGACATACGCTACTGAAAAATATTGACCGGACATAGTTCTACTTGTGCTTAAAGTGCGAGGACGCAATGGTTGCTTCCCTGCAAATAAATACATTTTTTGGGAGAATTGACACAGGGGATGCGCTATATAAAAACAAATATTGACTGCTTATTTTTCGGGTCACGGTCAAAACTATTGCTCCTTGGTGATCTCGAGACTGCACAATGCCGCTCGACTTCGTCTCGGGCCACAGTACAGTTTCGAGCTCACCCTGGGCAATAGTTTTAACCATGCCCCTAAAAGCAGTCAATATTTGTATATCCATCGCGTAAGGTATTCAAGGCGCTCCAAAATGTAGGTCTATGATTTGTCAAAAATACAGGCATGAAATACGCTACTGGCCGCTGGGTAGTATAGCGAAAACTGTAGACTGGGTATAGTTTTGCTTGCGCGTACAATGCAAGGACGCAATGGTTGTGCATGCAGTTAACACTATTAACACTCAATACTCTTAAACGAGTAAATTTCCCTACAAATAGAAATACATTTTGACAGCCACTTTTGGCAAAAATATATTTTATGAGAGTTGACCCGAGGGATGTTGTGGTCCACAACCTCCAGCTGTTTATACAGTTCATACTTTGAATATGAGGGTATTTAAAGAGCTATCCTTTTCAGTGAACAAAATTTAAAAAACTCACAACTTACTTTCACATTTCCGGGAACTCAACCTTCTCTTTAAGGGAAAAGTATAAGCTATAATGCCTGCAAACCAGATTTAGGCAATTTAAGTTGGTATATGACATATTTGGATGACGTCATGTATTTGTGTTTTCTGTTGTTTTGACTGGAGCTGTATATTCATTTGACTTACCATTTTTAACCATGCATTCATTTTAATGGATCCTTGAAAAAAATCCTGCATAGACAAATGAAAGGGAAAAGAAAAGATTGCTGAAATAAGATTAAAATATTTGATGTCTATTTGAACATGTTGGCAGTGAATCTACTACAACAACATTTTTGTTTAAACTATGATTAGTAGTGAATCATTTGGACAAAATTTAAATCTCGTCTATCCATATATTAAAGCCCATCATGTTATATAATATGATCGAGATTTCAAAAGAGCACACCTTCAAATGGCATGCATGAATACCAACATAGCAATATTAATTCAATGCTCAAAGAGACCCAAAATAATTTATGTACGGCTAGAATGTACAAAATCAACCTAAAAATGTTCAACCGGCATTGTCTGGATTAAAGAGTATTATTAAAAGAAAGAATGACATACAACCGCTCACACGGAACCCAAGTCGGACTCGGGTTCAGTTCGGGCCCTGTTCTATTAGGCCATTTATTAAAAAAACCATGTTTAGCGTCAAGGAGGAGGCCCCCTTTTTTCTTTCAAAATGGCCGCTCGGTACATTTTCCCTGACGTCCAGCCAGTCGGGCTTTTTTTCAAGTTGGCCGCATGCACATATGTTTTTGTTTCTTTTCAAAGTCAGAAAAAGATCATTATAGCAGTTTTCTCATTTAAAAAAAAAAGGGGAAAAAATGGATTAAAAAATGTAGAAAAAAATGGATAAAAAATGAAAAAAAGGCAGGCGGCCCCCAAAAAGGAAGCGGGCGGGGACGCTAAACATGAATATTTTTTTAAAGGGCCTTATGCGAGCGCGTAAGGATGCGTCGAGCAGGCACAATTCCCCTTTTGAGAGTGTATCTAAGCTTGCGAAATCTCTTTGCAGAAGTGATATCTAAAGCTCATGATTTGAACATAATATTACGACGTGGAACTACTAATATACAGAACAAAATATTTTGGTGATTGTTACACTTTTAGTAGTAGTGCCTTTGTGAACAAAAAAATAATTAATAAATGAGCATTTTGTGCCACAACATTAATTTCATAAATTTAAAAATAGATCATATTTTCCTGATCTTACTAAGGATTATAATTATTTAAATGCTACTATTGCTACGCACAGAGGTTGATGATGATGCCTTCTATTTTTTATTTATATATTTATATATATATATATTTTTTTTTTTTAGGGGGGGGGGGTGTAAACTTAAAAGGCAATTCGACCCATTTGAAAGTTGAATTGAATTGTCTATAATTGATTTTTGTTTTAGGGAGCATTTTGTGACGCAAGGTAAGACTTCAAAAATCTGTCCACTATCAACGAAAATGCGTTTTAGACAATTTGTATGATTTCATTATAAGTCATTAAGAACGCCTGAAATATATGTGTGGAATGTTATGTCTGTGTTCAACCTGACGTTTATTACAGCTTGCTCAAAGCTCAGGCACAAGGAGCACTGTCAGTGGATGTTTTCAACATTGTTTGACAAAAATGCGCCTTGAAAAAAAAGACTCAACCAATTTGGGCAAATATGTTTTTATTTCTTTTAAAAAGATTGCCCGTCTGCTGGTACCGAAGAGAGTCGCTCCACATTGTAGGAAGTAAGCCTGTTTTATTTGAACTAACCCCCCCCCCCCTGAATTCAAGACCGTTTACAGAGGTCTGGTTATGATTAATGACCGTAATAAGATTCGAGACAAAATCAAGTTCAATGACTTTCTGCATAATCTTAAAAATATCTAGTTGTTGTCTATGTCACAACCTCCCGGCCCCCTTCCGAAGATCGAATTACGATTTTCTTTTATCCAAGTATCGAGAAGCATGGAGAACATAAATAACATAATCAAGTCGATCTGTGCGGGATTTTCAAAGTGTAACATTCATTCATTTTTCATTTCATTTTTTATTCTTTCATTTCCAACAAAATACATTATATAATAACGAATACGATGTAAAATGTAAAAACATAGTTACATTTTTAATAAACAAATCTTAACAGTAATTATACCTTTGAGGCAGACAAAAATTGAATTATACATTTAACTGCATTTATATTTTGAGGAAATAGAGAGGTCCACTGAAAAGCAGAGCTTGTAAATTGTGGACCCTCAGATAAAAATGAGTGGGAAAAGAGTATAGAATACATAAATAATCAAAGAAAAATAGCGACCAACAGAGACAATATTTATTAAAACACGTAATGACTGGAAACAAGAAGACGTAAAAAATTGCTTGACGAAGAAAGAACAGAAAAAAAGAGAAAAAGAAAAGAAAATGTGGGCTGCGTTCGGAGGGAAGGAGAGGAAAGAAAAGGAAAATTGTAGAGATCGAGCACGAAATAGGGAGCGCATAAAATCCTTGAGATAGCTGAAACAAAAAGAGCAAGAACATGATGGCAAGTAGTATGGATTTTTAGAGATGGGCAGAAGAAAAGAGAGAAAAAATGCATTATGTTGGTCTCCAAATTCTTACTGATTGGAAGGAATTGACTTACCATTTCTCTGAGGTTACTCAAACTCATTCGGATATTGACCTCGAGGCTCTCGTTATGAGTAGGAAGAAGACGCTTGTCATAGCTGGAAAACAAATCCGCTTTCAAACGAGCTTCAACTGCTTAAAATAGAACGGAAAGAAACCAGAAAAAAAAGCATAATGTAAACAAAAAAAGTACTACCATACTTTGAATGAGTTAAAGGCGCACAATCCCGCCAGTGTAGTTATCGCTGCTCTAGTCATCGCCATCTTGGTTCCGAAGATCGACTTCTAATTTGCATACAGCTGTCAATCAAAGTTTGAGGAGGGGGGGGCACACGCAGGGGACTTACGTGAATGTAGTATGGCCTGCCTTCGCCAAGCCAGCTGATCGCTGCCGATCGTGACGTCACGAAAGTGGGCGGAAACAGCAGCCGAATCTTAGAACCGAACTGCGATTGGTATTACTTCGGCACATGTATGCGATAATCGGCATTGTTCGGGCATTCGGAACATGCCATCTACGTAAGAGCCGTATTCTGTTGGTGTCAATAGGCAGCTAGCACCGTCCGCCAGCGCGTACGTATTTTGAACGCCCTCTGGAATACGGGGAACGTGCGTCTTTAACATAATAGTTAGCATGGAAGATACAAAATACCAGAATAGAACGAAAAAACAGAAAAAGCATAATTAACAAAAAAGTATTACCTAACTTGGAGTGAGTTAACATAATAGTTAGCATAGAAGATACAAAATACCAGAATAGAACGAAAAAACAGGAAAAGCATAATATAAAAAAAACTATTACCAAACTTGTAGTGACTTCACATAATAGTTAGCATAGAAAATACGAAATACCAGAATAAAAAGAAGAAAAGAAAAAAACAGAAAAAGCATAATATAAAAAAACTATTGCCAGACTTGGAGTGAGTTCACATAATAGTTGGCATAGAAAATACGAAATAATAGAATAAAAAGAAAAAAAACAGAAAAAGCATAATATAAAAAAAAAACTATTACCAAACTTCGAGTGAGTTCACATAATAGGAAGCACGTAAGATAAAATACCAAAACACCAACATATCTTCCCACAGTAGGTTTGAAGGATATGAAGAATGTTGTAATGAGATGGATGGGGGAGTAGAGGATCATATGACAGTGCAATGCAATAACATGAATATCGTTCAAATTTTCCTTAGGAAAACACGATTGTATGAGAAGGAATACTTATTCTGTGAAAATCGACAACATCGAAAGCTAACTATTAGATTAACAAAATAAAGCCTAAAAGAAGCATGGAATAATATGTAATATAATGGGTAATTCAATTTTATTATCTACCTTTTATATATGCATTACCTTTGTCGTGGGGAGGGGTCGGTGTTAATGAAACCGACAATAATTTCAATTCTTTTCAAGAGTATCACGCGGAAACTCACCCTGTTGAGCGGTTGTCCTTGTCAACATTCCCATGAAGAAAAGCATTAATGATCCCAAAGAGAACTTCATGGCTGAGGATATTATCTGAGAAGAAAATTTAAAATATGATTACAAAAAAAGAAGATTACAATAATAACAACAAAAGTTTTCTTTTTCTTTTCTTTTCTTATCTTTTCTTTCGTTCAACTTTTTAAATTGGATTATACAAAAAAAAATCTGTATACGTGACACTCCATTCTCCGACCTACTTCTGTAACAGCGTCCAGTTTGGATCAGACAATATCCAAAATTCTAAAAAGACACTTTTGATGTCACTTGTTGTTTCCATTATTATCAGTAACATATGGGACAGCAAATTACCAAATACAATGAACTTGCCCTTTTGATATCAACAATTAAAATCATAGCAAACTTACGTTATTCTCCGGAAGCTTGGAACATGTAAGTGAGAGGACGTGTGTCGAAATCAAAAACTGATCAACAAACGCAAATGGCTGTCGAGTATTTAGCTGCGAGAACGCAATAACATAATGGCATTACAAGAAATAATGTACCTGCGTACGTGCAGGGGCGGATCCAGCCGGCGGCAAGGGAGGGGGCCTAAAAAGGGGCCCACTTCGTGCGAAAATTTGAAAATCGTGTCGGTCGATTTTTCGCTCAGTGGGCGGGGGTAGTGAGCAACAACAAAAAATATTTGGCACCCGAAAAATTTTTTTCCCTCCGGGAAGGGTAATTTTTTTCCACCACCACACCCCTTGGGCGCCAGGGGTAGTGAGCACAAATTTTTTTTTTAGCACCCGAAAAAATTTTTCCCTACGGGAAGGGTTATTTTTTTCCACCGCCAACCCCCCCCCCCTTGGCCGCCAGTGGAGGGGGCCCAACTTCTTTTATTTTTAAAAATAGGGTGTTTTTACCTGTTTTTTCTAGGGAGGGCCCGGGCCCCGGGCCCCTGGATCCGCCACTGCGTACGTGACATTGAGCGGTCTAGTGTCAACATAACGCGGTGAACCGGCTCTGATAGGAAATCCATCCGTCGTTACCATGTTTTTACTTTCTGCTAGTTACATTAATATCTTTGAGACTAGGTACGTTCTCGTAACAATCTGTTTTCCAACCAATTGGACCTTTGGTAAGCAATAAAGAGTATGGAAATTTGTAAACAAGGGTTTCTTGTCTCAGTTTTCTGACTATCACAGTTGCTACTTTGACAGCATGTATATATTCCTGGAACACGTTTTCAAAAGAACTAGAACTTTTGGTTAGTGGTTACCATGCTCGGCTATTTTATTTTATTTTATGAATTCATTTATAAAATGATGACGTGGATCCTAATCAAATGATTGGTTGAGAGCGTACACGTGACCATGCATTTATTTTGCCTAACGCGAAATTTGAATAACGACCGGTCATTATCCTATGGTAATGACTAATGACCGGTCATTGACGATCATGTTGTTGCGATCGTAACCATTGAGATTTCATCGTTTCACTTTTACTCGCGAAAATGGCTGCCGCGGAATTTAAAACGCCTACGCGTTTGAAATGCTTTCGACTGAAAAACTAGAAATGAGTTAGATCTAGATCAGTCATAGATGTAGACATAGTATTAGTAATGTATGGACTTTGAGATGAGGGTGATTTATCAAATAACAAGGATCGACGTCATAATTTTATAAAACAAATAATACACAGCATTTTGTTCGGGCATTAGTAAAATTACCCACACCCGGTACCTTTGAAACAGTCCGAACACGCTCGGCTATCGCCTCGGGCGTGTTAGACTTGTGTGTGTAATTGTGTGTGTAATTCTTACTAATGCCCTCACTGCTGTGCATTATTTGTATATTAATGTACGTTGCATTTTACCTTGAAATGTATATATATCAATATATATTTCAATGTTTGCATGTTTTTTAAACTGAAGAAAATATAAAGAATGAACTGAAGTGAACTATAGTTTAGGAGTTGCATGAACTACTTTGAAAGCATGTATATTCCCGGAACTCATTTTCAAATCAACTAGAACTTTTGGTTATCATGCTTTGCTACAGTTGAGGGGTATGAAAACATGTTTCAATGAAGTTTTTTGTTCTGTCTGTCTGTTAAGATCACTACTTCAAAATAAAGAATTTCTTGGAACGCTTTTATTTTTCGAATAAAATTGGTGTTAACAATGCTTCACTACAGTTAGAGCATGTACCTACTAAGAAGTAGGTCCATGGTTAGAGAGTGTAAAGATACTTGTCATCGAGCATTTGTTTCGGTTTTCTTCTTCTTTATCTTTTTTTAAAGAATTCCTTCCAAGAATTAGAAAGAAATACAAATAGAAATGTCTATTTATTCCATCTACCATGATACAGGGTAGCAAATACAGTGAACTTGATCTTGTATGGGGCCCTGCAAGTGAAAAAAGACGAAAAGTTCATTGAGGTTACGTACCAGAGGCGGTCATGGCGGTGGAGCGTATTTCAAAATAGGGCGCCAAATAGGGGTACTTTTTTAATAAATGGGAATCTACAAAGGGTGACCTCAAAGTGGAAAATACAAATTTGAGACATTGGTATAAACCCGAGCCAGCGTTGTAGTCAAGGCACAAACCCTCAAGGCATATAGTTTTTAACTAGCAAGACCAAGGATAAGACAGAGGCTTGAAACCTCAAAGCCAAGACTTAATTTTTTTAATTTAACATTCGAAGACCGGGGTTCGCTCAAAAAAGATACAAAGAAAATGTGCTTTTATTATGAAAGTATAGGCGCATTCAAGAGAGCAATAACAAATGGTAGCAGATTTCTATTTTTTTCAAAGTGGGGACGTAGCTCAAAAGGGGCACTTCTTTGAAAAGCTAAATAGATAGCACCAGTAGCGTACCTGGCATACCTCGTCAGGGGGGATGTGTAGGTGTGGAATGAGGTTAAGGGGGACTAGGGGTGTCCCAATAAGACAATAGGGATCTTGTTGAT
The DNA here is from genome assembly GCA_037976565.1 of Mesocentrotus franciscanus. Classification (NCBI taxonomy): domain Eukaryota; kingdom Metazoa; phylum Echinodermata; class Echinoidea; order Camarodonta; family Strongylocentrotidae; genus Mesocentrotus; species Mesocentrotus franciscanus. Next base: position 30,579,236 of record CP137676.1, on the reverse strand, counting down.
ATTAATATTTGCGATCGGGCGATTGCATATCTTTGGTCTATTTTGATTTAAAAGAAAAAATTATCATTAAAAAAAATGTTAAATGTATTAAATTTTGACAAAATCAGTGGTTAACTTATCACTGGTAATGACAATGTTTCTATTTATAACGTACTTCTATTATTCCTCTTTGAAGAAGCTATTGACATATTTTGTTCCCAATTCTGCATATTTGGAGATTTAAAAAAATGTGTATTTGACATTGAATTGAATTGTACTGATTTGCATTTGTTTCATTTCCACATGCACAATTAAAACAAAAAAGGAATATTCAGAATATGCATCTATTCACTCATTGAAAATAAATGTAGTAAAGTGAGAAAAAATGAAACAGTAAAATGATATATCACTAGATATAGGAGAAATCGCTCACTGGGAGGAATGTCAGAAAGTTGAGGGAAATGAAATTGGGGGAAGATAGATAGGGGGACAGAGAGATAGGGTACATACAGGGGCGGATCCAGTCGGCGGGGGGCCCAATTCGTGAGAAGAAAAGAAAAAATTCTCGAAAAAATTAACAGTCCAGAGGATAATGAGAAATCTCTATGTAAAATTCAAAAGTCAAAATCCTATAGATACACGTGTTAGAATTCAGGTTTTGATCGAAAATAAATGAAAAACAATCAATTCAAAGCTAAACAACATTAATTTATGATGGTATAAAAATTGTAAAACATATGCGGGTTAAAAGCTATATACACACACCATCTAGAAAATGCCACTCTGAAAACCGGATTACAATTCCAAAACTTTATTTGTGAGACACAAGTACAAGAGCTACATATATTCAACATAACATCAATAATATACAAGATAAACTGTATTCATTATTTCACAAATAGCAAATCTTATTTAACTATTCAGGCATTTATTGAAAAAAGGCTCCCGTTGACATGACCCGGAAAACAAATTTGGAAATACCATCTTCGGAGAACCACCCACCATAATACCTCACCGGACAACTTAGTGCTAGGACAACTGTACACCGGACAGCTACCCCTTGGACACTGGCCATCCGGACAAGTACCCCTCATGAAATGTACACACAATATACATCAATTGATACAAAAAATCTTCTTGAAAGGTTGCATAGCCCTTTGAAGATTAATAGAAGAAAATGAAAAATGAGAAGAGGAGGAGGAGGAGGAAGGTGTACCACTGCATGCGTTCATGGTTCGGGGTCGTTAAGAAGTATTTGTCCTCTGCGATATATGTCCAGGGTAAGTTGTCCGAGGCGGTTGTAATAAGGGATAGTTGTCCAGGGTGGTAGTCCAATCAAGGCCCCTTGCATAAAATCTACCACTGATCGTAACTTTGCCATTAATATTAATTATAAACTACCTTGGTAACATCACTCAACTGCCAATCAATCAAGGTTTCCATGGAATTTACGGACTACTTTGGAGACGCGTTTTCTTGACCGTAGAAGTCTACCAACGCGAAAGTAGCGCAAGCGCAGTGTCGAGACAAAACTATTAACCAATCAGCGATGTCTAATACTTTGTCATGTGACATACGTTAACCAATCAAAACTACAGGGACTAGGAGGACCTACCAAGATTCGCCATCTTCTTTCCTCCGTCTCCTTTCCAACATCACTTCTCAAATTATCTTCAAACTTCAATCTTCTCTACAACTTTCTACCCGAGACTTTCGGCGCATTCTAGCTTACATCTTTGCTATTCATTACTTCTTCATTCGCGAACAGTATTATATCTCCGCTCTTTATATCTCCGTTATTATACTTATATCATTCTTGCGGAAACTTTCCCATATTTCGGAGAGACATAACATTTGTGCTTGTGAATATTTATCTGATCTGCTTGTGCTCGCGAAGGATGTCATTGTGAACATTTCGCTACAATTTATTCAATCGCGTGTTCGCGGACTTTTATATATTGTGATCTGTGGAATGTTATATTGGAGTCAGGATCCTTCACCTTTTTAACAAGAGAAGTCGGAATATCTGAGAAGATTATAGGTGAGTGGAAAATTGGGCTTAATTGCAGAATACCCTACCATATTGTTAGTCTTCATATATTAGCCGTAGATATAGATTGTGATTTTATTGTTTGCGATAACGGTGAGACAGGTATTGAAGATTGTATGCAAGTTGTTGTACATCATTACCTCGGAACAGCAAAATCCCAAATTGGTGACCCCGACGTGATCTCGATTTACGCATTTTTAAACATTTGTTTTTTGCTTATAATCTACGGTGATATTATCCGTCTTCGATTTCTTTAAGCGTTCGCTGGACTTTCTTCATTCATCATGGACCCCATTCGAAATGTTGAGGACAAAGGAAAAGATGGTAAGGGTCGAGACAGTGCTCAGGCTGTGTCCACAGTCAATCTCAAACTTCCACCAATTTGGCCTCATGGCCCAACCATCTGGTTTGCTCAGGTGGAGGCACAGTTTGATACCAGGGGTATTAGGTCCGAAATACAAAATTCTCATACGTGGTCTCCTCTCTGCAGCCGGAGTATGCCCAAGAAGTTCGAGATCTTCTCATTTCTCCGCCAGCAACGGATCGTTACACCAAATTGAAGACCGAACTCATTCGCCGCACCTCTTCCTCCGAGCAAAACGGCTCCAGCAATTACTCACCTCGGAGGAGCTCGGGGACAGAAGGCCTTCACAACTTCTTAGGAGGATGCAGCAACTTCTAGGGACTAGCAAGCTGGAAGAAAACATTTTAAAGCAATTATTCGTCCAGCGTCTACCGACCAACATCCAGCTTATTCTCGCGTCGAGGAGGGATGCAATGGACATTCAGAAACTAGCAGACCTAGCCGATAAGATAGTTGAGGCTAACACTCACAGCACCTACGGCAACACTCTCGCCGCTGTGACACCCGCTCCACCAGACACAAACATTTTGGAAATCAAACAGCTACAATCCCAAGTAGCACGACTAACTCTTTGCGTTCAAACACTGACGACAAAATTCAACGGCAGAGGTCGGAGTCAAAGTCGCGGGCGAAGTCAGGGAAATAACAATCATCCTCGCAGCCCGAGCACCTCCCAGACTTCCAACCAAGATAACGGCGAGTGCTGGTACCATTCCAGATACTGGGAACAAGCCCGAAAATGCACCAAGCCCTGCACATACCAAGCCAAATCTGGTAACCAGGGAAACGACCACGCCAGCGACTAGCCGCGACAAGTCCCACTGGCACCACCAACAACAGTCGCCTTTTCTACGTTACTGACAAAACCACCGCAACAAAATTCATCGTAGATACTGGCGCTGAAGTGAGCATTTTACCTACGAGTTATGAAGATAAACAAAAACGCTCCACTTCCCTAAAACTTCTGGCAGTCAATCATTCGCCCATCTCGACATACGGACAGAGATCGCTTACACTAGATTTAGGATTGAGAAGAGTATTTCGTTGGATTTTTATTGTCGCTGATTTACTAATTCCTATCATCGGCGCTGATTTCCTGCAAGAGTTTGGACTATTAGTTGATGTAAAACACAACAGACTCATCGACACAATAACCAACCTCGCAGTGAATAGCCGAGCCTACAACCAATCAGCCCCGTTGTCATGACCACCAACTCTGCTCCTTCTTCCCGCTATCAATCTCTACTGCAGGAATATCCTGACATTTCGCGTCCCATCTTCAAACATGACGAGGTTAGACATACGACAACACACCACATACAGACACACGGGCCTCCAGTGTCGGCACGTCCACGTCGGTTAGTCGCAGATCGGCTGAACATAGCGAAAGCGGAGTTCGACCACATGCTCGAACAGGGTATCATTCGATAGCAACTGGTCATCTCCTCTTCACATGGTCCCAAAGAAGATGCCCGGGGATTGGCGGCCGTGCGGTGATTATCGAGCCCTTAACGCACGCACGGTGCCGAATCGCTACCCAATCCCTCATCTTCAAGACTTCTCATCCTCATTAAGTGGTATGCGGGTATTTTCCAAGATCACCTAATTCCCGTGGAGCCCACTGACATCCACAAAACGGCCATCACCACTCCATTCGGACTTTTTGAGTGGGTTCGCATGCCATTTGGATTACGTAACGCTGCGCAAACCTTTCAGAGACTGATGGACGAGGTCGTGCGCGGTCTCCCTTTCGTCTACGTCTACATCGACGACTTGTTGGTGGCGAGTGACGACGAAGACGAACACGAGGCACATCTCCGCATGCTTTTCGACAGACTGCGTCAATACGGCATCATACTCAATCTACTAAAGTACCAGTTTGGGGTGCCGAAACTCGACTTTCTCGGGCACACGGTCGATGAGCACGGAATCCGTCCGCTGCCTGAAAAGGTAGACTCAATCACCAGCTTCTCAGCCCCAACTTCACTCCGCAAGCTGCGTGAATTTATGGGTCTCGTCAATTTCTACAGGAGATTCATCCCACGATGTTCTGATTTGATGCAACCCCTCACTGACATGTTGAAGAATGCAAAGAAGAAAAATCAGTCCATCACGTTGGATGACGAAACACTTACAGCATTCAGCGCTGTGAAGTCGGCCTTATCTGAAGCTATTCTACTAGTTCATCAAAAGAGCAATGCACCTCTTTGTCTCCTCACCGATGCCTCTGATACCTGTGTCGGCGGCGTACTACAACAGTGTGTCTACGGTGTCTGGCAACCCCTCTCCTTCTTCTCTAAGCGCCTACAGCCCGCAGAGACGAGGTATAGTACATTTGGACGTGAACTCCAACAGTGTACCTCAGCATCAAACATTTTCGACACATACTGGAGGGCTGATCTTTCTGCGTTTACACTGACCACGAACCACTCCCACACGCCCTAAATGATAAACCAGACCGCTACTCTCCAAGAGAAATTCGTCATCTCGACTTCATTTCTCAGTTCACCTCGGATTTCCGACACATCCCAGGTAAAGACAATCTAGCCGCCGACGCGTCGGCGGCTAGATGGTCTTTACCTGAGATGAACTGGCTCTCATAGTTTAGGAGTAGCATGAACTATACTTTGAAAGCATGTATATTCCCGGAACTCATTTTCAAATCAACTAGACCTTTTGGTTATCATGGTTTGCTATACTTTAGGAGTAGCATGAACTATACTTTGAAAGCATGTATATTCCCGGAACTCATTTTCAAATCCACTAGACCTTTTGGTTATCATGGTTTGCTATACTTTAGGAGTAGCATGAACTATACTTTGAAAGCATGTATATTCCCGGAACTCATTTTCAAATCCACTAGACCTTTTGGTTATCATGGTTTGCTATAGTTTAGGAGTAGCATGAACTACTTTGAAAGCATGTATATTCCCGGAACTCATTTTCAAATCCACTAGACCTTTTGGTTATCATGGTTTGCTATAGTTTAGGAGTAGCATGAACTATACTTTGAAAGCATATATATTCCCGGAACTCATTTTCAAATCCACTAGACCTTTTGGTTATCATGCTTTGCTACAGTTTAGGGGTATGAAAACATGTTTCAATGAAGTTTTTTTTCTGTCTGCCTGCTAAGATCACTACTTCGAAATAAAGAATTTCTTGGAACGCTTTTATTTTTCGAATAAACTCGGTGTTAATAATGCTTCCCTACAGTTAGAGAGTGTAAAGATACTTGTCATCGAGCATTTGTTTCAGTTTTCTTCTTCTTTATCTTTTTTTTTTCGAAATAGAATTCCTTCCAAGAATAAGAAAGAAATGGATATATATTTATATACATTCCTTATCTGTTATGTGTGATATTTTTTGGAAGCTGAGTACAAATTTCCTTTTTTGTCCTTCTTTAAAAAAAAAAGTTTTCTCTCTTTCCAGGTTGTTCTTTGCGTTTTACATGAGTTGTCTAGATTTCCTATGACGTTATTAAAGACTGTGAATTAAGCAATTATTGAAAATACTGAGGTTATCAATTAATAATTTAGTCTGATTTAATTATTGTGAAAAAACATCTTTGAAAGAGAATGTTTACAAGTACGAGCATTTTGAAAGCTTCAGATTTTATTCCCCGTTCATGTTCATGTATGTTTAGTCACTATTGCGACCATTACACAAAACAAAGGAAGTTTATATAGATTTCTAAGTGAACTGGATCTTGCATGGGGCCCTGCAAGTGAAAAAAGACGAAAAGTTAATTGAGGTTACATTCCAGGGGCGGTCATGGCGGTGGATTGTCTTTCAAAATGGGACGGCAAAAACGGGTACTTTTTTGGATAAAGGGGAATCTACAAAGGGTAACCACAAAGTGGAAAATACAAATTCGTGACATTTGTATACATCCAAGTCAGCGTTGTAGTGAAGGCACAAACCCTCAAGGCCAATGTTTTAACCAGCAAGTCTAAGGCTAAGGCAAAGGCTTGAAACCTCAAAGCCAAGACTTACAGATTTAAATGTAACATTCGCAGACTGGGGTTCACACACAAAAAAAGATACAAAGAAAATGTGCTTTTATTATGAAACTTTAGGCGCCGCCTTTAAGAGACCAATAACAAATGGTAGCAGAATATTTTTTCTTCAAAGTGGGGACGTCGCCCAAAAGGGGCACTTCTTTGAAAAGCTAAAAAGGTAGCACTCTAAAAAAATAGGGTAGGAATAATAAGACTGCGACTGGGTCTACAATACAAATGCCTCCACTTGTATCATTATTGAATCAATCAGTAGTCATTTACATTTTGCCGCTACACATATACTTCCCTCATCTGTAATGAGACACTGTATGCCTTTTGACTTCTTGAAATAATTACCTAATGAGTCTTTTCATATTCTTTTCCCATATAATCCACTTTCTTCACCTTGATGTGTAATAGGAATTACACTGAATAATCGATCAATTTACAATTTGAAACAAAAATACAACATACTACTAAATTGTAACATGACTCTACGTAACTGCTCAAAAGTATGATAATATAGACATACGACAAATTGATTTCTAATTTATATCAGGCTTTTATACAATCATGTAGTAGAGTGAATCTTTACATTTGTTGATTAGATTTTAAAGGAATACAAAGACCGATCCTACCCGTGGAATACACAGATAGTCCCTCTTTTTTCTGTTGTTCATATCACAGGTATGAGAGGAGTCGCGATGGGTCAGTGGTAGAGCAGTGGTCTCGTAACCAGGAGGTCCCGGGTTCGAAACCAAGTCAGTGCGCTCGTGTCCTTTGTTAAAGATACTATGTCCCTTTTGCAGCCAACATCAAATTCTGTAGAACTTTGCAGGAATTATGAATATGTCATGTATGTCCTATCTGTGAAATTTAAACGTTAGCAGTGTCCTAATATTCAAATTATGCAAGGAAACCCGTTTACTTGCTAGACTTCACTGTCAGACACTATTGAGTGACTGACTGGCTTTTTCATCTTTGGTAATAACATACATAAAATGAGCTGTAAAGGGTACATGAGCATTTGTCTACATCAATAACCCACTTCTTGTAATGGCCAAAATTAAACTGATTGAATCTTTGCGCAGCATAAAACGTACGACCATTCGGTACAATGGTCTGAAAAATCAGACTATTACTTACTGGCTCTATAGCTCCTAAGTCGATTCGACAACTAATAGTCGTTATTTTCCAACTTAAAGACATTGTCAAGCCCCCCTTTTTTTAGGGAAGTTCTAAATTAGTATTGTCTTTCAAGTGCCGTTGGAATTTAACCTTTTCATTTTTTTGGCCTGCAAATGGGACATAGTACCTTTAAGGCATCCATCCTCATTAACAAGTACCTCAGTGAGGACTTAAAGCCGTCGGTCCCCTGGTTGTTAATTTACAAGCATATGCATGCTTTCCTAGCAGTCAGGTGAAACAATCATCATCATCATCATGCAAGATAACTTTACGTTTAATTCCATGAGTTGTCGCAGCCAAGGACTTAGTCACAAAAGATAATATATTGCGTTGTATTTAAACTCAAAACAATACGATGTTTTTGTAAGCCGGATACAAAGCATAGAATCGGAAAGGAATATATAGGTTAATGTGCCAAGGGGAGTTCCAATTTCCTTTAAAAACACACCCCTGGTAAAATAAAGATAAGCTTTAAAACAGACGATGCACGGAACTTTGTCGTTTTAGATTTATCTCTTTTAAAATATGATATTACAATTGCCTTGTTATTGGTCCCAATACAGACAAGTCAACCTCTTATTGCTTATCTAAAAAATAAAAAATATAACGAAATTGAGAATCCACATGCTATTATTCGATTTAATGATTTTCATTTCAATATAGTACATGTAAATACGTCTCTCAAAAAGACTATTTAAAAAGTATAATACTTCTACCCATACCTGCGCTCGGCATGTTTTTCTTGATATCATTTCTTTATTTAAGAAAAGTGGAAAACACACAGACTTAGCATAATATAAATAAATCCAACTTGGTTTGAGTAAAGAATCAACAAATAATAATAATAGCAATTTGACATAGTAGTGACATAAACATAATAGTGAGAAATTTGCAATCGTACTTGGGCCCTGTTTCATAAAAAAATAGTTACAAATAACAAGTGCTAAAATTTCTATGACAAATATGTTCTCAGCGAATCAAATGCCACGATTTCAGTAGCTTAAAACGGTTATTGTTACTTGTTATTGATAACAAGTTTTATGAAACGGGGCCAAGGTCCATTGCATATATTGCTTCTAAAGGCAGATGACAGATGGCAGCATCTAATAGCAGAATCCATAGCAATCTATACAGAATATTAAAGGGACTTGGTAACATTGTTCAGATGAGAGAAAGTGGTACTAAGGTAGTCACTTTAATGCTAGATGTACAATTAAAGATAATCTGAAAATTTGAGTGAAAACGAACCATTATTAATGATACAAATTGGGAAAATCTGATCTGATCGATTCCTTAATTCTCCCAACTAAGGCAACTATATTATTACAATTTAATTACATTTTAGGTGAATGTAAATCGTCACAAAGCAATAAATTGGCTCTATATACCATTCCAAACATTTAAGTGTTGAAAGATTTTTAATAGCCTGTTTTATGTTTTTTTCATGGAAAAACGGTTTGGAAAATTCAAAAATGGTTGGGAGAATTTACTGTTAATCACTGTTAGAGGGTGTTGACCAGTGACGCCTTCAAAGAAAACCATAGATATCTTTGTGGTTTGGGATTTTTTTCAGGATTTTTTGCATGTCAGAGGGTTAGTACAGTAGAAGGAATATAATAAGTAACATTTTATACTAAAATTATGCAATTTTTTTTCATCAACCTTCAACAATGTTACCGAGTCACTTTAAACAAGCATTACTAAACGGTGCATTTCAGTACAGGTCATGAAACTTCATTGTGAAAAAAAATGTGGACATTATTTTTAATGGGGAATTGTGTAATGATTAGGGATTATTTGGTGAGAGAATTTACAAAATCATTTTAATCTTACTGAACACAATCAATAAAAAATACTACACAAGTCATGTATGTAGTCATGCTAATGATTATACACTATTTATAGTAATATTTGATATATGAGAGCATTTCGTGACCAGATATGGCTCCCTTGATGTTCTTCGATATGATAAATCATGAACGGTCAACAATATTTTCACTCTTAATTTCGGTATGCCTATACTCGGCAATCGTTTTACAATGATTATGACAATGTGTTTAGAAATACATATAAAAGTACTATTTTCACATTCAAAACACCCCATCACAGCAAATGATCAGCACGGCAAAACAAATAAACGTAGAGTCAAACAAAGTGTATGTTAGACTACATTTACTGTCTATTGTGTGCCTCGTACAATAATTGTGTGTTTCGGATTACTCAACGTCCCTCGAAGAAAAATGCAGGAGAAATGCCCTCCAATCGGTTGGTGAAGATGGGGCTTGTTAATGTCCCCAGTAAGATAAGATAACGACACCACCCCCGTTCAAAACGCTGTAGCAACACGCCCTCTTGTTTAGTGTATGAAGATGTGGCCTGTTCCCAGGAAGATGACAACCCCACGTTTAATTGTTCTAGTGAAGTAGCGATGCCCCTGCTTTATTGCTTAATAGGCAAAGATGAGGCCTGTTAAAGTTCCCAGTAAAATGACTGTAATCAAGAAGGCGGCGATGTCGATGAACACAAATATCCGGAGTTTCTGAGATTTAGAGCGGTCTCCTTCCTGAATTTTAATAGAAAATATAAAGGTAGTGAGGGAAAGAGAGAGAGAGACGGGGGGGGGGGCAAACAAAAGAAAGAAATATGGAATGAGCATAAAACTGGTTTAAAAAGAAAACACGATATATTTCAAATACTTTATATTCGGTTCCATCGGTCAATCACACCATGACATATCGTGTTGCGGAAGTGTACACTTAAAATCATAGAAGTGTAGCGTTTAAAGTTCGAGAGTACACCGTTCTTTTTTCGGCAGGGTTGGGTTTGATGTACCCAACAGTTTGAGAGAGACAGAGAAAACGTAAACAAATCTATATATTAAAAAAAGAATAATTTTCTCTACGAAATAAGGAGTTAAAAATCGAGTCTAAAGACCATGAACCTAGAAGTCTAGGGTGCTGGGGATGCTGGAGCACCCCTGGAACAGTTATTGGTCCTCGGGAGAAAGTCTAAGGGGAAGAGGCACTAAAAAGCTGTGATGGCATTTTGTTCTGGTCAGAGGTTTTTCTGACGTTTGCCCCCTCCCCTTCCTGTCCAGGGAATCCTAGATCCGCCAATATCGGGGTATATTTAGTTTACCCTCAGCATCCCACATGACCCCCTCCTATCAAAAACAAAACAAAACTTCTCCATGGCTCCTTCTAGGAGCGATCGAAATCTTTGGAGCAAGCATGCGCGTGCATCCTATGTCGTATAGACTTTCTTTGGTGGAAAAAAAGGGGAAGTGGTTCATTCACTGGACTCTCAATCCTTGAGTTCACACTTCACAATTCGAATCCCAGTCGACCACTAGCACGATATTCATCCATTTGCATTTATTTGCTACTCTCCACCCAGATGTAAATGGGTAACTGGCAATTGCTGAGGTAAAAATAATTGCTGGGCCCGTAGGAAGAGCAGTATTAGGGACTTTTGGATTTGCACGACGAGAACGTGGACTGCTACGTGGACATCCTTTTAAGGCAATGTGACGTCCTTTTAAGGCACAGTCTGCCCGGCAGTGCCTCAAAAGGACGTCACATTGCCTTAAAAGGATGTCCACGTAGCAGTCCACGTTCTCGTCGTGCAAATCTAAAAGTCCCTTTTAATGATGTGGTGGGTATTCTGGGTAAATAAGATCAAATTATTATCATCATCATCATCATCATTCTTGGTTTCTTGAGCTAACGACGACTCCGCCGTATTCTGGGTATAATTTCCCATAACAAATTGTAATGTAAGCTTAACACGATTGCATAACTTTCCAAAAATCAACCTAAGCCTTGGGCGTCACCTTCTGAAATCACCTACTGAAATCTAATGACATTAGCAAATGAAATTACACGAATTTGATATCTATAGGTAATAAAAATAGCCTAATAGGGTATTGAAAAAAAGCCCTGTAGTTGATTTCTCGAAAGCTTTCGCGATCGTGAATTAAAGTTAATCCCCTCACATTTGAATGCACTTGGTGCTCTTTGGGGTAGCAGCGGTGAACGAGGCCGTTGATGATGATGACGACCGCGGTGACCATCATCCCTCCCATGAGGAACCGACCAAGTCTCGTCTCTGGGAAGTCATCGACTTGTGCGTTGAGTGCTACAGACAGCACCACCAGGGCTACGATGACAAAGCCCCCGAAGATGACCCGTACTCCAGCCGATGACGGTCCGACCATGAAGACTGTGAGAATCAACCACGTGGTGATAATGGAGAAAACCCTTAACGCACTAGATTTGTCTTCAGCTGTGAGGAGGGGGGATGGGGGGGGTGATCGAATCAAAAGGTTCATCAGAAATTCAGAATAGTAAAAGACAAATTACACATAACTACCAAGTCTTTCGAAAAAAAATCAATATCACTTACAGTGACGCATTCAATTTCTGTATTTTTTCGTTCTATTTGAATTGTTTTTATTTATTTTTTACTATAATAAATTTGTTGTGTTGTATGTCCCTAATCAGAAGTTAATCAGGACCATGATGAAAAATAGGTTAGCTGAACATGTTTTATCCTGTATAAATATGTTTCAAAAATGAATAGATGAATGAATAAATGAATAAATGAATAAATTAATTAATTACTTAATTAATTTATCTGAATTTTCTATGGGATATACAAAACTCGAAACAAAAGGGTATTAATTTGCCCTCGAGTTGATCTTTCGGCTTTTCTTTACGATAGTGTTTTTTTTTTCTTCATTTATGGCCATATCGTATCAATAAAAAATTTAAAAAATCGATGATGATAATCAGGAATCGATATGACTATCAATTTATCATCACATGTACTGTGATAATTTGTTTCATAACTGGGGGGTGTTTCACAAAGACTGAGATCGACTTTAAGTTGGACTTAAGTATAACAGGCCGTTCATGCCATTGGTTGCTATCCCAATTGGTCTCTAAATTATAATCTTTAGATAATATTTTTTCCTTCAATAATGAATTATAAAAAATATAATTTTTGTAGATTTTTTACCATGATTTGTACATCCCTTGAGAGACCAATGCCAGTAAATGATGAGAGAAAACAATGGCACGAACGGCCTGTTATACTTAAGTCCAACTTAAAGTCGATCTTAGTCTTTGTGAAACACCCCCCTGGTTATCAAATCCCCCAATTTGAGAACGGAAAGTGAAGATAAAGGAATGGTAATAAAACAGTGTCTCAATAGAGCATTACAAAATGTTCTTCGATTGGAAAATCACAATTGTATTCTTTAATGAAATTTAAAAAAATTAAAAAAGGAACCACTCGCTCATTGCGGTCGCTAGCATTTTTTAGTGTTAAAAAAAATCAAAAGATTAACCAGTTATGAAAGAAATAAAAGAAAGTACTTAAATATGAAAACACAATAATATATAGATTATAAGGACTTAAGGGCAATTTCAATACTTTATTGTACTGCCTTTGGAAATCATGTTCGGATTACGTAATATGTGATTGTCATGTTCGCATCGCACATGTTAATAGGTGACGCACAAGGCTACTGGAATTAACCATGGGTTTGATTTTTCGGAAGTCTTTGCAAGCGTGTTTAATATTCATATCAATGTATAATTATCATGATAATGATGGCGATAATAATAATAATAACAATCAGAAGTTTCATCACCATATTAATCATAGCAGTTAGAAATATTATCAATGTCATCACTATTATCGTTATTTTTTATTATGATAATCATTTTTATCATTATTTTTATTATCAGTACTATCATTTTTATTAATATTATTATTACTGCTATCATAAGGTATTTTAGCAAAATGTAGAGGCCCGAAGCAACGCACCCGGAATGCAAAATGCATAGTAGTTAGTGATATTTCTTAATTAAGTTATTTTTGTTGACATAATTATCTGGATGGAAGTTAAGCTAACATTAAGATATCTTTACCAGTTCCACATTATAACGATGTGGTTCTACCTATGTGTGATAAAATTAAGATTTTCAACAATTTTCAGCGATGGCTCAGTGGTAGAGCAGTGGTTTCGTAACTGGGAGGTCCCGGGTTCGAAACCAAGTCGATGCGCTAGTGCCCTTTGGTAAGGCTAGAATCCTCAATACCAAGTCCATCTGAGAGGACTTAAAGTCGTCGGTCCCCTGGTTTCTTTATTACAAGCATACACATGCTTTCTTAGCAGTCAGGTAAAAACTAACCATCAAACCAATTACTGTTTGCATTCCGGACGCGTCTTTTCATGCTATTACGTTCGCTAAGCTACCTAAGTACATATAATTCGAAAACTATATTTTTTTAACCTTTATCAGATGGTGGGGGTGATGGGTGTACATGTCCTCCTCCTCCTATATTCAGAAAATGAGGCGGATGCATGCTCCCATGTATTGCATCATCCATTCCAACGGCGGAGATGATTCGACCATGATTCTCTCTTCTCCTGACAGTCAAGGAGTAAGTAATATCCTCACATACCTCATCGCACCATTCAAACACGCGAGTGTGCTTAACAGCCGAGGTGTTGAGTGGTTCCCAAATAGGGTTTTCACGGTATTCATCGAGAAGTATTTTATCTGATGACGAATGGAGGGATATTCTACTCGTACCAAACATCCCATTTCCATAAACTAGCCGGCAGGTCTGCAGAAATCAGAAATATTAATTTTCGTTAATAAATGATACAAAATAATAATAATAATAAAATAGAAGAATGATAATAATGATAATAATAGTAATAATAGTAATAATAATAATAATAATAATAATAATAATAATAATACAAATAATAATAATTATTATTATTATAACCGTTCTTTTAAATCGCATATCACATTATGATATAACGTCCATATATGCGCTACCAAAGAAGTTTGGTTGGTAATTGGTATTGCCCTGGCTTTAGCTCTGGCAGCCGTATCGAGTACAGTGCATTTCAAGGAATAAATCCTGCCAGGTACCCACATAAAACCTGCTTGGAGAGTGGCAAATGAGGGTAAATGTTTTGCCAAAGGACGTGAGTGCTGGGCTGGGATTCGAACCCTCAACCCTCGGATTGATGGTCAAGTGAATGAACCACTTTACCAAGACACATCCAGAATACCACGAAATATGTGACTATTGTATTCTTGAATTACTTGTGCTTATAATATTGTATCATTTTAATTTAAACCCTTTCCAGTCAGTTATAAATTTCATATATGGTTGGCTTTTTAGAGATATAGGCTAAAGACAGTATTTTAAAAAAAGTACTGAAATATCTGAATTTACAAGTGGTTGCATGTCCATTTGACAACGGATTATAAATTCCATAATTTGTTTATCCTTTCATTATTTTCTTCTCATGCTAACACAAGAGCTCTCAAATATCTTATTCTACTTTCGATTGTTTTACGTAGTAGTGTGCACCATGTTTCGGTAAGTTATATGATTTAGCATCCATTATATATAATAATAACTATGAGAACGCAATGAGGACGCCTTGGTGAGGACTACGTTAATTTCGTTAACATGTTTAGGGAATTCTTGTTGCGTTCATCGCTGATCATCAGTGTTACTGTTAAACGTTGTAACATTGGTTATACCTGTCCAACGTTACGAATGCGACAGGTTCTTGAAGCAGTTTGTCGGACCCTTGCCCATGTTCCTGGAAGCCTAAAATATTGATTGATACGCTATTTCGACCTTTCTTTTCTTACCTGGTTGTCGTTAGGGTAGGCTTTCAAGTCAAAACTACAGTCCGCTTCAATCTTTTTGGATGGGAGAAAGTAGACAGTGCCATTGCTGTACACGTGGGCTGAAAAATCTTTCAGCATTTCACTTGGCGAATTACTATAATTAATAGGAGAATAGAAAAAATGTGTAACAACATCTTAAAGGTAATGCAAAGTTTTGGGAAATTTTGAAAATTGGATGGATAGTAATTCTTTAAAATTTTGATTCATTTGGATGCCCCTGTGGATGCATTATAAGCACTAGAAAATTAGCCCCTAAAACACTTCTGCTTTCGAGAAATTGAATATTAAAAATTTACCGGTGCTCCCGGTAAATTTCAAATATTTCAAATAGCGCCTAAGGCCATTCCATGGTAGCTGCGATCATGAAAATCTCAGAATGTGCAGTTTTTATATATAATTTCCAAACGGGAAAAGCAAATCGGTCGATTGTATATAAAAAAAATTGTTTTAAAGCTAAAGTAATATCATTCATGAGAGGGAGCTATACAACATAAAGAGTTTATTATTTACAATTTCATCACTTTAGACTCGATTTCAACCGCGACAACGATCATTGAATATTGTAAAAATCGCATATGCTTCCTATATGTTCATTTGAACCGAATTCATGACCCCATACCATAACTTTGTATAACATTTGTACCAGTTTCTGGTCATTGTAAATTATGTTCATAGTGCCTTTGAAACGCACTGAAATGTCCAATAGCAAAAAAAAAAAATCTTAATAGTATCTTCTAATGCTAAATATATTACTCATTGCGGATGTAGTATCGAAAATAATATCGCTAGTGATATTCGTTTGTCTCGCAATGTATGGTCAATAAGGGACCTAAAAGATCACGACGTTTTGTTCTACTTTGATATATTCACTGTTTGTAGAAATTGCTATATAAAATGTAGTATTTCTTATAGAGCATCATATTGGCTGATAAGCTATCATGACTGTGACACCCAATGAACTGTTCTGTGTTGAGTCCGTTGTATCGCTATCAGAAGAAAGTAGAATTTCAGACAAAAAATAGAAACACTGACATTGCTAATCCGAATTCCTTATAACCCACACATTGGATTTACCTCTGACGTATAATTGACCTCCTACTCAGCCTGACTGCCTACAATTTACTTTACTTATTGATGTACCATTGAACTACCATTAATTTTATTTACAATTAGATTACTACTAATGTACCATAACATTTTTACTAAATGTAACATTGAACCATCTTTAATTTTCCATTACACTTCCACAGGTATAACATTGAAATACCATGTATTAACCATTGAACTACCGTTGATTTACCATTAATACCACCTAACTACAATGTTGTCTATATCAATGGTCCTAATATGGTTAAACTGCCTACCTGTTGTATAGACTTATTTCAGGAATCCAGAGTTTTGATGAGGGGATCAGTAAATCACTTATGTTTCCATATGCTGCTGGATCCCATTGCAAACGAGAATCAGTCCACAACTGGAGAAAGAAAAAACAGTACAAGGGCGATTCGGTGAGATGTATCTTTTACGACTTAAGACTTTTGTCCATTTATTTCATACAAAGATGAATGCCTTGATAGTGACCAACTGACCACGAGATTGAACCTGCATGTAGTCAATTGCTATTTCAAGAATGGCTATTTTTGGAAAGAAATAAATGGATAGAAGCCTTAGCCCATGTCGTACGGGACACATCTCACGGAATCCCCCCATATATATATATATATACAAGAGAATTCATTTCCATTCTAAAATGTACGAATGAAGGATAATTAAGGCTTGTTAAGATATGACGCGGTAACCGCCTTAAAAACCACCTCTTCTGTTTTTTTAAAGGTGTGAATGAACGGCAACTGCGCGCAAAAAAAAGTGCTGCGCGTATTCACTGAGCTCTGTGTTCTAGCATACATAAATGTGAAGCGCATTACACTTTACGTCATGAAAAAAAACACCACCGCAGTTTTGCCGCGTCATATCTGAACGTTATTCGCTTGTTCTCAAATTTTCATGGCGGCGTAAATCTTGAAATAGCAATGTAAGTGGGAGACCAACTGTGCGTAGGGCAAATAGGCTGTCATCTTTTATTTTTCTTGTTTATCTCACTTACCATTCTCAACCTCACAGCCATTTGAATGGTTCCTTTATAAAAGTCCTGCAACGATACAGAATAATAATAATAATAATAATAATACGACTTTGTTACGAGTCTGTTACATAATGAATCAATTGAAAGACCAAGGCATGCTTTCACGAAACCGTCACCATGGTCAGTTCGCCGACATCCTATTGAAACGCGGGTATTACGATTGAGGCATGTTTTAGTGCGATGTCGGGGAACTTTTTTTTAGAAACCGTCATAACCATTTCGTGAAGAAAGCTATTATAAATGACATGAAATTTAAATGTGATTTTGTAACGACCTTCAAGAGAACAGTCAGACTCAGTCACTTCTTGCGAGGGACAAAATCTTGCCTATCGTTTTAAAACTCTATTGCTTTCCTTCGTTCTTTCGTTCGTTCGTTCGTTATACTTAAGCCTCAAGTTTCATTCAAAATGCAGAAATCTGGGTCAATTTTAGAATACAAATAGATTACTTTTAACAAATGTAAGTGGTGTATACAGCATAAGGTGGAGCCGGTATATGCCTCCCTTTTTTGAATGCGCAGAGGAAACTTATACTGAATTGCATTTGGGGCAGCCCAAATTTGGTACATTATGTCCCGTCATTTTTATTGGGAGGATTTTGCCACCCGTGATTTTTATCCATTCCAGTATACGCATTTGCCTTGCGGTTACAGAAGCGCTTCAAAGTTTGCTTCACAAAGTAGTATATGAGGCATCCAAAGCGTCACGTTGCTGGCGTAGGACTGCGCCAGCGATTAACACGGTCTTTGACGCGCCACCTGAGAGTGACATCATACAGAAGTGAATGCAAAAGGACCAATGCAATTACTGATTTGGCTTATTGGCGTATGCACTGATTTCTTTCAGAGGTTTGAATAGTGTAGCTAATGACGTAATCAAAATGGCACATGGAAATGACGCCTCGTATGCACTAGGATGGGATTGACGAACCAGTTTATTCAGCTTCTCCAAAGAAAGTCTCATATCGACTGTCGTGCTCTGCTTGTAGTTTGGCAGGAGACTCTTGTCATAGTAGGAGAACAGATCTGAATTTAGACGAGCTCCAAATGCTAAATATTAAGTAAGAAATCGAGAAATTCATTTATTAGGCATATAACCCTGTTTTGATTTATGGCTTTATGTTAAACTTTTTAAAATCATTATTTGCAGGGGGAGGGTATGACGAAATGCCAAGTTAACATGTTTGGAAAACACATTGGTGACTGGACTATATGCTCCGGCGAAAATTACTCCCGACTCTATTTCGTTAAAAGTATAGGGTAAGGGCTGCTGTTGGGTTTTAGGGGAGGTTTATGTTCAGAGTTAGGGTTAGGTAAATATAGAGTTTTGTTCAGGGTTGAAGTTAAGGATTCGTTTAGTGTAAGACATTGATAGCGAAGTCATTGTCGCCAACCTTCAAATTAAAAAAAGGTGAATATTGGATTTTGTTTTAAAAAAACAACAACTATTGTATATGTAAAAAGGGACCATTGAACCACGGATTTAATTTAAGCCCTTTGAAAGTGATGTTCTTAATTAAAGAAAATACAGGTTCGATGTGGGAATATTTATGATTGATTAAAATGGTCATTAAAAGGTTTAACATATAAGAGACTAACATGAGTATGATTTAAATGGCAACGAGATCCAACTTACCATACTGAGCGGTTGTGATTGTCAGCATACCAAGAAAAGAAAGGATAAAATATTTCCAGGAGAACTTCATTGTTAAAAGTGTAATCTAAGGAAAATGAAAATAAATGAAAAGGAAACATAAAAAAAAATGAACAAGTAAGATTAAATTCGCACATAATCTTTTGGTATTAGAGTACAAAACACATCTTAAAACTACAATTTTCAGCGGAAGCGATAGATTTTTCGAACAATTTTGCAATTTCGTCTGTCAAATTGATCAAACGTTTGATCAACTTAGCACATACGCCGTTTTATTTCGTGATTGTCATTCAATATTTTTCCTTTTATATTTTGATTCACTTGAGCTTTAAAACGATGTATTATACTTTTGTATCATTCACAATGATCGGGGTGTATTGCAATTTTCTTCTTTTGTTACGATTATTGGAGCTAGTCAAGAGATAATTTTTGATGGATTAATGGTTTGTTTTGACGCGACTGCTTAGAAAGCATGTGTATGACTTGTAAGTAAGCAACCAGTGGACTGACGGGTTGAAGTCCTCTCCGAGGGACTTGGCTATGAGGATCAATGCCTTATGAAATGGCAATAGCGCGTCGACTTTTAACACAATACTATATCTATTAACTACTTCATTCGTTCTCTTTTGGTGATAGTTCTATATATTCAAGTAACAAAATAGTGCACAATAGTTGGTAAGTTTGTATGTTTGGTTTTTACCATTCAATTCACCAAATCTGACATATTTTTGAAAATGAGTCATCCATAGTATAATCTTTCATACCATCATATTGGAATTTAAACTTCTTGCGATATTGGAGTTGAACTTAGGTTTCCTCTATATTGACTCACACTGAATTCTGAATACGTACTACATCATGGTCATATTTGCTGCAAGGGGATCATTATATGTCGACTTTTAATGCAAACTAGCACGTACTTTTTTCTCCTTAATAATTGCGATCAGCGTTGATGGGAATATAATGATACTCTGAGGGTTTTGAGGGAGGAAGACAAAACTGTAATCATTATTCCAGAATGTTCTCCTGCTGTGATGCTTCTTTGGGGCTTGTGTTTGCCATTGTCATTATCATAAATTGCTTTATGATAGTGTATCGGTGGGGGCAGTGTTAGGCGGATAAGAAGAGAGAAAGAGAAGAGTAGGAGAGAGAGAGAGAGAGAGAGAGGTTATCGTTTCAATATATTCTATTAAAGATTAAATACGACACTCTAAAACGTTTAGTTTTTATATTTCTTTGGGCACTTGATCATACTTTCTGCGATTATTTTCTTCAAATAACTGCTTAAACTGCATGTCCTTGAAGAGAACGAGAGAAAGTCAAGGGTAGAGAGAAGGAGAGATAGATAGAAAATATATATAAATGGAGAAAGAGAGAGAGAGAGAGTGTGTGTGTGTGTGTGTGTGTGTGTGTATGTGTGTGCGTGTGGGTGTGTGTGTACGTAAATGGGCGAAGAGAGAGTAAGAAGAAAACCCTGTGCATGACCAATTTAAGAAATTAAAAAGTCTTTCCCATTTCCACTTGCATTCACTAGCTTTACAATTTCACCTATGAAGAGTAAAACCGTTATGATTATATCAATAACGATACTACTGTTCCTGCTACTACTACTACTACTACTACTTCTACTAATAATAATAATAATAAAAACTACTAGTGCTAATAGCAATACTCCTACAGTCCTACTACTACTACTACTACTACTATTATTATTAATACTACTACTACTACTATTATTATTATTATTATTACAACTATAAACACTACTACTACTACTACTATACTATTATTATTACTACTACTACTACTGCTATACTACTTATCCTACTACTACTACTACTACTACTACTACTAGTACTACTAATACTACTACTACTACTATTACTACTACTACTACTACTACTACTCCTACTCCTACTCCTACCCTTATTCTTACTCTTACTCCTACTCTTACTTTTACTCTTACTTCTATGATGATGATGATGATGATGATAATGATTTGATTTGATTTGATTTATTGGTTTCTGCATCATTTTTGTCATCATACATTTTCATGAACATAATATGGTTTGATACAATTAAGTAATATTGACTGCCTTCAGGGCAATACGACATATATCGCCCGAACCGAAGGTGAGGGTGATATATGACAAGTCGTATTGCCCTGAATTAGGCAGTCAATATTACTATTATTAACCACATCTGACATCTAGAGCAAACAAGAAACTCTTACTATCTTGTACTCTTAAATTTTGTAAAATACAGTAGCCTACACTGCACAGGGTTTCCTAGCATGAAAAGTTGCAAAAACATCGTCAAACCAGCACTGTTCATCTAGTGCTTGACGAACTTTTCGATACACTGCAAACCAGTGTGCATTGGGTGTGATTATTACGTCACAATAGAGTGCGCGCAGAGTGCGCAGGTTCTCATACGCGTAATAGATGCGCAAAGAAAATTACAAAAACCCGGATGTTGGGCTTTACATTATTGCCCACTAGTTTAACACGCATTTTGCCATTGACTTTCCAGAATGGGCAATAATATTTGTTCATTGGTTTACTGTGTAATAATATTGACCGGCAAATTACACACAAAATCCCATTGACTTTTCTGAGCGGTCAATATTTGTTTTTCGCGCGTAGTTTTGTTGGCTTATCAATTGAACTTAGAGGGCAATACAATTTAAAAATTGCCCTGCTCAGATGTCTGATACGGTTAATAATATTTCATATATATATATATACAGAAAATAAACGAAATTAAACAAATATATTGAATGCATAATTAACATTGGATTGATACAATATTTCATATGTATATAATTTTAAAGAGAAAGTATACCAAATTAATACATAATTAACATACATTAGATGCAGGAGGGCTACAGCATAAGCAGAGGAGCTTGAGTTGCCCGCAGCCCTCAACTTAAATACAACAATAAAGATAAAATAGCAGAAGAGTGACTTGCATAGAAGAAAAGGAAAGGATAGAGAAGGAGCGTTGGTTTTCTTTTAATACAATAAAACTAATACATCTGCTGATTGAATGCAGGTTCATTCATGGATGAATAAACGACGCTAGGTCATGGACGATTACACATTATTGGTCGAATGTCTCTGTACACACAAATTGATATAGTAGAATGACACACGACAGGATCAATACTTATTAGACAACAGCATAGTTTTAACCGCCTTCTGAAAAGAATACAACGTCCGAAGGTTTCTTATTACAATGGGTAGAGAGTTCCAGATGTCTGGACCGGTGTGTCTAATGGATTTGAGAGCCTATGCGGTTTTTGGATTACTTAAATGGAATTTTTCAGTTTGCCTTGTAGGATAAGAGTGGATGGTTTTATTCAAATTAAACAATGGGGGAAGGTATGAAGGTAGTAGACCATTTTGTAAGCGAAACATGAAGAGTGCAATTTGTAGAATATTTATATCATCAGCTTTTAGACTTTTTAGTTTTGAAAACAAGGGATTGGTGTGGTCGCGATAGGAAGAATCAATACATATACGCATGGCATTCTTTTGTAACAGTAAAATGGCGTCAACATTGCTTTTTGAATTTGCCCATATAATGTTAGAATATGAAATATAAGGCAGTATTAATGAATTATATAACATAAACAAGATATTTGAAGGAACATAATATTTCAATTTACAGATAATACCAATATTACGTGAAATAGTATTAAAATTTTCATTAATCAAAACACCAAGGAATTTTGTGCTATCCTTTTTTTTTCCCAATAATTCACCATCCAAAGTAATTTTAATGTAAGGAATATCGTTGTTTTTCCTGTTCTGAAAGTATATATAGTTTGTTTTCTTTAAATTAAGGGATAGTTTATTACTTCTAAACCATTTTAATAATTTTGGTAATTCAGCTCGTTAACATTTCTTAAAAGGATCTGAAAATCTGGAACAAAATGCATTGGTGTCATCAGCGAATAAAATATACTGTAGTGCATTTGATGAATCATAAATATCATTTACATATATCAAAAATAACAAAGGGCCGAGGAGTGACCCTTGTGGCACTCCACACGTTATAGATAATAATTCTGATATTGTTTTCTATTTGTTAAATTGTTAAACCATTTAAACCGTTTAAACCATTGGTGGTGATGGTGGAAGTGGTGGTGCTATAGGAGGTGATAATGCCTGGTCACTCCCAATAGGCCATTATCCTGCTACCCCCGGCCTCCCGTCATCTACGACAACATCACAGTGCTAATAAATGATGTCCAAAAAATGACGCAGTACACTGTTGTACTCTATATTGTGTAATGTAATTTCAATCCAAGAAGATAATTGTTAATCTGATCATTCACATAAGGAACGTAATCTACTCACGGTCAGTATCATCTGTGTGTGCTTGCTCAACTCTACATCCAGTGTCCTGTGCCGTGTATCTTTAAGTGTTTGGTGTGTATCTCCAAAGGCGTCCCTGAATAATGATAATTATATTGGGCATCAAACCATCTCCCTGCCTGCTCAGATGTATACCACTGCTTTCAAAATGACCGCTGATGGACCTACTACACAGTCTGTATACGGATTCCCCTATGCGAGTGACTTGACTGTGTTTGTGGGTTTGACTTGATTGCATGCTGGGCCCATCTCTTTTCACGATAGCTCTAATGACATGGCCAGGGGAAATATAATACTCCATAAATATACACACACATACACACTCAATAATATGCATGCAAGGAAGCGATTGGACCCAATACTGTATTCATTTAAAGGAAGGTCATTTGCTATTGTCATGAATAGATATGAAACTATGGACACATCAGATAAAACTGTGGGTTATATACTCAGGTGGGGAACTTTTCTTGTTTTCTAGGCGACGACCCGAATTCCCTCCCAGTTCCGCCCCTTGCAAGAATGAATGAATTTGGACAGTAAAATGAGGATGATAAGCTTCTCAAGCTGAATATTGTAATTCTCCTTTCTTTTTTCTATTATAATCAAGCACGGTAAATAAATATTTCATGTAATTTTATTTAGTCTTGGAATTATCTTGATAGGCCTCTTGGCCTTTGTTTTTCCCATCACATTATGAGTAGTACATGTTTCTCTTAAATCCTTGATATATATGTATACTCATATTAATTGTACTGTGGAAATGTGGAGAGAAAAGAATTACATTCATCTACTACTACTACTACTACTACTACTACTATACTACTATTACTACAACTACTACTACTACTACTACTACTACTACTACTACTACTACTACTACTACTACTACTACTACTTCTACTTCTAGTACTATTATTATTATTATTATTATTATTATTACTACTACTACTACTACTATACTACTATTACTATTAATACCACTTCTACGACCACTACTACTACACATGTACTATTAATACTACTACTACTACTATACTACTATTACTTCTAATACTACTACTACTACTACTACTACTACTACTACTACTTTTACTACTAATACTAATACTACTAATACTACTACTACTCCTACTTCTCCTACTCCTACCCTTACTCTAACTCCTACTCTTACTCTTACTCCTATGATAACGATGATGATAATGGTGGTGATTGTGGAAGTGGTGGTGCTAGGAGGGGATATATTTGCCTGGTCACTCCCAATAGGCCATTATCCTGCTACCCTCATCACGCCCCCTCCCTCATTTACGACAACATCACAGTGCTAATAAATGATGTCCAAAAATGACACATTACACTGTTATACTCTATAATGTGTAATGTAATTTCAAAGCAAGAAGATATTTGTTAATCTGATCATTCACATGGGGAACGTAATCTACTTACGGTCAGTATCATCTGTGTGTGTTTGCTTAGCTCTACATCCAGCGTCCTGTGTCGCGTATCTTTAAGTGTTTGGTGTGTAGCTCCACAGGCGTCCCTGTATAATGATAATTATCTTGGGCATCAAACCATCTCCCTGCTCAGCAGGGGCGGATCCAGCCGGCGGCAAGGGAGGGGGCCTAAAAAGGGGCCCACTTCGTGCGAAAATTTTGAAAATCGTGCCGGTCGATTTTTCGCTCAGTGGGGTTAGTGAGCAAAAAAAAAAATTGGCACCCGAAAATTTTTCCACCACCACCCCTTCGGCGCCAGGGGGCCCAACTCTTTTTTTCAAAAAAAGGGTGTTTTTACCTGTTTTTTTTCTAGGGGAGGGGGCCCGGCCCCCCCCTGGATCCGCCACTGCTGCTCAGATATACCACTGCTTTCGAAATGACCGCTGATAGACCTACTACAGTATGTATATACGGATTCTCCTATGCGAGTGACTTCATAAGAATTTTTCAGAGAAACTGTGTTTGTGGGTTTGACTTGATAGCATGCTGGGCCCATCTCTTTTTCTCGATAGCTCTAATCACATGACCAGGGGAAATATAATACGCACACAAACACACACACACACGCGCACATTATAATATGCATTCAAGGAAACGATTGGACCCAATACTGTATTCATTTAAAGGGATGTCATTTGCTATTGTCATAAATAAATATTAAATTTATATTGTGGGTTATATACGCAGGTGGGGCTCTTTTCTGGTTTTCTAGGGGAAAATGTGGGCGACGACCTGAATCCCCTCCCAGTTCCGCCCCCTGCAAGAATGAATGAATTCGGACAGTAAAATGAGGATGATAAGCTTCTTAAGTTGAATTTTGTAATTTTCCTTTATTTTGTTCTATTACAATCAAGCACGATAAATAAATATTTCATGTATTTTTATTTAGTCTAGGAATGACCTTGATAGGCCTCTTGGCCTTTGTTATTCCCACCACATTATGAGAAGTGTCTGTACATGTTTCTTTTAAATCTTTGTTATATATGTATACTCATATTGATTATATTTTTCTTAAACCAAATGTGGGAAAAATTGAATTGAATTCATTTAGAAAGGATTCGGGTTAAAAACTGGTTATTTATTAGTCAGAGCAGGTTATACTGGGAGAAAACAGGCAGTGGCGGATCCAGGGGGGGGGGCCAGGGGGCCCGGGCCTTCTCCCTTAGAAAAAAAAAAAACTTTTTTTGTAAACAAAAAGAAGATGGGCCCCCTCCCCTGGCGCTCAAGGGGAGGGGGGGGGAGGGGTGGTGGTAAAAAAATAAATTCAATTTTCGGAGGCCCAAAAAAAATTGTGCTCACTACCCCCCCCCCCGCCCCACTGAGCGGAAAATCGGCCGGCACGGTTTTCAATTTTTTCGCACGAAGTGGGCCCCTTTTTCGGCCCCCTCCCTTGCCGCCGGCTGGATCCGAATGACACTTTCATCAACGTCCGAGTGAAAATGTGCAATTCTGCCCTCTACGTCAAATGTCAGTTATCTTTACAGTTGAAGATGTGACATTTTACAATTCAGCAAAATCGCTGCACAAATATGAGTTGATGTACGGTTGCATGGATATTGAGTTGCAAAATCCTCATGGGGAGGGGAAGCGGTGGCTTACGACGCCAGCATATAGTGATGTTAGGGGTACACCCTTCGTTTAAAGGTTAACCAACAGCAACAACACTACAAACAAACTTAACATTCTACAACACGCTTGGCTGCAATTATATTATTAGGTCCCACTCTTCTAGGGAATACTCCCTCCCTGTTTAGCAATTTGTTTTAATATTCGCCATTGGAAGGGGCCGCACCCCCACTCCAGCCCACTATCCTGCATCATAGGCCCATGTCGGAACCTGATGTGGAATAACATTTTGGAATTGAAGGTTCTCTCTCCCTTTCTCCCTCAACCCCGTTCTCTCTCCCTCAACCCCTCGAACGACGTCTATAGTTAGTGTTAATTAATGGGTTATGGTAACGCGTTTATATCTTTCACCTTTGACAATCATGGGGGTCCTATAAAGTCCATCATTATCCCGGCTTTAGCACGGCTACCATTACGATGCCCTAGCATTTTAAAAAGAATCATTTCCTTTTCATTACATGTTCTCACCTGGGTCAAGTATGCATGGAGAATGCAGATTTTTTCTGAAAAAAAAATCATGGCACTCTATTCTCCTACATACTCCTATAACAGCGTCATGTACCCCCTTCCTGGCTGCTATCGACTCAAGCATTCATGCTTATGACAGTTGGCCTCTGCATTTATCTCGATTCTTTTTACTTACCTCCATACTTTCAAGGTTTCGATTATATATATGCATTGTTGTATGTGTGTGTATTTCAGTTGTCACTTTTGTATGTAAATAAATTATATTATATACTATTATTGTTATTTGAATATCCTGTATTTGATTTTTCAATAAATACAGAAACATCTGCTTTAAAAAATGCCTTGCCAAGGGATGTTAGTAAAGTGGCATAGACTCGAACCGGATGACTCATCCACTAGACCACAACAATAAGCTATTTTTCTTGACTAATTACGACAGTCTACTTGACAGTCGGACCTCAGATATGTCAGAAACACTGATCATTGTCTTTTGGCTTTGCTAATGCATGTTGCACACGAGGTGTCGTATTGGTGACGTAGGACTGCGTCATAGACTGGTGCGGGCTTTAATTGACTCTACATAAGAGAGTGATATCATTCAAATAGTGAATCCAGAACGAGCAGAGAAGATACTGCGTTGAGCTATTGGCGTATGGGCTAATTGCCCACAAGTTTCATTAAACGAAATTGAAAACGACGTCTCGTATGCAAAGGGCAGTACAACAGGACAAGGTCGGCTGCTGGCAAGGAGGCCTTTACTACCATTGCATACCAAACATAGCTGTTATTAAAGGCCTTCGGGTAGCCGACTTTTGTATGTCCATCTATTATAAGGCCCCCCAAAAGAGATGTTGTATTGCCATTTAATAGGTGCCAGCACCTGGGTCGGTCGGTCGATTTTTTTTGTTTTTTGTTTTTTTTGGTCGCTTTTTTTCCCTCTTTGGGCTGATGTTTTTCAGTTTTGAATGCTTTTTATGATTCATTAAACATTTTTTTTCTAAGAAAACAGTTTTAAAAAAAAACTTAAATAAAAAGCCGACCGTAGATTTTGAAGATTTTTTATTTTTTTATTTTAAAGCCTAATTTGTATAAACATGAAATAGTGCAGTCGAGCTAGTACGATAACTAAATGGAGAAGAAAAACAACGATACAAGGTATCATTACTCATCCCATTAGCACGTCATAACCAGTGGGAATGCCATATTACTTGGTTTCATCATGGGTTTGTCAATGCGTAATGACCCCGCCCTCCTTCATCAAAGTTGACATGGGGATGTACAGACATACAACCCCGGATTGATTATCGTTTGATGAAACCAGCGTGTTGACTGGTTTCGAACAATCATCCCACCAGGTAGAGTCATGGATAGGACAAAGGGTGTCGACTGGATCGGTGAAAGGGACTGAGTGGGTGCGACAGGGTTCATCCCTCTCACTATGCTCCGCCCATAGACCTGGTGACGAAGCTATATAAGAATCAGATTAATTATACTGTCATGACGTCATGGCTGTTAGTGGCACTGGCTGAATGCGGGGAGGGGTGGGGGCGGGGGCTCTGGTCTTACTGGTAGGATAAAAGGTGCTGAATGGATAGGTGGAAGGTGTTGGTTGGGTGCAACAGGGTTCATCCCTCGCATAGGGCTCCGTCCAAAGGCCTAAGCATTGGTCTAGTAATTGAGGAGGCACTGGCTGAATACGATGGGGCGGTCGCGGGGGACCTTACTTAATGCTAGGACAAATGTTGTCGACTGGATGCGCGGAAAGGGGGGTGATGAGGTGCCACGGGTTCATCCCTTGCATAGGGCTCCGTCTAAAGGCCTACACATTGGTCTAGTAATTTAGGAGGTGCTGGCTGAATACGTTTGGGGGCAACGCCCTTACAAAATGGTAGGACAAAGGGTGTCGACTGGGTGCGTGGAAGGGGTTGACGAGGTGCCACACGAATCATCCCTTACCTAGAGATCCGTTCATAGGCGTATGGGTGTAGGAGGTCGTCGAAACTAAATCATCTGACGCCATTTAATTGGAATTACGATTGTACCTGTACGTAGCGAGGGTCCAGCAAATAAGGTGGGGGGGGGGCATCTGTCTTTTATAACGGATGGTATATGCCTGTGAGCAATCAATATCAATTTTGGGAAGTGTTTGGGGTCCTATCGTAATATGCATTCGTCCCTTTGCCCCCATCTATTTCCTCTTCGAGCCCCCGTAGCTACGCCACTGGATCTACATCACAACCAGCGATGTATCTGATCAAAGTCATTATTGGAAAGAGTCATTAATGACGAAATGAAGTGATCATGTTATTGTTCATCAATTGGATATCTGCATATTGGCTAATTTGAACATAGTCTCTTTAAAAAAAATAGGCCTACATAATTTTAATAAATTTACTGGTGTGTTGAGCAATTTCAAGGTAAGATGTCATGAGAAAGCATTCACAGATTCGTATCAAGAAAAGAAGAATTTTACACCTAGTTTAATGCTCTACCATGTATGTTATTGAAGATGGAGGGGACGGCAGTTGCTGATAATCTCTTACTTTTCCAATACCTTATAATCGTATCAAAACGTCCCCTCACTTTCCCCGACGATTAAGCAAAATATTAGTGCATGATGTTTGATGTAATTATAATGATAAAAAGAGATATCTATGCGGTATGTACTTGGGACTCACATGACTCGCATACCTGATAGAAGGCAGATTTATATTGCATCCTGCTCTCTATACTCTTTAAACCCTGTATTGTAATTGTAACTTTCATTGTTGTTTGGTAGTCTCCATATTTTCCCGTATCTAGGAAATTCATTGTCCCGACAGTGTTTATGTTTTAAAGTCTTCAATGTCATTTCATCTGCAAATATTTTCATTTATTGAGCCAAATTGGATAAGGAAACTAACACAGCTTTTCATTTCCTTCAAAATGCTATCCTTCAGTAACCCATTCTGACACGTGACTTTCAAAACGGTACGTGTTCATGATCACGCCTAAAAATCCTCAGTGGAGTATCTCGTGACACACACTGACATAAAGCAAACCACGTGATCACTAAATCCACCAATCATAAATGGTCAAATCTATTTTTTAGTAGGTGATACGTTCCTCGCGTTGCATGACGATGCGAAATGTTGGGACAGAAGTTATTGCTTCGAAGCAGAGTCGTCGCTTGAGCCCTCCCCCTCCCAGTACTCAGATGTGGTTTGGATAGGGGTAGTGCGGCTGAACCATCCCACCCCCTCCCATCAACCCATACCCATTAATAAGGTGATTTGGGCAGAAAAGGGTACCCATTAATAGGACTTTGGATAAAAAAAAAAAGCGAAATGATTTTGCATCTGATATTTGTACTTAGCTATAATAGTGAGGTATTCTGAAAAAAATAGTAACACACGTTTAACGCCAAAATCTTACAGTGTGACCATTTTCAGGGATTTTCCGACTCAAAAGCATACCCCATGATTAGGGATTACAACAACAAAAATCATAAAAGCGACCCATTAGAACGGCACATCCCTCATTATACCGTATTAGACAAGTAACCCCCCATGCAGTTTCCCATACCTAGCATATAATGTGGCGGTCTAATCCTTTTTAGTTTATGATTGATCACTTTTATTTTAATAAACATCTTATCAACTTCTAAATCATTTGCTCGAAATCCACAGGATAAAGTAAAACATATTTTAAAAAACATTGTACTTGGAGGATATTTCCTTCACTTTTGAAAATATCACTGAACTTTACTACTAAAAATTCAGCCGTCTAAATATAATGAATCTTTTTGCCATTTACCGACCAAACAAATGAAATTAATCTGAAATTGATTTCTTTCTTTTGTGAGGGGAGGGGGGGGGGGCGCCAATCGTGGACCACTGGATATGTCACCGGACTGTGGATCACAAGGTCCGCGGTTCAAGTCCCATCGCGGCACTTATGTCCTTTGGCAAGACATTGATCTACATTTGCCACTCTCCACCCAGGTGTTAAATGGGTACCCGGTAGGATGCGAAAGCTAATGTGCTTAGATTAGCAAGTGTGCGCTTGTAAAAATGACGCCTGGCTGGAATGCTCCCCAGGGAGTGGAGAATGTGCATACATTGTGTGCGGGTAAGCCTGAATCCGATGACCGGGGTAATAGTATATATATATCTGTAAAGCGCTTTGAGAGGGCCTTTGGTCCTGAAAAGCGCTATATAAGAACTAGCTATTATTATTATTACACTCTTCATCGACGAATTTTTTAGTCAAATTAAACAGGCTGAAAAAAGAATGGGGAAAAGTTTAGGAAGGATTAAAGACATAAGACTACGAAGAAGAAATAAGGAGGAAAAGCACAGGAAGAAAAGAAGGCTAATTTGGGCAGAAGAGAATAAATATAGGGAGGAGTAAGAGAAAGGGAGATAAAGATCAGAAGAGGACAATAGTGCAATTGATGAAATTTAAACAGTTCAAAATAAAGAAGAGAAGAGAAGATAGATAAATAAGGACCCCCAAAAAAAAAAAAAAAAAAAAAAATTGACTTTGCCGTTTCTGTCACACACAAAACTCAATAAAATGTTTAACATGACCAGATTAAAAGGAATTATATTTCGAGTACCGAGAAGTGTTATGAGATCACGTGTAATTATGATTTGACAAAATTGTAGTCTACAAATGTGAGTTGAGAAAAGAATGATTGAGAAGAACAAAACAAAACAACAGCAAAACGAACAAACATTATACTTAACATGCATGCATACATATATTCAAACACGCAAACAAAAAAACAAAAAACAAAATAGACTGAAGAAGAATGCGTGGAGGTGACACACAGTACTCTTCTTCCTATCTCTGTTTTCCTTTTCTTTTTCTTCTTTTTCTTCTTGTGATGACAATAATGACGAACTCCTCTATCTCTTCCAGGTCCACTTTTTTCTTTTGTTTTGTTTTTTCGCCCTCTTCTTGTTCTTGTCCTGGTTGAAATTTTGTCTCATTTCTTTACTTCGTATTTCATAATTATATTTTCGGCTTTGTTCCCCCTTGCAAAATCACGGACCCGCACTTAAACTAATTAAAAAAACATCACCCCCCTTCAATTTTATCAGGATGAATGGATGATCATTTTTAAAATATTTATAAGGTGTTTTATTTTCTCAATACCAGAGGCAGTACATATAATCGAAATCATGCAATTTACATCATACTCAGAATAATCAAAATACAATTCAAAAGTAAAATTCTTAACATCAATTGCTAAACAAAACAACTCTTTCATACATTTCCTTATTCGTTTAAAACAATAATAGTAATAATAATAATGATAAATATACTTAGTCATTTCATGTTCATTTTCTGCTTCTTTCAACAACAAAAAACGCTTTATCTGTTGAATTAAACAAAAATAAATAAATAAATCATGATGATATCGGAATGATTTTGTCGTCTGCTTGGTATCGCCCTATTTAATATCAACTGAATTGTTTCCAAGTACATTCTGCTCGCAGCCAACCTCACTCTAAATCTACCGAAAAAGAGGTGATGTCATAAAGCAGCTCCCGGTCGAAAAAAATGTGTGTCACGGATCACACAGAGGCAGAAAGCTTAGGGGGGGGGGAGAAGGTTGAAAAAGAATTGTATTTCGATCACCTGTCTTCAAGTTGGCCGGGTGACAAGCGGAAAAGCTGCGACGATCGTTCGCATTATTGTATCTTATCACGATCAGGGCCACAACAAATGATCAGACACTCGCACCGCTTGCATTCTTTTCTTCTAGTCTACCTTTCTGGATCCCTGGCATTGCGTTGTGTATGTACCTGTACCGCGACAGCTTACCGAAAGGATGCACCACTTGGTCTCGATTTGGAGCTGGAGCTAGGTGGAGTCTTTACGACTGTATCGCGTGTGTTTACAACAATACAACTCCGCTAGATAATTGCACATGTTTTTTAACTACGCCAAACAGAAGCAGATGCAGACAGCAGCAGGAAATTATATATCACCGTTTTAAGTTACCTGTTCGGCTCCCGATACCGTATTTTGCTCTGGAGATGAGCCTTGATCAGTAAAAACAAAACTGACCAGCCCAAGATTTGTGAATGTTTTACAGCAGTGGAAACTCGTACCCCCTTGCAGATTTATACAACGAACAGCTGATAGCATACGCTGCCCGATCTTTGGGCCCACTCAGCGTCGGATTTCGCTGAAGACCTTCAACCCGCGTCATTAGCAGGCGGACACTCGCTTTGTTTCTACGTATAGATTGCTGACATTACAGCGATGGTCATCGTTCAACAAGTGTTCACTGATATTGTAAACATGTCCTAAGTTTACTTCATAATAATTGTTCTTTAGAAGAGACTGCGCTCGGATTTTATCCCACTTATGAGTGCTTCAACAGTCAACATGCATGAAAACATTTTCAGGACTAGTGCTCTGTTTATTGGAACGATTCTTGTCTGTTTTGTGAATTATTCAGAGGAGAAATGTCTACAGGAAATCCCAGGTGAGCTGATATGAATATCATGTCAAACTTATTACTAGGTTTTCTTTATTTTCACTTTCGTTAAAATTCAGTCCTGTCTATACACCACATTTGCATCGTGTTTATGATATTCCTGTAGCGTAGGCCTATTATTCCTCTCGTGTTCAATACCAACAAAAAAGAAGATGCGTGCCTCTCTCTTTAATTTTATGTGTTGTTACTAGAACTAGAAGTGTAAGTGACAAATCCGATATTTCACAATGTAGATCACATTCTGTTTGCTTTGTGTACTCGACTGGTAAATGCTGATGTAATCATCTTTTCATGATGACATTAAGAAACCTGAAAAACTAAAATGTCTGTACCATCATTGAAACCAGAAGAAGGCTGAAGAGTGCTTGGCCATGGCTGTGCCTTCATTGCCATGGGGTGAGCTTTATTTCTTAGAGAAATTATTCATCAAAGAACAAAGCAGTGTGTGTAACTGGAAAAGATGATCCTAATTCTTAGGAAGTGAATGCAATTGAAAGTAATTTGTCAAACTTCACATGGTGCAGTGGCAGCGAGGGACCAATTATGTGGTAATTTAATCATCGTTTTGATGACTGCATTTTCAAGGAGGTGGTTGACTCTATTATGTAGTACCTACTTGGTAATTATGAGTAGTTAGAAACTGATATTCTAGAAGCTTTAAGGCAATATTAAATGTGTATTTATTATGACCATCATCATCTTATTATCATCTTGCTTCTTGTTCTTCTCTTCCCCCTCCACATCTTTGTCATTTTCTTCTTTCTCCTTATTTTTAATTGTCTGCATTCCCTTCCTCTTTCTACTCCTCTTCCTAATTCTTCCTCTCCTAATTCGACTTTTTCTTTTTCTTTTTTTATTTTCTTTATCTTATTCCTCCTCATGTTCATTTTCTTCTTATTTTTCTTCTTCTTCTTTTTCTTCTTCTTCTTCTTCTTCTGTGGCATGGTTTGCTTCCTTCAACCTTGAACATTTTGCAGAACATTAGGAGATAATATGACTCAAGGGCAAGGTTCTTATGCCAATGATTTACAAGATGCAAGGATTTTAGGGAATTCATATCTTAGTATATCTTACCTAACTTTCAGTTTGAAAAATGTATAGCCAAAATGTCTGAGTTAAAAAAAAATGGGCTTACTTGTGTACATTGAAGGCATAACTACAATAACACAAGAGATCTTGAATATTTGTGTAAATACACGTTTAGAAGTCATAAATTTTAGGGACAGCTTGTTTGCAATGTGTAGTTCAATCCTTTACTGATCAAAAAAGAAGACGCAAGAAACAAAAAATAAGGAAAGTCTAATTCTATGGAGAAAAAAACATTAATAGTAAAAAAAAAAGTATATTATTTCATGCAATTGAAATATATTCATCCTGCATGAATACTTAATCAGGTTACTGAAATAGATTAGTTCCCAAGAATCCCAGGGAAGGGATAATTGACTGCCACCTGTTGGAAGAATATTATCAGATAAAGATTTCAAAGGCCACACACAATTATTGATACATGTATGCAAATGTCACAATAATGTTTTGTTCATGTGAACTACAGACATATATAATGTAGTACTGCTCAAGAATCCTATCTATAATTTACTTCTGAAATAAAACATATTATTTGGTTGAATCCATTGTAGAAAGATTTGACATAGGTGTAACAAAAAATTAGGACAGGGAAGTTGAATGACCCAAGTTTTGTTTCACCTCATAGATTGATTTTAGAGGCTTGCCATTAAGAGGCATTATATTATGAAACAAATTGTCTTTTCTTTCACATTAAAAGCATTTTACATGGAGGTCTACTGTAGGGCTGAAAATTCAGAAATTCTTAAGAAAGCCCTGGCTCTGTAGTTCATTGAAAGCCAGACTCTCCAATTACAGGGTCCTTCTCAAACATTAGAGATTACATTCTGTGAGATCTTCTATCATTATCTGTCTGACTGACATTGACACAGGACGATTATGTGAGAGACAACTGACAAGAATTTAAGAGGCACTATTTTCTGATTCCGAACAGTCTGCAGAGAACAGCTCAATTAACACCTCTTCTCCTTAGCCGACAACTGTGATAAGAGTGACAAAGGACCTCTGACAAATGTTTTGTGCCTGACCCCACGTTTTCTTGCTCTGTAGAAAAAAATGTAATCTTCCAAGTACATGACTGGCCTTTGTGGCATTATCGGAGCCCCCTTCCTTGTGATTAGAGTTTCAATTTGCAAATAGATTGGACATATCTAGATTCATGTCCTGTTCTCAATAGACATGAATTCTGAACCTGTTATGCCATTTTGTGAGTTTATTAATTGGGCCAGTTTCTTTGAGTAACTATATTTTACACATAGCTGTACTGTTGTTCCGTATCAATACATAGACTGTTATTTAACATGTGAGAGTAAACTTTTCTATACTTGTGAAAGATAATGATTTAGTGATTTGTTTTATTTTTTCTTCTTCAAACTTTAGATAAACTCTTGCACGTAGTATTGTAGATGGAATATTTAAGACTTAAGCTCAGCCTAGTCAGTTGAAATATCTTCTTGACATTTTGAAAAAGCTTTAAAGAAAACTTCTGCTATTCCTCTTTTAACACAGCAAACACATATGAAGGGAGGATACAAGCTCTGTTGGCCTGCAAGCCTGCAATGTATATTTGTAACTACTTTTAAATGCATCCCTACCAATATTTGATCAGGTTGCAAAAGAATGCATATATTTGTATAATATAGGAATCAAATTATAGGTTTAAATAGTTATTGAATGTTGAATGTGGAAGGTATGGGTTGTTTTACAATCAGGGTACACAATTGAAAAAGTCACTTTGATGGCCGTTAAAAAAAAAACAATGAACAGCCAAGGAAAATCTTCCTTGGTCAACTATTTGGCACCGTCAGATCAACCTACAACAGCGAAGAAATTGTTTGAAACAAGCAACTACTTTCCAAAATATGTAATTATATGCCATTTTTTTGCATTTTCGCTGTCTCATTTCATTTTTGCAAAGTTTGAACATGTGCATATCTGACATACATACCCAATAAACATTATCAACTATCAGAATTAACTCTTCCAACGGGTCTATGTAAGATCTGAATTGGGTGTAAGATTTTGGCAAATCTACAAATTTTGACATTGCACCAAAAATGAGGTGCAAGGGGTCAAAAAATGTCCTCTCCGAAACCAGCGTAATAATTTTAAGTAAGACTGCACTCAATGAATTATATTTTCCTCCTTGAAAAGAGTCACTAATATCTTACAAAATTATGATATTAACTTTTCCCACACTTACTCAGTATTTGGTAAATGCGCGTTTCAAATTTGTTTGTCGGGGCGGGGTCAAAAAGTGTCCTCTCCGAAAAAGTGACATTTTTTATCAGCACTCCTTCAAGAAGAGCCACATTTTGAAACCAACTTATGTTATTAGTAGACCAAACATTGTT
Source organism: Mesocentrotus franciscanus (assembly GCA_037976565.1). Taxonomy (NCBI): domain Eukaryota; kingdom Metazoa; phylum Echinodermata; class Echinoidea; order Camarodonta; family Strongylocentrotidae; genus Mesocentrotus; species Mesocentrotus franciscanus. The sequence continues at coordinate 30,542,227 of CP137676.1, read as the reverse complement.
TATTCATGTGCAATAGATAATGTTTCTTTAGTTTAATATTCACACTGATTTTGTTGGTGTCAAACAAAATGTCCTCTCCAACCCAAAATCAGTAGATGGATAAATGACTGTAATAACAGTCTACAAGTGCATGGGTTAACAAAAACTAGCCCGATTTTGATTTATCATGAGGTGGGTATAACAATCTAACATCTTCCTGTTATTTAATGGGAGGTTTTTTAATTCTATCCATTCACAACCTACTTTCACCCCCTATAATTCCATGATGTAATGTATAACTGGAAGAATTCAGACTTTCCATCCATTTAAATGCATTTATTGTGTGTATTTATACCTTTCGACATTATCAGTACTGTTAATCAACTATACAATGATGAAATGATACTATGATTACCATCTACATACATAGTCTCTTTGGTTTCGAGAGGACAGTAGTTTTTTGACATATTTACATACTTCCATCAAAAGTCTTCATATTCAGGTTATTCACATAGAACAAGTGGGTAATTTGTTGCTGTTATACTATTGGGTGTGGGGATGCTTTGTCCTAGTCTATTTCTGCAATGACATTGTATACAGTGTGTGGCATAAGGCCTTGACACGATTAACCACGATATTTTACTTAATAAACTTTCACAAAAGGGCCATTGACACTTGCAACCAAACACGCCAAAAGATGCTAAACCAAGGCCTGATTGCGATCTTTCAGTGATGTTTGCCAGGCAACTACGCCAAACCGCCAAGCCAGAAACATTTCAAGCCAGAGTGTAATTCTTTTAAATGTCCGCATGATGTTTGGTGATGTTTGGTGATGTTTGGTAATGTAAACGGTTGCAGATGAAACATCGTGATGTTTGGCACGTGACCTTCAGCACTTCTCGATTGTTACCAATGTAATGGCAAGGCCAGGGTCAAAGGTTGGGAAGACCGCGCATGCGCATTACCAACCAAAAACACGCCAAAACAACACTGAGCTTTAATTCAGTCGGTGATGTTTCAGCGCAAGTGTAAACGGTAGGGAAAAATATCGCAGTTTTTTTTTAAATGAGGTATTTGACAGTATAAATGCGCCTATTATGGTGTACGTGGGATGGCCTTGGAGTGGTTCAGGAGCTATCTTTCGGGTAGAAAGCAGTATGTATTTTTAAATGACAACTCTTCAACTTTTCGTAATATAAACTGAGGCGTTCCACAAGGTTAAACATATTAGGCTCACTCTTGATTATTTTATATTGACTTTTGTCAATCATCTGATATTTTGTCTTTTCAACTTTTTGCTGACGACACAAATTAATTTTTTTCTCACAAAGACTCTCATCGATTAGTTGAAGTAATTAATATTGAAATGTGTAATATTTTATTGTGGATTAGAGCAAACAAATTATCTTTGAATCTCCAGAAAACGAAATATATGTTTAGTAAATCTATAGATTCGTTGCCAGCAAACATAGTTTTGGAAAATACCCCATCGGAGTGTGTTTCATTCAATAACTTTTTAGGTATAAAAGCTTTCTTGGAAAAATCACATCAACAACATTTGTAAAATTATTTCCAGAAAATATTGGTATTATTTACAAAGTAAAGACATATCTTCCTCTTAATTCATTAATAATGCTTTATACATGTACCGGTAGTTCTATGATACTCCCACACTTTAATTATGATCTCTTAGTTTGGGGTAACACACATCAAACATCATTAGATAAAGTGTTGTTAAATACAAAAGAAGATTATTTTTATTATTTTTAATTGCCCCTTTCACTCCCAAACAGACTCTTTATTTTTGAAAGTAATATACTAAAGGTAAAAGACTTATATTTTTTTCCAAATAGGTCAATTTATTTATAATTATAAAAATAATATGTTGCCATAGATTTTTCAAGAAATGTTTTTTTTAAAATAGCTCAGTCCATAATTACCCAACAGGACACTCAGAAGATTTTCATTGACCTCTCTTGCGGTCCCTCTTAGCTCAAAATACATATGAAGATCCAAAGTTATGGAATTCTTTAAGTAATGAAATAAAAAATGCTCCATAGATTAATATTTTTAAGAAAAAAAATTGAAATTGTTCTTATTACATCTTATCAATCTTACGAACCTCATTGAATTATATCACCCATTTATTTTTGTCCACGTCCTCATGTCAAACAAGGTCATTCTCTACTCGCTGACTCAAAATATAATTTGATATATTATATTGTGCTGTGCCCTCTCATGCATATCGCCTTTCTAATGCGCATTTCTCTTTCCTCATCTTCTTCTCAACCCCACATGCAGCTCATCCTTTTGTATTATTTTCTGTACCCCGATCTCTCACTTCTTTTTGCAATGTCTACTCTTTGTATTGTGACCGTAAGTGAGGGAGAAGATAATTTCTCTCTGGTGGGAGATTGAAGATCTATATGCAGATCATAAATGGGTTTCTAACAGGGATAAAATGTGTTCTAATAAACCTTACATACATGTATACATGTATATACAGTTTCATTTATGCCATGAAACAATAAGATTCTACATACCGGTAAGTTGCACACATTTATAAGGAAAGATGGATTACTAGCATAAACCAATCATATGTCAAAAAATAATGTCCTCTCCGAATTTTAGTATAAACCATGTAAAATCTCCAAAACTCCAAAACTATTCCTAAATACTTGTAACTATAGAATCACATTATTGTCCAGGTACCTTCTGACAATAATTAGTCCAATGTGAATCCAGGTTTTAGTAAGTCTTAAAGTGAGGGAGAAGATAATATCTCTACGATGGGTGATTGAAGATCTACATGTATATGCAGATCATAAATGGGTGCTAACAGGGATAAAATATGTTCTAATAAACCTTACATATATCCAGTTTCATTTATGCCATGAAATAATGAATCATATTTGTATCGGGTAGTTCCAACTGCATGTCAAAAATAATGTCCTCTCCGAACTACAAAATTGTCCTCTCCGAACAGTTTTTTGACGCCACATATCTCAAGAACCATTTATCCTTTTATTCTGGAAGTTGGTATGCAAAAGCACCCTTACCATGTGTAGCTATGCAGTACAGAATATAGGGTCAAACTGCTCTGTGTTTTTTTTTATCAGTAACTTCATGCTGTCAGTCCATCATTTTGTGGTATGAAAAGATGCAAAACTGAATTTTACATGAATAAAACCATTTTGCACTTGAAAAAATTAGTTGTATTCTGATTTCATATCATCAAGTTATCAAACTATGTCATTCACATTCACCCAAAGAAACAATAAATATTTCCTTTCTGCATAATGTCATCAGGTGACACTTGACCCTATTTTTTTCATTAAGGACATGTTTCATGCTTGAAAAAAAAAAGTTTGACACTTGTAGCCCTGAAATTTTACAGACTTTACCAGTAACATGTATACAACACACAAACAAAAATTCAGAAGAATCAAAGGAACTTTTTTTTTCACCCCAAGTGAGACAAAGTGTGTACCCTGATTGTAAAACAACCCGTATCATTCTAGCCTATATATGTAAAACAATCTAAGTGTAACAAAGCTAAGAAGAAAAGTTCATGCTTTTTAGTGGGTGCAGCAGTTATTCTTGATGGCTGTTGTGAAAGAAAAGATAGAAAAACATTGTTAAGATTCATGAATATTGAAAATTGAGAATTCATGAAATCATTCATCTTGCTGGGGTACAGAAGCTCTGTAGAAATCAGGTCCTTCAGACTCCTGCTAACCCTGTTACGGAGATTCAGGCATGCAATTACGATTGAGTCTGGTTAGTCACCCCGCGCTTCGCCGAGTGATGTCGGGATGGAGTAGGTAGGCGTGCTCAGTCATCGGGGGTAGGGAGACATGCAAGATGATATTTCATGTGCTCCAATGGATCACTTCCTTCCATGGGCATGGATGGAATTAGGAAACGCCACAAATGAACACCTTCTTGCAAAACGCTCTCGGAAACCTCCGCAAAGCCCCCATAAATCATTTTCTCGGGGTGTGAAAGTTGTTCTCGGTGTATGAATGACAGGGGTCTGTCAGTATTTTGAATATTTGGAACCCGTTTCATCTCGGAAGGGAAAATTTAGATGTTAGAATTTGACCAATATCACAAGTCTTCAATCTTGCTTAATATCTTACTGCTGCTGAATTATAGGTCTACATTATACCTGAAGTCTAATTCACCCAATAAGAATATTAAGTAGGTGGAGTTGGTGCTCCAAATTATACTTTTAACTGTCAGGTCTGACAACCAGGAAAGCAATGCTCATTTTCATACAAACTATGTTTACCCGATTCAGTGACCTGCTAGCTCACAATAAGAGGAAATAAGTTTGTTTCAGGAATGTTTTTCAAGTAAAATCTGATTAAATATAATAACCTTTTACTTTTTAGAAGAAAAAAATGATTAACTGCAAAATGCTAGTAGTATCTCAAATAAATGGTGTATACCGGTAACTGAATTAACCCAATACCTACTGGATTGGTTGGTCCCTGTATGAAGCCTGTTAAAGTAGAGAATCATAGGGTTAATTTGCGCCATCAGGCTGTTACAAGTGAATCATTTAATATCAACTATCAAGTATTAAAAGGTGACACCCTCTTTTCATCTTCCTTATTCCTAAGTTTATTTCTTATTGTATTCTTATAATAAGATTAAAACTAGAACAGTATACAACTACGTGCCCCAAACCAGCTGTTCCAATCCCAGTGCTTATGTAAACGTGACAAGACGTTGAGGAGATAATTCTTATTGCTATCATTGCTTTGTCAATATTTGGAATGAAATATCCTTTGTTCTGCATCCCTGTCTTATTCACATTAAAGGCATTGTTTAACAATGCCAAATCTGAGATGCATGGCCCTACGTGTTATCAGCGTCTGTGGTGTTGAAGCGGTAAAAAAATTGCACTTCAAAATATCATGAAGTGCCTCAAAAAAGTAAAAATCTTTGAGTGACCGGTTTTACCATACTCATTTTCCTCAATAGACTGTAATTTTTTGAAATTTTGAATTCCAATCATAAATATCTTGATAATCAGAGGGGCGATCGGCTTGTAAACGTAATGGGATTCCTGACTGACCTAAAGGTTTATAATTATGATTGCAGCATGAGCTAAATCCAGGATTTTGTTTAGAATCTGAAACAAAGACACCCAATCTCTTTACGCTGAATCATGAGATGCAATGTTTTTGTTTATTGTAGACAATATAAAAATATATGATTGTGAGCCAAGTACATGATGCAATTTAAAATCTGATGAACATGAAGATTTATAAATTCAGTTTTCTATCAATAGACTTAGTGATGTTCATTTGAATGCACATTGTGGTTTATTTATGCCAAATATTGAGGACAGCAGCCCCACAGCCTTCCTCATTTTCCTTCACGTATTTCACTTTTCTGTATATACCCCAGTGTATATATTAACTCTTTTCACTTCAGAAATTTTTTTCTTTCTGTTAAGCATATTAGATTTAAAAGGCTATCGTCCTTTGCTTTTTAGGTGTGTTTTGTTTATTTTAAGTTGCTTCATATTTGTTCATGCATTCTCATCTTATTTCTCTACAGGGAAAAAATATAATAATATAATAAATATAATATTTATTTTTCGGGGGCTACTTTTCAAGCTTGCCTGCATAAAAATAACACTCTAAAATTTGTTTGCATTGAACTCTATGCAAATTTATGGGGGCTCTTTTTTTATTTTCGGGGGCTCTTTTGGGCATTTTGGGGGCGAATTCGCCCTGAGCCCCCGTGTATTTTTTTACTGTTTCTCTACTTTCTTTCTCTTACTTGTATTTTCTCCAAGTCCAGTCTTTTTCTTTCCAGTACTCTCTATATTCTGTATTTTATGGATGACATTGAGAATAACAATTATTTAAAATATTTCCTCCGACACACAGGCCCTTTTGTTTGGAACCTTAATTATTGCAATAAATACAATATTTCTTTACAAATACATTCAGAATACAAATTAGAAAATAATATAATATCACTGTATTAATAAGGGTTTTCTCTATCTATTTCTCTTTATGTTTCTTAATCTATGGATCCCTAATTTTTGTTTTCCTTGTCAAAAGTAGAAAATATACAATGTATACCGTATAATACTTTGCTATTTGGCATGAATACTTATTCAAGTCTAGACCTTGGCCTTAGCCTTTTAATGCCTGCCATTTCCAATGATAATATCTTGTGTGTTTTACTTTCTTTTTTATTAAATCCAATTCTTTTTGTATATACTTTTTATCTGTCAATTTTTAGTATTTTATCAAAATAATTCTCTGTCTACTTTGTATTCTTTTTATCGTGTAAATTGGAAATGAAAAAACAAATTGAATTGAATTGAAATGTATTGAATTGAATTGAATTGATATTTATTACTCAGGAAACCTTATAACTGTAAAAAAGAGTTGCGGTCCTCGGAATAAACCACACTCGCTTTACAATTTGTAACTTGGCAATGCTGTTGTGTATTATTCTTTATTACGCAAATAATATAATAAGTGGATATTTCAAAATAATTATCATTTCCCTCATCATTATGGGTGGTCGAGTGTGCTATTTCCTGAGTTTTCAGATGCATCCCTTTTGAGATATGATAAACAGATCTTTTTAATGCACTTTCTCTCCTGCTGTCGTAACCCGATCCGATGTAGTACTGTCATGACCTTAACAAGTGACACCAATTGACTGTCCAGTGGGCAATGATATTGAAGGAGTTGAATAAGATTGTCTTTCAGTGATGCTGACAAGTCAGAAGGAATTCAGGAAAGTTCGGGTGAACAGTATTTCCTAGGTGGATAATGTTGACCAGGCCTGTAAATGTGTGAAATCTAAGAGCAGATAACATATCTTCTTAACCCTTCAGTCCTCATAAAGGTATAACATGTGTATTGAGTAGTGCTGTAAGTCAGGCGTCATGTTCGGGTTCGGTTCGGTTCGGCAGAGTTTGGCAATTTTTTACCCGAACTTGGTTCGGTTCGGGGTTCGGTAATATAATAGCAAGCAGCCTAATAGCTACGGTGGGCGGCGCTGGGCGGGCCGGGGCGGGCCCGACCAGCACGGAGGACTTCTGCCCCACTCCTGATGAAAAACACTGCTTCCGACCGCACGTATTTCACATTAAAAAACTGCTTTAAACGTAACTATTTTAGTACTTACATTCATATTTCCGTTTTTAAGCGTGTTTTATTTGCAGTTTTACAAGAATCATGTTTTCAATTTGAAAATAAATGATATTTTTAAAAGATTTGCCCAGACAGTTGTTGTCTAATGTTACGAGTTATGAAAGCTGCCATCTTGAATTTACCGATGTATTAGTTATAATACACAGAGATAGCAGCCCAGGCTCGTTCGATTGCTGTTATTATAAATGTTTATTTTTAATGGGGTAAATAATAAAATTCCTAATTTCCTGCATAAATAAATTAGAATACTATAATATGTATTTATTTCGTTATTTAGATGGTAAAATTTCTCCGATATTATTACAATTAATTTTTTAAATTTATTTTATTGTTTGGGTTTGAGCCGAACTTGTTTTGATCAGTGCCTAATAGGCACGTGTATTCTAGCTTGTTTATAGCTTGCGATCGCGACGTTGCAGAGGTCAGGATTTGGGATTTAAATGGCGTCAGTGAAGTCGCGCCCACGACTGGAGACGCATGAATCACAAAGGAGGAAAATGGGGAAAAAGTAAATATAGAATGAGCAATCATGACATGAAAATTAGGTATAAAATGACAAGTTAATTAGCTTGCAAAAACGTTAAAATTTTTCTGCCGAACATCCGAACCAGGCCTTTGCGTTCGGTTCGGTTCGGCTCGGTTCGGAAGTGCCATGTTCGGCGAACTTCCGTTCGGTTCGGCGGTTCGGCGGTTCGGCTACAGCACTAGTAATGAGTCAGCTACTTTTTTGGCTTGTGATATTAAAAGGGTTGGGCTATATAAGTAACTTTTGCTTTCTTCAATCAATAAATTTGGAAAAGAAAAAAACAAGAGACAAATTTATAGAGTTTATTCTACAAATTTATGTTTTGATGGGAGTATGATTCATCCCAGGTTGACCTGTGTTTCCCAAGAAATAAAAGTCAATCAAAAATTTGGTATGAGTAACATACATTACATATAAGTAGGGTTAAGGTCAGGTATCTTCCTAATTCAGCATCTTCAATATCCATTATCTCAAATTTTAAGGAAAACATTCAGTTGCTGCTCTCTATATCATCATTAGATAATAGAATACTGAAATATATTGACTAGGAACTTACAAGATGTAGAATTGCCAGGATTGCCAGGATGTCACAGATGTCATGATAAATTATAAATCATTATTTGAATTGTATCAACATCTCATCTACAATTACTTTGTAAATTTTTATATTAACCATATTTGAATTACCCTCCACCATGGAGTAATAAAATTTGTGAGGATTACTCCATTTTCCTGAAATACTCCGCAATGTGGTTTTTAGGAATTGACTCGGTTAGGTGTGAACCATAGCGTCCATATAGCTCGGGGTGATTGCCTATCTGAGATCCTCTCCGTATTCCAAAATGACATCTGTATCTGGATAAGGGACCTATTATAGTACCTTGGGGAACTGCTTGAAACCCAGTGGGCTTAGTCCAGTGGCTTTGTCAATGCGCTAATCTTGATGTTATTTGCAATGTCATGAGGTTAATCCCTGCTAACTGAACCAAGCTGTGGCCTAATCTTGCTGAGGGTTCACAGGAAACACCACGAAGCAGCGTTGCGTCTCTGTAGAAGGTAAGCGCTGGAATGAAACCCCACACCCTACTCACATTTGCACCGATGTGTCATGATTTTCTGGCAGCCGCCTATTGTTCTTTTATTGATCAGTTGAATGTACCTCCATTAGGACAAGGAGAGTATCGTGGATAATCCTCTTTACTGCTAGGGGTGTTGGCAGGCTGGGTTTAGGGCGAACTCTAGGTGGAGTTGAGGAGGGTTCTATGCATTTAAGCGAAATCTCCAGTGCTTTCATCTGTCACATCTTATAAATGCTTTCCATTTCACTCGTCATTCCCAGGTGGAACTTGAAAGTTAACAGCTGCCCGTGAGGCCCACTTGAAATCATTGTCTTATGCCTGCGATATTTGTCTTTTGTTAATTCGTTTTGTATTAAATTTCAAAGAGGTACTGGTAATGGAACTTTTGCAAATCAAGACAATGGAAAATATATGGCATGCAAACAGATATATTATAAGATCATGGATGTTTCTATTTTCAGGCATTTACCAGTTGGATATATTTTGATATTAGTATAACACACTTTCCCTATTGACTCCAGCCCATGTTGTGTTGATTATTAATAGGAATCAATACTATACACTCCCCCCCCTCCCCAAAAAAAAAATATTGTGAGTAAATGGAAATGAAGTGTAGGGAAATCAACAATGATTTTTGTAAGGTAGCTATAGTTTTACTGTCATCTCCAGATGAAGTGCTCCAAAGTCAAATGATGCTGCCTTATTCTTAGACTTATCTTAAGTACCGATCTGAGCTTGGTGTGAAAAATGCCTGGTGAGTATAGAGTAAAAATACTTATCATTAGGGGGGTATTTACACTGCAAGCAAAAAAGCAACTACCCATAAACACGATGAAAAACTCACATAAAAAGATTATAAATTGTGGCTGAAATTCTGTAGGTTTTTGCAGTGTAAATTTATGCTTAATCTCAAATCACTGGTAAATTATTCCATTTTTTGCTCATGTGACTCCTCACTTCTGCGACCATCGCATGTAGAGGAGTGACAAGTCGCGCATGCTAACTAGTAACTACCTGTAGTCACCCAAACCCCTTAATGTTTTAATGCCAAGCAAACACTGAAGAATTTATTTTGTCCCGTAGTGTAAATGGTACATGTACATGTAGTTTTAAAAAAAAATGATGATTTTCAAAATAGGACTTTCTTCATCAGCCCGAGTTGGCCAAATAGCCCGCTATTTCTGAACCGGGAAATTAGCCAGATCACGAAATAGCGGGCTATTTGCTTGGGAAATCTTCCCAAGATATCTTGGGCTAGTTTGCAAAATAGCCCGCTATTTGTGGTCCGCTTCACTAGCCTGAAGACTCGGGAAGATTTCTCGATCCCGGCATGCGCGTTAATTTGTTAGCTCGAGGGGTCCATCTCGCACTAGGCATGCGCGAACACTGAGCAAATTTCTCGATCACGAAATAGCAGGCTATTTGGCCAACTCGGGCTGATGAAAACAGGCCTGTTGGGTATTTTACAGTGTAAATGGGTCTACTCTATTGATTACAAACACTCACACCTACACATGAATGATGTGTCATATAATGTTGACAGGTTCTCTATTGTGAAACACTTTTATAGATCGAGTGAATTTGAAACTTCCAGGGATTTGGGCTCTCGGCCAGTTGAGCGACGTCATACTGGGGTAGAACAATGTTCTTGTGCATCTGGGTCTCCTTTTCTAATTTTGGATTTTCTATGAGCTCATGTGGCAAATTTCTTGGGCTAAAATCTTTGTTGTTAATTGATGGTTTAGTGGAATTTTAAAAATACTTTTGATGACATTTTTTGTACTGATGAGACAAAGAGCCATATTTTCCCTGACAAAGTTTCAGATACTAACCTAGACCAATTCAGCCGGGTTCGATTTTGACCACTGATCAAACAAGTCCGAAATGTACTTTTCAGACAGAGTAAAATATAACTTGTCCATCAAATGGGACTTTCAGCTGAGGGTATGTTGGATGCTCTGTAACTTGCATTCCATGAGCTGTACTTCTGTTGTTCCTATAATAGGCTATTTTCGTAATGTAACCAAATTTATCGCATATGTCTTTGTGAAGTGTCTCAATACAAATTATTCATTCACCTGTTCAAAGTATTTGTTGCTAGGTAGGACAAACATTTTGGCTTTTCCTACCTAACAGCACATAATGTATGCAATTTTTCTCATTCTGACTATTGAAATACAATTATTCGTAACAGGTGATGAAATATTTGTAACAGGCACTTAACAAATCTTTGTGCATTAAATTTTATTACATTACCAAAATGGTGTACCCCGTATTTGCGGCGTAAAGGCCGCAGTATTTTCGGAAGAGAAAATATCAAATAGTCTGGGTGCGGCCTATGCGCAACAACAGTCAAAAATCGGCAGTCAAAACAGCACGTATATTCGTACATATGGGACTACAATGACTTTACCAGTTAACGTACAATAGTACAGGACATTTCTAGAATAACTCCACACATCTTAACTTATATCTTACATCTTATATTGTTGACATGAAGTTTTGTCAATCTCGTGAATAAACTTCATAACTTACCAAACAAAAACTACCGGTATAGATCTAGATCTAAGTTGGTGCCATCACTAAATTAAGCAACCTCAATCCACGCAGCCTGCGCGCGTCCAGTTATGTCGCAATACACGCCTGTGTAACTGCGGCCAGAGAGGGCAGTATTTTTTTTTTTTAATTAATTTTTTATTTTTGTCTACGAAATGTCAAAATCAGGGTGCGGCCTTAACGCCGGCAAATACGGTATTAGGAACAACAGAAATACAGCTCTTACCAGGATGGAGCACATTTGTGAGTGTAAATGCATAGCTTGGCCAGAAAGTACACTTTTTTTCTTTTCAAAGTCATGCTAAGTGTGAAAATACATTAAATTAAAGTGTCCTATGACTCCTATTGTATGGAACGTTCTTCCTGGTTTGAATTGTTGAATTGTCATAGTGAGGGCATTCTTACTGGTATTTGGAATGTGAAAGGGTCTAATAGGAATATTGCCAGGTACTTGTAGGAGACAATTTGAGACTGGGAAGATTCTGGGCAGCATTTGAAGGATGTCATGACAATCCTAATCAAATCAGCCAATTTTTGTTTTCTTTCAAGGAAATATGTGCATGTGACTGCACTTGTCAATAAGAAACTTTGTATTTCATTATCTGATGTGTCTACAACATCTGTGCATTGTCTTGCACTGCTGTGATAATTCTCTTGTTTTTCCATCTCCCCTCTCTGATCACCTCTCATCCTATGCGCATTTATCATTGTCTCTCCTCTTCTCTCCTTTCTTCTTTCTCTTTTTCATTCTAAATCTATTTTGTGTTTGTCTCCTCCATGTTCTCTAACAACACATCCACACTTGACTCTTTCCCTGCTCGCTCTCTCTCACTCTCTCTTTCTGTCTGTCTGTCTCTCTCTCTCTGTGTCTCTGTCTCTCTTTTTTCCTCTTTCTCTCTCACTCTTTCTATACCCAAACTTTCTGGGGGATATATAATATGATGCATTTGTCATATGGGCAGCTTCTTTGTGCACATACATAGAATGAATTTAGATCATCAATGCGCTGCCTTGGTCAGAAAGTGTTGAACATAAGTATCTAAAGCAAAGAACAATTGAAATTGTTTATTTTTAATACTAGTTACTAAATCAATACACTCAAAACCCTTTTTTTAAAACACTGATTATGTTGAAGCTATTGTAATATTAAAAACTATTCCTGTAAAATTATACTACATGTACTGCTTGTATCACTATTACTCCTCCACCCCCTCTCCCCCCAAAAAAAAAAAAAAAAATTATAGCACTCTGGAAAAGTGTTAAGTAGATTTGTACAATTATTAACTTCAGAAATAAATTCCTCTACTTGCTAGCTATCAATCTGCAGGGTGGAGTATTTTCTTTGCCGTAATGGTTAGATCCTTTCCCAGTGATTGATGAAGTGAGAGTTTCAGGGCAAATTTGCATGATGTTTCCTGCAAGCAAACAAGATGACGTCAATATGCCAACAGGATAATCGTGAGATTCAAACAGTTATGCATCCATACTTGCTTTCATATTACCTTTGCTATGCTTGTTTGATGAGGCAACAATTTACAGAACAGTGGAAATTGAACTTGAACTTGCACTTTCAAAATCCCTTTTTGCAGATTTCTAGATGTAGAGGCCCCTTTATTACACACAATTAGTGTCCATGTTGATAAGAAGTTACATTTTCCCCATTTATTTGTACTTCTTCATGTGTAGGTTGTTGAGAATTTTGAACAAGAGAACTGCAATACTATTGAGTCATGTTTGTTTGATTTACATGTACATTTATATCTATGAGCATAGATGTTGAAAGTTGCAATTTTTCAAAAAAATCACAAGTTTTGTGATTACTTTCTGCTTTTCCTCAATAGGCCTTGTTGAAAAAAACTTAGCTTCCATTTAACATCCAATATTCACTTTGAAGTTGTTGCAATTGTTGAACTCGCTGCACTTCAGTAGTCAATTTCACGAAAAACAAACAGTATAATGTTCTATGATATAAGATGATGTCATCCTTTTTTGCGAAATCGATGCTTCTGGAGGAGTTGAAAGGCAGCCTGGGATTTCCAGAGATGTTTCTTTGATGGCTTTACGGAGAGATCATGACAGCTTTATTCCTTCTCATGCCACATAGAGAGGTGTGCAATGAAACAACCAAGAGGGAGGTTAAGATGACATTTAAGTGTCTTTGTGCCACCTGTTAAACACAACACATGTGTCAGAATCGGCGCTGAAGGCTCGAGGGGTCCCTCTTTCAGCGATTCTGAGTTGGCAACAGGAGAGGATCTAGCAAACTTGTGGAATGCATGATCCACTGAAGGAGGATTCACACATTGATTACAGTTCCTCCATCCATTTCCTTTGCATTGTGCATTGTATTTCATTCATCATAGTGCCAGACGTAGCTAATCCTTTAAGTAAACTACTCATTAATCCTAATCCATCTAAATCTGAATCATTACTTCCAAGCCTCACTTGAGCTTAGTCTATCAGTTAGTAGATCTCTTGTAGTGTCTGGTGGATGTTTTTGAATAGAGGATGTGCTCACTAGAGTAGTAATCAATCTGCTGGGAGTGATGACGACTTCTCTTCTGATGGATATTGTGAAATTCCATACTTTGGATATGATTAATAACAAGTCCCCCTTTTCATAGAAAAAAATATAGAGTATCCTACTTTGTGAGTCATTTAGGCCTACTGAAGTTAGCTAATTTCATCCTCTTCCTGCTGTTGACCCCTATTGACTTTTTATAAAAATCATAAAATATTATTGACTTTGAATAATTGTCAAATTGTTAATCATATGTATGTAAAATGTGGTGGTTCTGTCAAAGTCCCATGTTAGCACCCATACATTTGTTAATAGAACACAGATGGTAGTGTGTACATTTGTGATGTACAGTGCAAAGAAGAAAGGAAAAGGTTGTCCTTTTTGTCTTGATCATGCGAGGAAACATGTATTTATTTGCGATCATAAAGCACACCAAGTTGTGAAGGTTGAAGAATTTAAATTGTCACTTGTCAGCTGAGAACAAGAAAGGTATTCATTCATACAGAGAGTTAGCGCCATTTAACGGGCAACATGTTACCTTGTGCAAAAAAAAAGAAGTAATTACAGTATGCCATGCAATTTTATAGAGCAGACCAGAAGAACACACCCTTTAGATAATATGCCCTTAGATAATATGCCCCTACCCAGTATGCCCTACCCCAACATGTACCCCCCCCCCCATCTTTTGCCTATTGTTGCAATTAATGGATTTTCCTTTTTCAACATCCATGAAAGAAAGTGAGAACATTACTTTTAAAGAATTCACTCTGCTTGTGTGAGGTATGTATGATACTAGAATATTGGAGACACATGTTTATAAGGTTTCATCCTACGTCCGTGTAGTAACCTGTCGTTTCGCACCAAACGTCTAAAGGGAGCACATGATTATAGAAGTGAGAGCTGTTATATCATCTGTTTTGTTCACCTGTTAAACATACATGCCATGTGGCTGTTGTCTGTTTGTGATGATGACACTGCAGAATTGTTCGAGACCTGAGGAACGACCATGTACTTTCAATGCTGAGAAATTAGGGTGGGTGTCGTCTATAGCTATGACTATGAGTAGATGACATTGGCATTATGGATGTCCAAGGTGGGCTGTGCAAAGGAGCCAGTGAAAAAAGAAATACACAGGAGGCTTATAGGTAGATGGGGGGACTAGGACTAGGGACATTTTAAAATTAAAATTGATTTATGATTATTCCTGTTATGAGTAAACAATTGATTTATAAATATTCCTGATATGAGTAAAAAATTGATTTATACTTATTTCTGTTATGAATTTAAAAAAAGATGTATACTTAATCCTGTTATGAAGAGGATGATTCAATTTCTGCTTCTCTGCAAATGATAGGATGGAGGATATGCCTATCTTGGTATTAAAGTAGCATTTTAGTATGGATTCCATTCTTTGAAACTTGCTTACATTGTAGCTTTTTGATGTAGCACACACAAAAATGATCTGTTTTTGCATAAAACAGGGCTGCACCTGTGTACGATTAATGGTACAAGACTTGTATTACCATGTCCACATGTAGTACATATATCTCCAAATTTTAAGGCACAAAAACTGATAGCATGTAATGAAATTGTAGGTAATTACGAATTCTCACTTTTGCGAGCTGAGGTAAGCAACCCATTTTCTTGGTTAAGTTGAAATTGCTTTGGCACAAAGTGCCCGGATTCAAATAGTCTAAAACTAGTGATTCATATTTGAAGATGACTCACTAAAATTAAGAGACCTTTGTTTACATTCAGTCACTCCGATTATATCACAATAAAAAATAAAAGAAAAGATTAGCGATGATCTACCGAGACCTGACAAGACGGCCGGGTTCCTACCGATTTGTAAACCCCCTCGACGCTTCTCTTGTCATGGAGGATAACCCGTAACAGAAAAAATGCCTCCGGGAACTTTCACTCTCACTCGCTGAAAGCTTGGGATCTCTTCCTCGCCATTCTCCAGGAACACCTCTCAGATCGTGATGAAAGCCAACCATCGAAACTTTTTTGTGTCTTCTAATTGATGCGAAGGTAACAGGTCGCGGCATCTGCGGCTGATTGCGGGTTGTCGTCATTGTTTGTGGGGTAACTAATTAGAAGGAGTATGCTGCCGGCTTTTGTCCTCGTTTAGTGAGTCAGTGACAGGTGGGATATTAATAGGAAAGTCATTCTTGGCGACTCCTCCTCTTACTACTACTACAATGACTTACTACTTTATTGTGAGAGTAAGATGGGAGATAAAGTAGAAACTATTTTTCAAACTCATCCTGTCTTTGGGGCCACCTTTACCAGCAAGCAAAGACTTGTTCACATACACCACAGTAAAATTAGCTGCATTTACACTGCAAATTGATTTTTCTCACATTCAGGTGTTTCGTTGTGTTTGCCGGTAGATGCAACTACGATGAAACAGCCGAATGTGAGAAAAAATAAACGATTTTTGCTTGCAGTGAAAATGCAGCTAATTTTTGGAAAGGTGTTTTATCAGTGTTCCTAAGTGAACAGCACTTTACATTTTTGTATGTATGCGAAAGACCTATGTCGCATGCAGCTCCTTTTTTCATCCCCACTTGCCAAGTTGCCATTCATTTCCTACACTAAGAAATAAACATTGCCGAGAAGTATTTGAAAATCATTTATCTGCGAGCGTAGACTCTTTAGTAACACCTGCACCGAATCAAGAAGATTCATGGTAACACATCTCTGGTTTGAGGTAGCTACATGTAGTCTTTCAGGTAGAGTTTGTTTCATTGCTCTTAATAAAAAAATAATCTAGCTCTGAAGTAGATGCAGTGAAACCTTTCTATAAAGACCATCCAAGGGAGACAAGAAAAGTGGTCTTTATAGGCAGGTGGTCTTTATGTACAGGTTCCTTTAGTACATGTTTCAATGAGAAACCATTTTCAAGGGAAATAATAAATGTGGTCTTTGTAGACATGTGGTCACTAAAGCAGGTTTGACTGTACAAGTAAATATTCACTCTGATGGTTCATTTTGTATATGTTGATTCTAGACTCAATTCAGCGCTTGTCTCTCAAGGGGGAAGATGGTGGGAGAACTAATTCAGACTTTGAGCTAGGCTAGGTGTACTCTTAAAACATATGGGGCAACTCAATTGAGCTTCTATTGGTCAGCGTGACCATGATGTTTCAGGAATCAGGACCAGTATAGATATTTACATTCAGTCTAGTCAATGCGGTCAATTTTATCAATTTCCAACTTCTAAACAGCTATTCACTAAAGATTTAACAAACAAAAAACACTTTTTGTTGATGTAAAGTCAAACAAAAGGAAGTTCTTGACCAATTAATCTATACCTCACCTCTGAGCTAGTTTCTTAATTTTTAACTATTTTTTAGTAATTATTAAGGAATATCAGGAACAAAATCTGACAATTTGATTCCTGGAACACCAACTATAAACAAGGACATTGAAACTACAGTGTATGCTGTAGAATGTTTGTAAACTGCCATCCCCTTTCCTATCCCCTCTCCCACTTTCTTCTTCCATAGCTCTCCTGTCCATTGCCTACACTTTTTCCATGTCCAAGTTCATGCCATACCGTTGATTGGATATGAAAGGTGATTCAGTGATGCAGTGCTGTCGTGACCATTTGGTAGGGGGCTGTCTCGCAGGCAGATTAGAGCTCAAGGCCACCATGCAATAGTCAGTCATAGTCAGGGTCGACCTGGTCACCAGAGATTAATCGTTTCCCTAGTGCATCCCTTCATTTCCAACAGCAATTAGGGATCCTGCACTCCATGCTTAGTATCATGCGAGCCCCCCAAAAAGTCCTCTGCAACCTCGCATAGTTAGAACTCAGCTTGAAATTTTCCCTGTGGGTCAAATTATGATCAATCAGACTTTTAACTAGCATAAGATGACTTGAATTTAACATTTTGACTTCTTTTGACTTGGCTTAGTACAGGAACAACCCAGTTTCATCATGTTTCTCACATGATGATCCTAGATTGATATTGGGCATAGTTTGTCTGTTTGGAGCCAAAGGGCATTAAGTCTGTGTTAAATTGTCTGACTTAATGTCCTTCTGGCTCCAAACAGATGACTTTTAAATGGGTTAAAGAGTCCAATGATTCGTCCTAAGTTTGTTGTCCTTTCTTTATACCTTCTCTCCAAAGTATCTTGGATATGTCCTTATATTCTGTTTGACTTAAAATATTCTTGACAAACAAGAGCTGAGCGTAAGATTCACTTCAGATTCTGATGCAATTGTATGTAAAATTATATGATGTACAGTGTACACTATATATGGAAGGACCCTAATTCTTGCCAAAATAGTTTAATTCTTTAATGACTATGTGTGATCCTTAAGTCCGTATTGTTCATGAGATTTTCAATCTAATGTTGCTGAATGTCTTGCCAAAGAAATGTGGGGGCAATATCCTCTCGAGCATTTCCAAAAGATTAATATTTTGTGCAATATAATGGCATGCATCTCTGTAAGACATTGAAATGAAACCTTTGTCAAATTGAAGTCATCATAACATGAATATTACTCTAGAGAGTGAGGGAAATACGAGGTCTCTGGAGATCCTGGGTATTAAATTCTCTGAAAGTCAAGAAAAAGTACTTGGCTTGGCTGTGGATTTTGCTTCAATGACACATGAATGCATGTATTAATCAAGGACAGACAATGGCACGTGATGAGAGACATTCTGAATGTTTGTCTTAAAGAATGAATACACAATTTGGACAGGTTAGAACAGGTGTGGCCTTAGCCTGTCATTTAAAATAGCCTGTCATTTAAAAAAATACCCTTTAGCTTGGGCGTTATTTCTAAGACAGTATGATGGACATTGAGTCTTGTCCAATCTGCTTGTCCTCGATGAGAGGCGCTTGTACATTGTGCAATAACTATCAAAGAATGAAGTGTGTGAATGCAAGAATCAAATGACTTTGGGAGATAGCATACCCACTGACTGACTAAGTGTTTAGAGACAAAGTTTCAGATAAATAGATTAAACAGAAAAGTTGAAATATAAAATACTAAATCTCAGATGGGGGTGGAGTCTGCATGCTTTCATTTTCTGTCAGAAAATCTTAGTTTGTTGTCAGCAAATTTGTAAAATAATTTAGACTTTTATTAATCTTTGTCAGCAAATTGGGACCCGAGTACCTACTTTGTGATGGCAAACTTTCTTTTCTATCAGCAAACTACTCGGCAAGTTTTGTTCACACCCCCAACACTGAGAAAATGTAAATCTGTATGATGATGAATAGGTCGTTTTTAATACGAATCTTAGATAAATGTAGATCACAAAGGATTTAGCATAGAAACAGGAAAGCCGCAAGCTTTGGATCAAGTACCCCTCCCTTTTTCTTCTCCACACCGATATATCAAAGCCCAGTTGATTAAAGAAATGTGCTAGAAATGGGCTAGGAGGTTAATACTCTCCCTAATGGTCATTCATCAATCGCTTCATATTGTGGGTATCCTCTAAACGCTGAACTGCTCGAAGGCATCAGACATCGTCTGTTTCTAGCAAGCAGGGCATTCATTCTGTGTCAAAATTTATGTGCTAAAGCCCTTCTGTCTCTCAGGAGATGACTTGTAGATGGGAAGTGCCTACGGCTACAGACTCTCAGCCGGGGCTGAGGAATGCTGGGATAGGAAGCAAGATGGAGTAAAGAGGAAGTCAAACAATTGTTACTCAGTCCAAGAGACAAACGAAGCGAAACACCAGTGCCTCAGGCTCTGCTCACTCCTAATATCAAACTCATTTTTTGTGGATAGATATTTCTCAGTGGACAACTCCTATGGGTGTTACTCTATATTAAAACATAGAAAAGTTTCATCTTGGTTTTACTAACAGCGACCTTTCTGTGGTTTTGTAAGGAACCTAAGCATTTGATGATTGTTTCTATCATCCTCAAAGTGATATATACATAAATAAGTATATATATATATATATATATAATTTTACTTTGTATGTTTCATTGAAGAGACTACATGAGATCCCGCCTTAGCGCACCTTATTTCATGTTTTATTGTAATTGAAGGGTAGCAAAATAGGAGTTTTCCCTTTTTTCCCCATTTACATCAAAATAAAAAGTGAACCAAGATGGTATTAGATAAGTCCTAGATTATTTCTCCTTTTTTGTGAGGAATCAAAAGAGGGTAAAGAATCCCTGATATGGCTACTCTCACTCTGCAATGAGAGAGGTACAAACTCAGCCCTCCTAGAAGCCAGAGTGTTGTAGCACAGAATGGAACTTCCAGTGAACTGTATGTATGAACTTGAATTTGTGTTCATGAAATAAAACAGAGGAATTGACAGAGGTAAGAGTGAATGGACTAACTGATGATGAGTAGCCATAGGGCAATGTAAGGCCAAGGGCAAGAACGCAGATTTCGGTGTAAGTGATACGGGACAATCTGTTTAGACAAGGTACATGCAATCCCAAACGGAAGGGAATCTGTTTAATCCATTAGATGCTGCTGTAGACAGGAAATTTAAGTAGGAGTTGGCGGTTACACGGGTTGGTGAGCTAGAGCTCAGGTTGCCGTACACCACACCCCTAGGTTATTTTTCATCTTGCACTCACCAATTACTGATAGTAAAAAAATTAACTGATTTGTAATTATGGTGGTGCCTGTGCCAACATTGGTGCATATGAAATACATTTTTTCATAGGTCTATTTCATGTATTAGACTAAAAATCAATTTTCCAGGCTTGGTTACCTCTTCGAAATTGACCTGATGATGAGCATGAGGGTTCATCATGGTCTTATGTTTTAAGAAAAAAATTGTACTATGGATCATATCGCAGTAGTAGTACCATTTTTCTTAGCCAGAGCATTTGTGTTACACAGTATTTGGACCTATAGGATAAGATGCACACTTCAGATGGTACTCTTTTTTGTCAAGGAATGTTCAGTGGGTGGGGAGAGTGGAGATGATGCACAGCTAGTGCAAGCTTTAAATCAATTGGTAATATGTGATACTAGAAACACACAAACAGAACAATCATCTTAAAGCTTATTCCTGTGAACTAACTGTTATGATGGGAGCCCACCAAGCATCATCCTGTATTCACAACTCGCTACAGACAAGGAAAAAAAAAACAGAGTCCACTTCTTTATATAAACAGCTGTATTTACATAAAGATAACATTTTGCAGACTCCACGAATCATTACATAATTTGCCTAATATAGATTTGTCCCTATTTACAGCTCCATCACTCCAAGCATACTGTCTGTATGTGGCGCAAATATAGATGTGGAAGAAAGCTCCACTTCCACCCTTGAATGTATATGAGATTTATCCTTGCCCAAATGGAGAGACATTAAACCTGCTTTTCAGTTGTTGTATTACATTACTTCTCAAAATCACTTTAATACTTTGTATAGTTTCCAGACTTTCTTCTGTTTTGTAGTTGTGAAGTTATTTAGCAACAAATATTAGATTGGTCGATAGTACAGTGTTTATTTTTTGCTTTTTGAATTGGATTATGCCTATATGTTTATTAATGACCTGTGTTATGCATAAAAATAAGTATTGACTAGTGTCACTACATAAGTACAGACAAGCATTTATATAGCTTTGACACGTATCTGGTTGAGGACTTAGGGTAAGTCATGTGTCACTTAATATGTAACCATGGTCCTCGGGCCTTGCCCGGTGTTGCGTTTCAGATGAAAGGCTGACTGTGGGGTTAAGTGTGTAAGTCCCTAGAAGGGGCAGGATACAGCCATGAGCTAACAGCTCGAGCGTAACACGTGTGACGCCATGTCTTGATAGAGCTCAGAGATCTAGACGCTAAACATCCCAATAATATTGTCAGTTGGTAATTGCTCCAGGGAAAAATGAAAAGAGAGACCCTGCTTGCTCACTGATTTTTACAAGTCACAGGCACAGCTTTATTGGATGTGTGCTAGTCTCAAAGCTCCCATTCACACCTGCAAAAAAGCGTTTAGGTACACTGAAACCAGGGACTTCTCGGCTTTGGCTAAAATTATTTTTAACTTTTTTTTTATAACCCTCATCTGTAGCAACCAGATTGTTCTTGTTTTAAGCCTAGGGGAATGAAAGAGTTCAGTACACAGCAGGATAAAATGAAAATACAACAACAATCACAAGCATTGAAGTGTGATTGGTATGAATGCAACCAAAGGATCATGCTTGAGCTTTTTTTGTTGTTGCTTTTTTGTGTTGCTTTTTTGTGGTTGCTTTTTTGTGTTGCTTTTGAGCACCTTTATTTGCAAGTGTGAATGGAATCAAATGCAACCTGATGAGGGCTTTGTCATATACCATGAATGGGGCTTGTTGTATTGGCACCCTTGATCGAGGGATGATGTGCTTGCTGTAATTGGAAGAAGATTGGGAAGTTTGTCAATCAAGAAGGTGACAAAAAAGACTCGACTTCAAATCAAGCATTAAAATGTTCAGGTAATGTTCTCATGATGTCACTGGTGAATATTCACCAAATTGAAAAGAGTTAAGGATTCAAGTGAGGCCTATATTAGGGTATGTCAACAGTGAACCAGTGTTTCTAGTAGGTCTGTTGTGTGATGCAATGGACCCTCCCCCAATATTCTAAGATTTGGAGGGAGTGCAATGTGTAGATTGGAACATTTCCTTGCACTAAGCCATTCCTCTTTAGAAACATTTCCATGAAATGTGAAACATCTTCTAAATGAAGATGCGGACTCTCTCAGACAATTTTATATTCCTGAAGCAGTGGGAGGTTGTTGGTGATTGGCAGAATGTTGCAAGAACTAATTGTCATCTTCTTCCAAGTTGCACGCAATCAAAAGAACCCTATATTTGATAGCCCCACAGAGGTCCCGAGATGCTTCAGTTAAAGTACGTCCCCTTCCCCTTGACCGGCACCCCTGCTGTCATCCCATGTCGCTCACACACAATCTGTTCCCTTCTCCTTCGCAGACTCAGCGGGCCATTTTACAATCCTTTCTTCTGTTTCTATATTGATTCATTCCTTTTCATGAAATCAAATGCCAAGGATTTTGTCGCAAGAATAACACTGATTATGATGTAGATTAAGAGATCATATTGGCCTGGAAGGAGAAACAGCATGCTGCTTGCATGACAATGACACATTATCTATTTGAAATACAGTGAACATGTAACAATCCCTGACAATGATAGATGCTTTGGCAAAGATAGCAACATTTTTGAAACTGTACGTTGTTCTTTCGTAAATGCACAATGTGCACTTGTACAACCCTTTCTTCTTTATCTACATTCATTAATTCATGGAACCAAATGCCAAGGATAAAAAACCAAAAAAAACAGATAAATCCTGACACTGCTACAAGTTATTTTGCATAATCCTATTAAACATGTGCCTTGTGTCATTGTCTGTATTGGTACAGATATATTCCATGACATCTAACTTTACAATCATGAATTCACATTGTTATTTGATAAAAGATGTTTCAGGGTACATGCAGAATATAGAAGATTGGCATTGTAGCATCTAGTGACATTGAACACATCAAAGCTACACTATATTTCGACTCATAAAATTACTCATACATTAGGGGAAAGATTTAGCAATAAAACAAACCTCTAAGTCTGAGAATCAGCAATATCATAATATTAATCATACATTGTTTGCAGGACTTGACAAACAATAAAAATAAAGCAACAACCACAAGGCCCATGAATATTTTTTGAGACCCCCTTGAGGCCTAGCCCTGTCAACAAACAAGCCAGTTGAGCTAGACCTGGTCCTATTTTAGAATAACTGGTTTGCTGCTTCTGCTCAGCCAGAGGAAACAAACCTGAAAGAACACTGAAATGTCAACTATCTGGAGAGTTGATGGTTTGGTGGCAATGATGATAGGGTTCTTTATAGATTCATCGTTCCTGACGGGTGTAAGGACCAGTCCCTTTACTGCCAAGTCATCACATTGTATCCAGTTTATTGAACCTCTGGATCTTTGAGAGAAATAATATCTGGTGTCATTTTTTATATAGATCATAACTCATTTCTTAGCAAGATATTGTCAATATGAGGATGTAGGGGCTATATAGGCATGTACATCAAAAGTTGTTTTTTAAAAACTATTTTAATTTATGATTTATACCCCAACCTCTTATACTGAGATGAAGAGAGAGAGAGAGAGAGAGAGGGAAAGTGCGAGAGCGAGAGAGATAGATAGAGAGAGAGAGAGAGGGAGCAGGATACCTGTACTTACAACTGTATGTACCTGGGACAAAATTAATTTTAATGTCAGGAAAATTTTAGCCCCCCACTACCTCAAACCTTTTAGACAATTTAGGATCCTCTCCTCCTTATTTGGTCACTAACTCTGGGTTAACATTTCAACATGAATGGACCCCCAAAAATTGATATCAGATTATTAGGCCTGAATGACTAAATTGTGGAAAAAAATAACTTATGATCACTAACAATATGGGGAATATCTAGCAAGGTGTAATGTTATGTAGGGATATTTTATCTTTACACATAAGGGCTCAAAATATCCAGTTTCTTAATTTTGATGATGCAGCAGACATTGTTTATGATATGTTTTGGGTGTCATATGATATCATTTCTACTACCCTGCCTGTCAATGCAAGTGAAGAAACAGAAAATATTTGTACTTACAAATTTTTATGGATATTGACAATGTACTAAAAAGGGCAAAGTGTATGTTGTGTGCTGTGTGTGGAGAGGGTATGTTGCTGATACTCAAAGTCTCTCAAAAGTAAAGTATCTAGCAATCTGGGGATCTCTCTCCTATACATGAAGGACTGCAATATGACTTTGCCCATGGAATCTGGGTCAACAATGTCCAAATCCCATTATCTTTACAAGAAACTTTATACGTAGAAATAATTATAGTCATTCCCCTCTTCAATTGTTGCTGATAGTCTCTTTGAATAGAATTTTTATTCCTAACCTCACTGTCCCTCTCCTCTACATGAGGGACTACAGAATGACTAGGCCCATGGAAGCTCTGTCAACGGTGTCGCGCTGTTACATCTGGGACTGGGCTTTGAACAAAGAGTGATTCAAGAAATCCCAAATTGCGATTGAGAGATCTCTTCACTTAATGACCCACAATGCTCTTCTTTATCAGTACGGGCCGAGGAACGGGCAGGATATCGTTATTTATCGCCCTCTCTAGGGGACGTTCATGTTACTCAGTAGCAGGGGGAATCATCCAGAGAGGTGTGCTGAATGAAATGATCTTTGTCTTTTGGAGAAGAATAATCATTGCAAGGTCTCACTAAAATCAAACCCTACGTGCCAGTAAAAATCATTTTGTTGGAAGCTTTCAAATATTTGGTTTTGTTATGCCTCCACTCTCCAAGATGGTGGTGGAGGCATTCCTTGCATTCTATATCAAGATTTATAAAGTTTACCTACCTAATCAATAATCATGTTTCTTCTAATATGATAATTACATGTTGAATTGCGGAGGGAACAGGAGGGGTTAACATGGATGGGACTTCCATTGTACACTCTATTGATAATCAGGTCCTTGGTGGTAGTTTGATTAACCCACAGAGTACTAACCTGAGGTAATCAGGGCGAGAGTCTATGGAAAATGTGTGGCTGTTTTTGTATAGTGCCTAACCAATTACAAGTAACTGACCGATGTCATTACCCCAGTCATGTGATTCGATTAGGATCCTGCAACTAACAGTGCACACTCTCCACTCCATGGGGAGTATGCCAGACAGTTTGTTCACTAATGGAGACACTCATGCTAAAATGCAGTTACAGTGACATTCGCATCCTACTGGGTACCCATTTAACACCTGGGTGGAGAGAAACAATTTAGATAAATTGCCTTGCTTAAGGACATTAGTGCTAAACACCCAAATCAAATTCAATCCACCAGGTTAAGGCATGGACTTAGCAACAAAGTTCAGATGGGAAGGTTTTTTTTTTTTTGGGGGGGGGAATGACTGATCATCGGCCCATTTTAAGCTGAGTCATGACAGAATTTTGAAAGCCACCAGAGATGCATAACATGTCCATCACTGTCTCTTTCTCTCATATCAACTGGCATGATTCATCTTACACTGTCACACTCTATAAATCATACCCTATTCAAATACTGATTGATTCAGATTATCCTAAGTCATGGGTTCGACTCAATAAAATGAGGGAGGGAGGGAGGGTAGGGGAAGAAATGGGAAAAGTTGTTTGATTTTGAGGTATTGTTCTGGGATCTCTTGCATAAAAAGTTGCCTTTACATGCAACAGCCGGAGTAATGAACCTGAAGTGCAATCCTGACAAGTTGAAAAATTAGTTTAGGTTCGGTCTCAGTTCTTAAAGCTATTTTGGATTCATTGTCATTCTGGTAAAATAATGAAATAAAACAAAACTTTCAATCCATTGTTACATGTTTCAAATTTTAAAAAAAGGAAAAAAAAGTTGTACCCTTTAAAAGAGCATTGAGATTGACAATTGGTACACACCTATTCACCCAAATATGATTTACATGTAATTTCCTGCTGCCTTCCAACAGATGCATTGTAATTTAATTCAATAAAGATAGATTATCATTGTTAATATTGGCTAATTTATCTAAATAGCATTTTACAGTACTAGAAAGAGACAACCGAAGGGCAGTGTCAGTTTTAGGCAATCATGAGAGGAAATATTACTCACCAATGGCGCTTAAGTGGACACCACGTATTAAAATGTCAGTGGGTGTGTCTCTCTTATCTGCCCTCTTCATGGTCTAAGTAAATCTCTGTGACCACAGCTCTTTCCTGTATAGAGAGAGTCTCCTCTTTTAAATAATATTTGCGAAGGAAAGGCAAGAATTTTCTTCATAATACAATTGAAATTTTAAAAACCATCTTACTTTAATTAGGCCACTCTTCAGAACCAGAAGGGTGTTTAATCTGTGTTAAAGTATATGAGTTAACATCCTTGTGATTCTCAGCAGTTGATATCTGCATGGAGTTGTTTGATCATTTGACAGGAGATGTCAAGAACATGAGTTCAAACCCTAGCATTGCTCAAGGTGTCCCAGCACAAGGCATTTCATCTACAGTGCTTCTTTCTACCCAGGTGTGTGGATGTCAGTCCCTGGATGTGTATGTATCAAAATGGTACATAACATAACTTTTTTGTTTAATGGAGAGACATTTTAGAAAGAATAGTAGTATAGAGATGCACCTTATTCAGTCCTTTTAAATTCCATGTGACCATTTGAACACGGTTATTATTATAACAAGAAACACAGACATGACCATTTTTGTCTCGCCTACGTAGCAAAAAGCGAGACATAGGCGCCGCTTTTCCGGCGGCGGCGTCAACATCAAAAACTTAACCAAGGTTAAGTTTTTGAATTTTTAATATAATTTTGAAAGTATAAGTTCTTATTCAATGAAACTTGGACTAAAGGGTTATCAAGTATCCCCAATCGTGTGAGCAGAATTTCAGGTCACTAAGTCAAGGTCAAAGGTCATTTAAGGTCAACAAACTTAGACTATGTTGTGGCATCATCATCAAAAACTTAACCTGAGGTTAAGTTTTTGAATTTTTAATATAATTTTGAAAGTATAAGTTATTATTCAATGAAACTTAGACTAAAGGGTTATCAAGTATCCCCAATCATGTGAGTAGAATTTCAGGTCATTAAGTCAAGGTCAAAGGTCATTTTCGGTCATCGAACTTAGACGATGTTGTGGCATCAGGTTAAGATTTTGAATTTTTATTGTAATTTTGAAAGTATACATTCCTATTCCATGAAACATGAACATAAGGGTTATCAAGTATCACCAATCATGTGATTAGTCTTTAGGTGACAAAGTCAAGGTCAAATGTCATTGCAGGTCTGCAAACTTAGACTATGTTGTGGCATCAACATCAAGATTTTGAATTTTTAGCATAATTTCAAAAGTGTTTGTTCAAATTCCATGAAACTTGTACCCAAGGGTTATCAAGTATCACAAATCATATGACACAAATTCCAGGTCACAAAGTCAAGGTCAAAGGTCATTTTAGGTCAGTAGACTTGGATTATATTTTTCACAACTTAAAGAGAAGGTTGAGTTCTGGGAAGAGGTGAAAAATAATTTGTGAGCGTTATTCATTGTTATTATGCAAGTGTGGAAGAACATTAGATAAAACATGTTCCCTGAAAAGCATGGCTCTTCAAATGCCTTCATATTCTAAATATGGCATGTAACAGCATAAAAATCGGGACGGATTTTTATGCCACATGTTCGTGTAGGCCCATATACATCTTTCTGTGTACAGTGCTTGTAGCTTTACTAAGACTGGGCCAAATTTCTTATCATTTTGATGATTCCAGAACCTTGCAGTACACACCAATACTTATATGCTAAATGATCAACCTTTTCTGATCGATTCCACATCGTTTCTTTCACAATGCAATCGCATGACCAGAACTCAACTTTATCTTTAATATGACAATTAATAAATTTTTGTTATTTGTCATATTTCATGAAAGTTATCAATCTTGTTACAAACAATAGTAAATAATACTTCTGATGATTTTTGGTCAATATTCAGTTCAAAATGCTGATTAGTTTCAGAGGATTTCCTTTTTTGGAGGCCTGCTAATGGGCCACCCTGCCTATAAATAATGTCCCTACCTCAATTTTTCATCATATCGAATTGCGTAATGCAGGCGAGACCGCCGAGAGCGATTCCCTTGTTTTATGAAGTAGCTAAGGACATACCATTGAAATGTACCATTATGTACAATAACCACTTTAATATGCAACACCTTATTTTTGCAGGTCATATGTATTTAAATTTCCCTAGAGTCATTTTATAAGGGAAATGTTACCAACCCTGAATGGTCTACATGTATTAGTTTTGTTGACAGTCCAAGCTAATGGATTTCATGAACACGTAACCTTTCTGGAAAAGAAAGTATAAAGCAGTTTTCCTAACCCTGTCATGTCTGGTTTACAATATCTTTCTAAGAATGACATCTCAAAAAAAAAATCATCTTTAGGGATAACATCTTGCATCACTTATTGTGTCTGAAAGGACTGGTGCAAACTCATGAAAGACACCTCGCCTCCCAATTGAATGTAACCTTGTAGATGCTGCAAGATGTGGGACTAATTACCAGACTTCCTAAACATGTCAGGAGGTATTTGGTGGTAGCATCTTGGAGGAGGAGGTATGCTTTGATGTTGAGCATAAACTCCTTGGGGATCTCCCGGAAAGGCATGTTGTCCTCGCTTTAACATCACCTCAAGCCGGCAGATCTTATACAAGCCTTGAGGGTTGAGAGTGAATCATCTTAGAAAGCGAGAGAGAGGCGTTAATAATACATCCATGAGAGCAATTAACGTGTGTCATCTTCATCAACTTTGTACTTTGGACCTTGGTGTGGAGTAGAATGATACTATCTTGACTGTATAGGTGAAGATGTGTACAGATAATCATTTGTAGTGTCTGCATCTATTTTATAAGCCTTTAAACTAGCAGCTGACCTAATTCTCATGTTAATTACCAAATGCCCAGGAGAAGGGTAGCAGTAGAGGCATTATGGGTTATAAAATGTGTTGCAAATACTCTCTTTATTATACCTTTCTGTTACACATTCATTATGGTTTTAAGCTTGAAATTAGATACATTATTGAATTACAGAAGAACTTATATAACAGTAACAAATCTTTCCTATTGTCATAATGAAATTGTTGAAGCTGGATCTGTAAGATTATCTACTTGATGAGCCACACAATCACCATGTGACAGCATTTTCTGTTGCCTTTACAGAGAGAAAGGGGGGAGAGAAGGGGGTAGTGACAGGGCAGAGGGGGACACAAGAGTAGGTTGGATAGAGGTACACTGTAGGGAGGAAAAGAAATTGAGAGGGAGAGAGGGATAGGGAGAGGGGGAGAGAGAGAGAGAGAGAAAGAGAAAGAAAGAAAGGAGAGGAAAAGGGGAGATACTGAAAGTTAAAAAGAAAACAAAAGGAGAAAATGAAAGAAAAGTATACAAATACAAAAGGGGGGAGAGAGAGAGAGGGAGAGAGAGAGTA
The DNA here is from genome assembly GCA_037976565.1 of Mesocentrotus franciscanus. Lineage (NCBI taxonomy): Eukaryota > Metazoa > Echinodermata > Echinoidea > Camarodonta > Strongylocentrotidae > Mesocentrotus > Mesocentrotus franciscanus. Next base: position 30,512,380 of record CP137676.1, on the reverse strand, counting down.
TTCCCTGCGTGTGCTTTTATCCATCATCAAAGTATCCAGGTTTCTGGTTCAGGAACCTAATTAATACAAAGCCTACATGGCTCACCTGTACCTTGGAGGACAATAGATGTGACAAATGATACCTGATCCTTCCAATGGAGCTCCCTTTGTCTGTCGTCACTCTCAGGAAGTCCACAGATTACACCTCGACAAGATTCACAAAAAAATCAGAGTGTTTACGCTGTGGTGTTTCATGTGACTGAATGGACTAGGGATTTGGAAAGAGATACATGTAGCGGAAGAGAGGTGATGAAAGTTTTTAAATAGTTGTACCAAAAGTGAAAAAGGAGAGTGGGAATCAGTGTAGGATTATTATTCCCAGGGCTTATCTATACATTTGAGCATTTTTTGGTCGTGGTCAAGATCAATCATGTTTATGTAAGATCAGTATAGTTTAACCCCCTTCTCTGACTTTATTCTGACACTTTGCCCAGAAATAAAGTTTAACACTGGTAATGTGCAAATTGAGATTAAGACACAAGTTCTAGTTAGATATCTCAATCATTAATGTGTTCAGAGTGTCAGGGAAAACTAGAGATCATCAATTACATCTGTTCAGTTCATTACTTTCATTTAGAGATTAATACTTACTGCTGGAATTCAACTCTCCACTGTCCACCTGAGATAGATGCTATGATTGCTATCTTATTAAGAGCTATGCTATCTACTCAAGATCAATACTAATTACCCAAGATCGATACCATCTTTACAAGATCAGTTCTATGTACTCAAGATCACGACTATCTACTCAAGATCAGTGCTATCTACTCAAGATCAATACTATTTACCCAAGATCAATGCTATCTACTCAAGATCAATACTATCTCCTCAAGATCAGTGCTATCTACTCAAGATCAGTACTATCTACTCAAGATCAATACTATCTACTCAAGATCAGTACTATCTACTCAAGATCAGTACTATCTACTCAAGATCAATACTATCTACTCAAGATCAGTACTATCTACTCAAGATCAGTGCTATCTACTCAAGATCTGTACTATCTACACAAGATCAGTGCTATCTACCCAAGATCAGTGATAGCTACTCAAGATCAGTGATATCTATTCAAGATCAATACTATCTAACCAAGATCAGTGATATCTACTCAAGATCAGTACTATCTACTCAAGATCAATACTATCTACTCAAGGTCAGTACTATCTACTCAAGATCAGTACTATCTACTCAAGATCAGTGCTATCTACTCAAGATCAATACTATCTACTCAAGATCAGTGCTATCTACCCAAGATCAGTGCTATCTACCCAAGATCAGTGATATCTACTCAAGATCAGTGCTATCTACTCAAGATCAGTGCTATCTACTCAAGATCAGTGCTATTCCAAGTCAGTACTATCTGTCAAGATCAATGTCTAATGTCTAATACTATGTCCCCAAATGTGAAATATGAAATGACACTTCATATTTGGTTTGATCAGATGTACTAAAATTTGAGATGTGTTGGTAATGTATGGCACAAAGTAGCTTCGACTTGCCTAAATACATTTGCTTGTATTAGTAATGGGCCTCTTCCATGTTTGTTTCTTTATATCAGGACATAACATAACATATTACATTAATTTTGCAAGATTACAAGAATCATCTCTCTCTTTCATTGTTCTTACAGATTTTGAGTCCAAACAGCATTTTGTGGTTGATGGGACTGTCTATCCCGTGGTGTTAGGGGGCAGCACATCATCATGGCGTCCATCCCAGGCATTCACCAATCAGGTGCTAAAGATATTGCTCCAAGAAGTGATGGGCTACAGCAATGTAACTATAGCAACGGATGATACAAAAGTCATCTCGACATCCCAGTCAGTCTCACAGATCACCGGCTGCACCAATGCCATGTAAGTATTGTAAAAATAAAATATTCTCTTTTATATCGTGCCCCAAGTCTTTTGATACTCAAGATTCATGAGGCAACTTTTCTTTATATTTCCCATTTTATCGTTCATCTTGTAACAATCAGTGTAAAATTACATTTTTCTTTGCAAGACTTCTTCTGCATTGGCTCTTGTATTGGTGTACATGTATATTTTATTTCTTTTTGAGCTTTTCAAGGCAAAATTGTTCTCTGCTTCTCTCTGAGTTTTTTCTTCGAGAAAACACTGTACCATGGTAAAAACCATTTAACTTCAGGAACTTATTTTTGAAATTCAAGAAGAGAGATACATTCTTCTTTAGTTTAAACATGCTGTAGACCAGCTTTAAAGTAGGGCAGTTTAAACCACCTCAAGCATAAACTGGATGACAGCCAGATGAAATGTTTGCTCTAGTGAAGGACCAGTTGAGTCAACATGAATGTGTTATACCAGCACCTTATAATGCTTCTAAAATGACTAATTACAACACATGCTCTTAACTCATGTTATCATGATGGTGTGGACTCCAAGGTCCCAGTAATCAGCTGGTCTCTTTCTCACCACCTCCCGAAACATGCTCTCCATTCTCACAGGTTTTATTAACCACAGTTGTCACTCACACAAGGGAGTTTACAGCAGCTTACTAAAATCTATATTGTTTGTAAGAACTTCAAAGAGTTATTCCCTACCAGAACAATGGGTTGTTGGCATTTATTCAGAATCCAATTCATTATTTCATCCATTTGAAGTAATGTGCTGTGGATGCTCTGCAAATTTTACCAGAATTAATCCTGCTTCTATGAACAATTCCTTACTAGTCCTTTGGGTTGTTGGTATTTATCTAGAATCCAATTCATTGATTTCCGCTTGGACTTGATGCTACAGACTGAAGCTGCTGGAGTTCGTCCCCTCTCTGCACGAGTAGCTTTCCTTTCCCTCTCTTGTGTGATTGTGAAGAACATGACACTTGATTTCCACCACTTCCTCTGAGCCGTCCAAACTCCTCATGCTGTTTATACGCTTGAGTCACACAAAATGATCTCCTAAAGCTAAAGTGAGAAGCACATTGAAAGTATTATCATCGCTTCTAATTGCAGTCATCTATATTTAACATTTTCTCAAATTCTGAGCTGTCTGAACTGCTCATGCTGTTTAGATGCTTGATTCACATAAAAAGGATTCCAAAAGTTAATGTGAACAGCTCATCAAAAGTATAAGCATCACTTCTAATTGCAGTTGTCTATTGTAACATTTTTGTGTTTCCCCTATGACAGTGGCAATAAATATCTCAAATTCTGAGCCGTCCGAACTCCTCATGCTGTTTAGACACTTGAGTCTTAGAGAAATACAGCTCAGGGTTAAAGTGAGAAGCCCATCAAAAGTATTAGCATCAGTTCTAATTGCAGTAGTCTCCATTTAACATTTTGTGTTTCCCCTATAATGGTGGCAATTTAAAAAAAAAAATCAAATTCTGAGCAGTCTGAATTGATCATGCTGTGTTTGATGCTTGAGTCATACAAAAATACATCTCAAATTTAAGTGAAAAGCCCATCAAAGGCAGTATTATCATGGCTTCTAATTTTTAACTCATCTATATTAACATTTTCTGTGTTTCCCCCATGCAGTTCATGGCATTTAAACAGAAGCTCAAATTCTGAGCCATCCGAACTGCTCATGCTGTTCAGACATTTGAGTCACACAAAAAGTTCTCCTAAAGTTAAAATGAGAAACCCATCAAAGCTAGTACATGTACTATCATTGCTACAAATTGCAGTTGTGTTTTTGTTGTGCAGAGGTTGGCAATTAAAAGGTGCTCAAAGTCAGTTGTAGAGAACTCCTCCTGCTTTGAAGGTACATGAGTCAGGGTCTTTGACAAATCCTGAAGTTATAGTGTGATGTTTCATGAAAAGCAGTATCGTATTGTTGCACTAAATGCAGTTGTCTTTATTGAAAATTTGTTTTGTTGCATTTCCATTGTGCTGGTATGAGAAAAAAGCTTAAAGTCTAAACCAAAGAACTCCTCCTGCTGTTTTGTAGCTTGAGTCATGAAGAAAAGACATCACCTTTCAAAAGCAGTATTATCATCACACCTATATTCACTTGTCTATATATAACATTTTCTGTGTTTCCCCTGTGACAGCGGCAATTAAAAAGAGCTCAAATTCTGCATTGGACGACTCCTCATGCTGTTCAGACTTGTGAGTCACTAGAGTCTGTGAGAGATCCTCTTGAAGTTCAAGTGAGATACCCTCTGGAAAGCTGCATCATTTTGTTGCATTTTAAAGGCATCGTTTAAGAATGTTAAATCTGAGATGCATGGCCCTACGTGTTATCAGTGTCTGTGATATGGTGTAATATTGAAGCCCTAAAAAAAATTACGCTTCAAAATGATCATGAGGTGCCTCAAAAAAGTAAAAATCTTTGAGTGACCGGTTTTACCATACTCATTTTCCCCAATAGACTGTAGTGTTATAAAAACTGTTAGGAAAACGAAAAATGAAATTTCGATTTCCAATCATAAATATCTTGATAATCAGACGATCGGCTTGTAAAAGTCATGGGATTCCTGACTGACCTTAAGGTTTATAAATATGATTGCAGCATGAGCTAAATCCAGGATTTTGTTCAGAATCTGAGGCAATGTTACAGAGTCACTTTAATGCAGTTGTAAAAATATAACATTCTCTGCATTCTCCCTTGATGCTCCTAAAGAAAGCTAAAATTTGAAAGAAGAATTGAAGTATCATGCTTTTTCAGTCGTTTGGTCAGACTGACAGTAAAAAACTTTTAACTCTGTAAAACTGTGGATCAAATTGCCAATTCCGTAGAAATCCCACAGTGTCACCTTTTTGTGAAAACCTATTAGTTTTGATGTTAAGACATTGTTATATTTGCAGAGATAGATAGGGGTAGTAAGTTGAAAAGAGGAGATTTATTTATCAGATGATTAAATCATCACCTAAATGTTCACAGCAGGTGTTCATGATAGGATAATAAAGTGGAAAAAAAGGCACACTCAGAGAAGCAAATGTTGTTAACATTCACATGTTGGCACATAATATTATGATGCATATCTAAACCGTGTCAAGGCAACATCTCACAAATCCATACATTTATTCAACTCACAGGGGAAAAAGTACTTTTCAAGATGTCCCAAGAATGTCTTAGTCTAAAAACTGCACCACAAAGTAGCAAATTTGAAGGCATCCTATTTGTAAGGCAACATGGCTTTGGTGTATTTATAGATTTTGGCACTACTTCAGATTTTTAACATTCTCAAATTTTACATTCATAAATTCTCTCACACACTTGCCCACACATTATATCTTTCTCAAATTGAGCATGTAGCTTGATGTGAAATTGCATTGCAATTTTGTTGCATACAAGGTCGATCTTGCAATACCTCTTGCTCAGCAATAATCCTAATTCTTACACCACCAACGAAGAAGAGGAAGAAGGAGAAATTAGCAAGCTACTCTAAGTGTAATGAGTCACATCCCATTCATGTTTGAAGTAGTTCGGAGGCATGATACTTGATCGCATTTTAAACGGCTCCTCCACATCAGTAAGTCATTCCTTCACCTGTTTGTATCCGTCTTATCTGGTTTGATAATTATCATTTATTGATTGCCGATGCCTTTTGTGGTTGAGTAGTAGAGAAGGTACTAATTAGTCAAACGTAGGCCTTAGGGCTTGGCTTCATTCAGCAATACCTTCTGAGAAAGAAGATGGGACTTGTGGTAGCTGAAAGGAGCACCATCAGCTGTGCGTTTCCTCTTTCACGGTGAAATCGTCTAGTGACGTAGGTGGATTCGATGGAAGATGTTCCTTCTGACTCATTGAAGTCTACTAGAGGGTAGTTCCTCAGAATGATTGGTCTCCTTTCAGGTAGCTAGCTACAAGTCTTTCAAATCAGTTGCATCCTACAAGCTCCTAGTCTTAAACAGTTCCATGATTCCATTGTTTGTTTTTAATCAATCTTCAGCTGATATGGACCTGGTTCAATGTGGTTGTAAGACAGGAGTGATGATAATTTTTTACTCTTTAGTTACTTTCATGATATATTAATGAAACTTTTTAATTGGGTATGTGAGTTACACAAATATTCTCAAATCAGCTGTTTCCTACACGTTACTAGTCTTAAAACTTTTCCCTGATTCATATTGCTTGTGTGCTCTAAATCTGCATCTGACCTGGACCTCACTTCAATATCTGGTTATAAGACTAGACTGATATTTATTCTGTCTCTAGCAACAAGTTATTTTAATAAAATGGTGAATGAAACCTTGTAACTGGATATGGGTGTTCATATTCAAATTCCTGTTTTCATGAAAATTGTGACATTGGTGTAGGCTCCTCCCTACTTTCTTGCTATGTCATGATTCCAGGCTATTGCAAGGAGCAAGTTCAAATTAAAGAGTAGAAGAAAACATGATCCTCCTTGTAAAGACGTATGATTCTTAGTCAAAACTGCTGAGCTCCAGTATTCCTATTAACAAAACAAAAACAAAATCAAGTTTTGTGTAAATCTTGAAGACACTGCTGTCAATTCTTTTTACACCCTGAAATCAACTTCTAAATAAAGTTTCATCACCATTTGATGGAACGCTTTACCCATAAATACCAAGCGTAGAATTCACCAATAGTTGAGCCAGGGTTCCCAGTGACGTACATGTTTGTGGTTATGGTAGAAGTGATGTACTGAGGAAGCTTGAGCGAGGGAGTAGCGCCTTAGGAAGGTCGGTGACCTGTAACGCATAGCCTAAAATATCAACACGTGGTTTGCGTGTTAGACAGGCATGAACAACCATGGTGTCAAGTTCATACCCATGTACCTGTACAGTGGAACCCACATAATCACTACCCGGCCGGTAAGTGGGACCGTTGCCAATTTTGGGACAAATCCAGCAGAAATATTTTCTTCTATTTTCATCGGGAAAAGAAGCTGGACCTACCAGAAAAGCCTTACAAAGTAGAAGTCATTTTCTCATGTACCAATGTTCAAAAGAAATGTTTAGCTATTAGTATTGTTAGATCGACAGTCTTTGATATCTTTCTTAAATATCAATGAGGCAAGAATATTTTACTCAATTTTTATTATGTTTTAAAACTCTGTCAGGTATAAGCTTAATTCAAACATTGTGATTATGTCATGTTTAGGCTTGTAATTTCTAAAGTTCTTAACTAGATGATGAATTGATGGTGATATCTGTGATCTCATATTAAACACTTTACTCTGGTGAGATAGCTATTGCACTCCCTCCTTATTTTTTCCCTCTCTTTCTCCCTTTCCCTCTTTCCCTCTTGCTCTGTCTTTCTATACCTTGATTTCTCTCCTTTCTCTATCTTTCCTTCCCCTCCTCCTCCTCCCCCTCCCCCTCCCCTCTTGCCACATTGTCTATTTTACATACACTATACTTTCATCTTCTCTCATAATCTGCCTGTGATTACATTTCTCTCAAAATGATGTCTGAACCCTCAATCTGGACCTCATATGTCTCTGCCTGTGATATTTTTACTACTCCAATAACTGTCAGCAATATAAATGAAATCATCTCTGTGGTTCACTTACCCACGTGTCAATGACCCATGTATACCTCATCCCTAATTACCTCCATGTTCTTAACAAGGAACAGAGCAAAGATAGTGAGAAGTTGGACCTGTCATCCCATATGGCTGCGGAAGTATCTTGGTCTCTCAGGACCAATTAAGTCAGTCTTTCTTGTTTAATGCAGCATTCACACTGGATCCAAGATCCTAGTTCTGCTTGCGAGGTCGGCTTTGCATGAAGGCAGGGACTAAATTTGTCCAATATGTTTATGTCTGTACAGGATGAACTCACATGTCTGGGCAACCTGCAGTCAAATCCATCTTTTGGCCTTTGAAAGAGCACTTCATGGTACATGACTTAGGTTTAATATTGAGGCTTTGATTGCAAGGTTTTCAAGCTTATTGATTTGAGAGCATTTTGCATGAATCGTTCAACATTGAAATACTACTTTTAAAAAGTAGAGTTTGGCCCTGGATCCTTTGTTAGATCATCCATTACCCTGTAGTTCAGTCAGTGCTCCAAGTACACTGGATAATATGGAGATTTCCTTGTGGAATTACTACACACACACATGAAGGCCTCCAAGTACTCCCCTAATATATCATCATCAAGTGCCAGGTATGTTACATACATTGGTGGTCTTAAACTTCCATTACTGTCTATTATCTGCCACTCTTAAAAAGTTGGTATTGCTGATTTCATTTTTTGTTCCCCATTTGTTCAGGCTTTGCAAATATATGAGGCATTGCCTTCCCCCTTTCCCTCTTTCCAGCAATTTTCCCTGTTAATATTATTTTTTTCTAGATTATCTTTTCTATATATTATGTAACCAACAAATTGCATTTGCCTCTTTCTTATTGTGTTGATGAGTGATTGCTAAATACTCTTGCTTTTCTGAGCACTTCTTCATTTGTTATCTTTTCTGTCCATGATATATTCATAACCTTCCCCAAGAACCATATGTAAATAAAAATTGCTACTTTAGAATTGACCAGAGCTGTAATTAAAGGAAATAAGTAGTTTGAGGGTTCTGTCGAGTGTGAACATGGTTTGTGAGTTCAGAACCATACTCGTCATATTTGGCCTAGATAAGTTGGTTGAGACAATAAAGATTGAGAGGTTTCATCTAATCAATATGGTGGGAAATCCCCATGCCCCTGAAGATTAATCAAGTCACAGTTTTGACATCCTGAGGTCTTCAGCCCCTCCCTCATCCGCTTTTCTTGACATCTTTATTCATGCATAGAAACTATGGAAAAGGGAGAAGAGAGCCTCTAACTAAGAGTGGGCCGTCTGCATTCAAAACATACAACATACTGTATGCGTTCAAAAAATCTATTTTTTCTTGCATCGTAAATCTCACAAAAGAATGATCTTTTTGCTTTTAAGAATTATTTATAATGTGAATATTTGTCAAAGATTTCTATGAAGAGCTTGTCCAGAAGAGTAGTCTATGTTTCTGTTTTCCCCCATCTAACTCTGTAGACCTATTTGGTTGTAGTTTAAACTGCCTTTGGGATTATAAAAAGGTGGGTGCTGATAAGAGGGTTTACGTAGCCGTTGCATTTTTAATGATCCCTGTCAAATATTAATCTCTGCAGACGGAAGAAAAGAGCACTCCAACGGTTAGATCTCCATCGATTGATGCAGAAGTGTGGCTGGATGATCCTCTAAGTCTACAACCCTACAACCCTGGTTAACATAGCCATTGCATTTCTAATCATCTCTGTCCAATATTTATTTCTGCAGGTGTGAAGAAACGAGTACTCGAACGATTTGGTCTCCATCAATTGATGCAGGAGTGTGGCTGGATGATCCTCTTAGTCTACAGCCCTGGATGGAAACACAGGAGATTGTTGATCTTGGTCCTATCGGGGTTCAAGCCAGGTGAGGAATTAGTTTGCTTAAATACAGAGGAGTAATCATGTGGTAATATTTCCATCTACTATTTTGTAAGGTTTGAAAGAGAAATATGAGACGCTTTATGCTTAATTAATTTGTTTCTTAAAGCAGTTTATCATCTCATCAGAGAGCCTTGATTATACAACCTTGATAGTAGCAAAGGAGAAATTGGAATCTTATACCCAAGCTATTATTACTGTGTTCTTAAGAGCCTAGTAAGCTCCATTTAGATTTTCTATTTGTAAAAATAATATAAAAAATACTTTTCGAATGCCTCAGGGAAAAAATTAATTTTTTTATTTCGGGGGCTCCATATCCAATTTTTGGCAAATTTTCGGGGGCTACTTTTTCAACTTTCGGGGGCTTTTTTTTCCATTCCAGGGGCTCTTCTTTCTGGGGCTACTTTTTCATTATTTCATAAAAAAGGATACACATAGTCGATACAGTTTGACGAGTTTATTTAGTAGGCTTTGATCTACTGACTGATGGTCTAGACTAGTCTATATATCTATATAGTATATCTTTGATTAAGGTTTCGGGCTTCCTGCTTCATAATTACCATGATTACCCATTCAATGATTCAAAAAGAAAGCATTTATCTAGTTAAATAACTAAGTTTTAATGCATTGATTTGATGCAAGTCTGCAAGAACTGTGTCATAGTAAAAGTTAAATGAGTTATGTTTTTAAACGACTGTCTGATTTTCTTGTGAAAACTTTACTTTGAAAAATGATTATCAAAATTAGGTATAGACCTACAACTATACACGGCCAGAATAATCACAATCTAAGCTCAGGTTTCATACCTCTATTCACGAAAACTATGTAAAAATCGCGGCAATAATGATGCAAACAGATAGCAATTTCAAAGTGTTGTCGCGTCGAGTCTCTTCGAGATCGACTCTAGCTCACACAGCCGACAGTTCCGACAGCAGCTGCAGTCGCACTGCACTGTACTGTACGTGTGTGGAATAACTGAACGGTCAGTCACGATGATTTTCTCCGATTTTCTTGTGAAAACTTTACTTTGAAAAATGATTATCAAATTCAGTAAACATGGCAAGAATAATCACAAAATAAGCTTTGATTTCATACCTCTATTCACGAAAAATATATAAAAATCGCGGCAATCGTGATTGAAATAGATTGCAGTTTGGTGATGTTCAGCGAACGGTCTAGGTTCAGCTAATTTGTGTATACAATTTTACACGGAGATTCAGAGTACGTATTTGCGCCGCGCCGACCAAGAAATGCACACAATGAATACGGCTAGTAGAGAACGGCTGCTCGTAATCGTTACGGGGCGATTTTAGATCATTTTTGAAGTCGCCCGTGTCGAATTTCGGCCTATTTCGGGGGCTGTTTATGGTGTTTCCGGGGCGAATTCGCCCGCCGCCCCCGTGTATTTTTTTCACTGTAATGCCTGTAATGAAGTTACTCTGATGAATACCCCATAACATCACCCATCACCTACGAAAGCACAAACAAAAAGCCAACCAAACCTCCCTTCATGACAAGCCTTTATAAATGCTCCCTGTTTACAGTATAAAACTCATCTGTCTGGAAAGACTACTTTTCTTATTTTCTTGAGTAGTCTCATGTTGGCAAATGATTCCCCAACCTAATCATCTCCTGTCTAGGTTTGGTTGGTATGTCTCTACTGCTCTGGTGACAACCCTCTACAGTGTGGACGGCTTGATCGTAGATCACTGGAGAGTCCTACAGAACTCTCAGATGACTGCCTACCTGACCATCTCCACCAACGAGATCGAGGCGCTGACCACTGAGTCGACGGCTACGGCCATGTTCAAGGGTCAGAGGTACTGCGACAGGCCAGAATGTACCAACGGGGTGTACTATCCGCCATGGTGCACTCAGGATAACTCACAGTGTGTCATCCTGTTGGCTGATTATCCAGGTACATTATGATCACTTATCTAGAAGTGTTGTGTTTATTAGATTGTTACTGTATTTTTTACTTTATGTTATTGTATTTGTGACCCTATCTCTTACCAGTCAATGAGGAAATACTCTCTCTTCTTCTGGCAGAGGACCTGGGTAATTTAAATGTACCCTCTTTTATATTCTTCCAAAATAAATATGACTTATATTAAAATATATAGTATTCCTACAACTACCTCCAGGACTGCTACTTCACAGATGATAATCTCCCTTGGAAAAATCAAATCTGTACATGTGGTACACAGGTACAGAATACATTCCATATACCGTAACTAACAACCAAACATATACCCCTCCCCAGATAATCACAAATATAGAATAATCATCACCATATGTTATGTTAATTTTCTTGGGTGTAATCATCCAGGTGAAAGTTTTCCAGATAGAATTGAGGAGTTGTGTAGTCAGAGTTTCCAGAGAGGTTTAGTCAAGGGGTAGGTGTCCAAGCGATATAGGTACTACCGTACTAGTGGACCATCACTAAGGCAGTAGTGATGTAGGTGGGATTTTATCCCAGATCGATAATATTGTAGGGAGGGGGGAAAGGTATAGTGCAGGATCTGAACTAGGATTTCGAAGTAGGATAACATTAAGATTTTCTTATGATGAAGAACCCATATTCTGTACATTGTGGAATAGGGAGCTATGTGATTCAATGTTATGTATACCTATTGGAGAAAATGCCTTTCAAAAGAAGAAGTATCTTTGACAGTATATTTTGAACTTTATAAAAGGGTGATTCTAGTAATAATGTTACCCATATCTATAGCCATGTAGTCAACCATGTTAGTAGCATTATGTGAAAAATTAACTGTTATCATTCTCCTTTGTTAATGTGGTATTCCTATGCATGCATGTGAGTTTTATCTTTATTCATTGCTTATATATATATATATATCTCTCTCTCTGCTTCTCTTAGCTTCCAAAAAATGTCTCACAACTCCTCTGCCTCATAGCAAATTTCTCAAATAACCTTCAGTTCTTTGCAGCAGCTTAATTGACATCAGGGATGGATGGAAGAAAAGAAAATCAGGAAGTAATTTATGCAAACACGAACCAGCTTTGCCTGTAATTCAATATCCTCTATTGGTTCTTTACTACTTCATATCCTAAGAAGTTCATGAATTGACATCAATTACCCTTGAGTCATGACTATGTATTAGGAAAGCCTGGCTATATTGATCAATTATGATTAATTACTAAGTAGGTAGTATTCGGCAGGCATTAAAGGTACTATGTCCCATTTGCAGGCCAAAAAAATGGAAAGGATAAATTCCGACGGCATTTGAAAGAAAATACTAATTTAGAACTTCCCTCAAAAAAAAGGGCTTGAAAATGTCTTTTTGGGAAAATAACGACTATTAGTTGTCGAATCGATTTAGGGATCACAGTCGTTTTATTAAATAGTCTGATTTTCAGACCCTTGTACCGAATGGTCGTACGTTTTGTGCTGCGCAAAGATTCAATCAGTTTAATTTTGGCCATTACAAGAAGTGGGTTATTGATGTAGACAAATGCTCATGTACCCTTTACAGCTCATTTTATGTATGTTATTACCAAAGAAAAAAAGAAGTCAGTCAGTAACTCAATAGTGTCTGACAGTGAAGTCAGACAATATTAGAAATTCAACAGGTTTCCTAGTTTCCTTGCATAATTTGAATACTAGGACACTGCTAACGTTTAAATTTCACAGATAGGACATACGTGACATATTCATAATTCCTGCAAAGTTCTACAGAATTTGATGTTGGCTGCAAAAAAGATAGACCACCTTTAAGCACATCAAGAAGCATATTAAGCACGTCATGAAACGGGTGCCTGCCTGCCTGGTAATGGTAAAATGATTTCTTTGTGCTCAATTTCGCTGAAAAATCACTTAATATGTAATCTATTCCATTTGTCAGCGTGCCAAAAAGGGGTCAAAATCCAATTATTGCAATATGATGAAAGTAAATTTAGACTTTGCTCTTAAACGTTCTAAGACTGCTTGCTAGCAAAATTTGATTATTATTTCACCATAAGTAATGTATACATTGTAATAGAATATTTGTTTCATTGAAATAGAATAGTGAACCACTTCTGATTATTAAGATGTTCAATCAAAAGGGTCATATAGGATCCCTATAAGTTCAAGAATATACCTCTATCTATCATGTATACCTAACATCAAAGAACTACAGGGTTGGTTCACTTGATATAATTAGCGTGTCCACACACAAAACAATTTATCCCGAAACTCTATAACGATACGTCGTATAAAGAATCATCGTATAAATTCCAGGGTGTCCACACACAAGAAACGTCGTATAAAGAATCATCGTATAAATTCCAGGGTGTCCACACACACAAGAAAGTAATCCCAAAACTCTACAGCGAAATGTCGTATAGGTGCGCAGTTTGCTACTGCGGTCATGAAATGGACGCGATCCGATGTTAAGCCCCGCCCAGTTAGACTAGTTCCGTCCACACACAATATTTCCGTGATTAAGCGTGATTAGGCGTGATTAGTTATTGAGTTCTAGTTCGAAACAATGCCCAAACCTGCGTTTCATTATACGACGTTTCGTTATACGACGTATCGTTAGTAAGCGTCCACACACACAATTTCATCATATAACTATCGCGAAACGGTATAACTAATCACGCCTAATCACGGAAAATGTTGTGTGTGGACAGGGGGAAGGAGTATATAGGTTGATTGATTGAATTTGTTTCATCACGGTAATCTCACACCAGCCTAAAAAGACTGCTTTTCAGCAAGTCCGTGTTACAAACATAAAATAAATCATGGAGACATCAAATCAAATATAAATACACAGGGAAAACAACTTAAAGATGACTTATATTATAACTTACTGAAGAGAGAAAGCTAATAATAGTAAAATACAATCATAAACATATATAATTAATAGGTATGAATTATACCTTAAATAACCTCAATTTCATAGTAATTCAACAAGAAGTACTTTCTCTCCAAGGTAGTAGTGATTCTTAAGATAAAGCCGTCTATCTTACCCGAAATCATACAGCTATGAAGTATACCTTATATAGCTTATATTTCATTGTAATTTATCAAGAAGTGCCTTCTCTATTAATCAATATTGATTATATGAAGATATATCTTTGTCTATCTTATCCCAAATCAGCACTGACTGCTTGATATAATGGATATATAGCTAAGAATTGTGTATTTTATAACCCACATTCATTATAATTCAAAAAGTCCTTTCCCTCTAAGGCAGTATTGATTATTTGAAGATAACCCTCTATCTATCTTACCCAAAATCAGCAGTGATTGCTTGATAAAACGGACATTCCATTGTAATTCAACAAGAAGTGCCTGATCCCTACAAGGTAGTACTGATTATTTGAAGATATAACTCTTATCTATCCTACCCCAAATCAGCAGTGAGTGAGAGGGTCGGTTCACTCAGCATTGTTGTTGTTGATGGGAGGTTGAGAGAGAAGAGGGAAAATCAAATTAGGAAAGGAGGAAGCAATCGTAGAGTGTGGAAGGAACCTCAGCAAGCCTGCTGCTTCCACCCAATCTGACATAGTTGCGTAAAAAAAGGGAGAAAAAGTATGTATCTCTCTCTCTCTAGGAACATTATAAGTCACACTTTAGCTTGATGTATGTGCAAGTGCTCTGCAATTTGAATTCTCCTTGTTTTCATGCCTATTTATGTTTAATTGTATTAACTGAAATGTTAGTCATCTTTGGCAACTCGGTTTAAAACATCGGATCTCTAATCCAGTCAAATTACTAGGAAGATTGGTGAATAAATGCTTGTTTTATTGTCAGTACTTAAATTTGTATAGTGGGTTTAATTATCTGAAGGGTCTGTGAGATTTTCGTTTGGGGCTGAACTGGAAAGGAAATTTAATCAGGAGTAAAGGAAAGGATTACATGGAAAAGGGATCAGTCAATACAAATATACAACTTCCTGAAAGAAGAACGTGCAAAAGGGAAAAAAGTAGAAGAGGGAGAAGAGAAAATATTTTTTTACAAACTTATCTAGAATATTTTCTACTTGTTTCATTTTTATTGATAAGACTTGCTTGTTGAAAGAAATTGTATTTAGTGAAGCAGATTTAGCTTGAATGATATAAATTCTTTAGACCTACAGTTTAATAATGTAGGTTTAAGATTTTATTCTGAATCTACATTGATTCAAACTTTATTTCCTTTTACTTTTAAAGTAGCTCCTCCTGCTATGTGTATGGTAAGTCCTATAAGGCTAGGTAAAGGTAGAACAAGTCCAATACCTGAAGGCCCTTGTCTGCTGACTTGTTTTCAAATGCAGGTTACCTCTTTCAAGAATCTTGGCTTTACTTACTGAGCAAAATATATCTTGAAAGAGTGTAGGCAAGGGCCAGAACTGATCAAACCTTAAACAGGTGTGTAAAATAAATTCATGTTCTAGGTCTACAAAGTCAGAGGCCATCGCTGTTATCTGTTGCTGCTGTTCTTATTCATGTCCCAATAGAATCCAACTTTGACAGACTGACCGACCAGATCCAGAACCTAGGTCTGATGGTGGGTGTGGCCTGGATTGGTCCAAACCTCAAGTCTACGGTCCAGCAGAGACAAGAGAAGAACCAGCCCACCTTGTTCTTTGGCTGGACTCCTGATGACCTGACGTCATCGGGTGCATTCAGCCGTGTCGCCTTCCCATCATGCCAAGAAAATGCAGCAGGTAAGAAAATAAGATACTTCTTGTTATATACACCTCTATTCCAATATATGTATGTAATACTTTATATATTTGTTCATTATATGGAGGAAGATATATATTTTTTGAATATGGTGTATGGAGATTGCATGAATGAAAAGATGAAGGGACTTTAATTTTCACATGTTGATACATTCATGGTATTACTCAGAGCTGAGAAGTTAAGTCAGTCAATTTTTTCACACCATTTTAGTCAGTTTTTCAAAAATTACAAACACTAAAAATCCTAACGTCCCTAAATTGCCAATATCCCAGAAGATGACCATGCATCACTCTGTCTCCATGTAGTACCAGATGTAGAAGGTGCCACTGGAGGCTGCGACTTCCCTTGGCAGAACGTCAACAAGGTAGCCTGGCGCCCTCTTGTAGTAGGAGCCCCTTACATATACGATCTTTTAAAGGATGTCAGTTTCACCAGCTCTAAGATGGAGGGTATCATGTACAGCTATTACTTCAGTCGGCTCAACATGGCAGAGTTTGCCTGTGAGTGGGTACAGAGAAACAGTGGGACATGGGAGCCCTGGATACCAAGTGGTGAGTCCTTCCCTATGTCCATCTCAAGACCTTTGACCTTTGTGCAGACAACTACCTTTCAGACAATTGTCCACCTAAAACAAATAGATCTACATCTCAAGAACAATTACATTTCTAAGACTACCCCAGCCACCTCTTGGAGACATTCAATTAGCCCTAAGGACAAGTACCCTTAGACAAAGAAGTATGTACATACTGTATACTCTGTTATTACTATTAGGGGTAGATTTTGGAATGGGGAGTTATTGTCTTTGGTTGTAGTTTTCCAAGAGCAGGAAGGAATAATTGTCCTTAGGGGTAATTGTTTAACAGATGATTGCTCAAAGAAATAATTGTACAGGGATTATTGTCTGGGAATATTTAGCCTGTATTTGTCCAGGCTGGATATAGCTGTCCTAAAATTCTCAAGTGAATAATTTATAATTGTTTTAATTTATAATAATGATTCACCCAGTGTAATGTATATAAGTGTTATAACTGATATCAAAACAATATTGTAGACAATATTTATCATCTCTGTGAATTCTCTTAAAACAGGATCTGCAGGAATCAAGAGAACTATTCTCCTAGGTGGGCTGTTTGAGACCCTCATCGACCCCACCTCACCAAACTCTGGTATCGAACCAGGAGCAAGGATGGCCATTGATGCAGTCAATGCTAATCTCAGCATCCTACCAAGCTACAAGCTTGCCTTGTCCTCCATGGAAACGGGATGCAGTCCCGAGACATCTCTCCTCTCCTACTTCAAGTTTTATGAAGATCGTGGCCAATCACTTGCAGGTAATTTTCAATTCCATTCAAGGTTTGTATGGTACTTTTGTGTTAGTGTGGTTTCAAAGACTGGTTTCCATGGAAACGAGATGCAGTCAGAGACATCTCTTCTCTCTTACCAATCACTTGCAGGTAATTGTCCATTCCTGTGTATAGTACTTTGTTTCAATAAGATTTCAAGGACTGGATCTCATGGAAACAGAATGCATTTCAGACGTCCCTCCACTGGTATTTCAAGATTAATGAAGATCATGTCCAGTCATGTACAGGTAACTGTGTAATGAAGGAAAGGTGACTCTGCTATATACTATCTGTCCAATGTGCCCTGCAGTTACTGTTTGCATGGAAAAGGGATGTAGTCCAAAGACATCTCTACTCTTGTACTTCAAGTTTTTATGAAGATTGCAATTTATACTTGCAGGTAAGTTTTCAGGACAGGACAGGTCTTTTAAAGAGTATTTCTCCAATGTGTTCTTCAGAGACTGATTCCTGTGGAAATGGGATGCAGTCTCTAGGCTTGTATTTCACACCCAGGTTTATGGAGATTGAGGCAAATCTCTTGTAGGTAATTGTCCAGACTTTTTCTTCATGAACCAAGGTTGGGATTGTATGAACATCAAGCTCATCATTGTGTTAACAAATGATTTGTCATTTTATTGTCATAGGTCTGGTTGGACCCATGTGTTCCTCAGAAGCAGAGGTCGTTGGTAGTGTCTCCAGGTTCCTCAACACGGTCGTAGTGAGCTACCACTCAGATTCACCAAGCCTCTCCAACAAAGACCAGTACCCATACTACTTCAGGACCTTCCCAGACACCACAGAACAATGGTGAGCTTTTTTAAGATAAAGTAAGAAATTGATGATTTGGTTTGATTTAAATCAATTTGCTTTTATTTTCATGGGATGGCCCCAGCAGTAAATAGAATATTCTTCTTTCTGATTATTGGTTTGTTTTTGAAGAAGATATCATGCAGAGGTAGAAATGTAATTTGCAGGCACAGATTTATTTCGACACTGAAACACAAGTCCATAAAGCCTTGGAATTAGCTAACTTTGTCAGATTTGTCAGATCTAACATATGGTTCAGACGCTACATGTTACAACTGACAATAATTTAGGAGACTATCAGATTGATATGAATCTGATGCTTTTTCAAACCAATTCTTTTAGGGGGAATGACAATACGTTTTCTCTACTGTATATAGAATGTGATGATTGCAACAGTAATTCTCTGCAGATTTCAAGATATTTTTAACCTTTCATCATGGTATAATAGGATCACGAATCCCTTTGAATAATTGGATAATGCTATCCAGCAATATCTTGGAACTCTTTATGGGAAGGGATGACACTTCATGAAATTTGATGATGGAAAATTTAATTCTCTGGTGATTTAATTCGAGATAATTTCGACATAAACATGTAAATCATGGAATAAAGAACTCACAAATGTTGTAAAGCATCCAGTTCTATATTAGTTAGTGACACAATCTAGCTTTATTTCTATGGCCAAATACAGGCAATTTTTGAAACATCTAACTAATTTGCACTTATATTGTAAAACCTTATACAAACATCTCTTCATTCTTTGCCTTTAAGGAGGGGGGTGACAATACAGTGTACATTTTCTCGACTAGGTACTCTATGTGATGATTGTGAGAATAATTCCCTTACTGATTTCAAGTTATTTTTTGACAGCACATCATAAGGAAGAGCTCAAAAGAAGCTAAACAAACATTAAGTATCCAGTTCTATATTTAGTAAATGATGCAATCAATTGCTGTGGGTAGAAACAGGCAATAAAGATTTTGGAACAACTGAATTGTACTTCCATCCCAACACTTGATACTACAATCTCTTCAAAACTTTTTTTTTGGAGAAGGGATGACAATACATTTTCTCTTCTTGGTAAGAAATTTGATGAAGATTAATTCTCTACTGATTTCAAGTTATTTCTGACATACCATCATGGAAGAAAAAGCTCATTATCGTTTGTTCCAGGATATTTTTTATGGATATCCTGCCATGGGACACTGGTGTTAAATTTTGCTGAGTGAAATGACGGTATTCATTTCCAGCTTCTAAAAATGAGTAAGGAGAGTCATCGGAGCTGGAAGTGGAAGGATGAAAGTAGAACTAGCCATGTAATTCTTCTTTTTTTTAATTGAAAAAAAGTTTTTCCCCCCAAGTTCATTCAAGCATTGAAAAATCGTAGTCCAACCTTGTGAATTCCTAGAACTTTTTGCATCTTTAAATAATTCTTGAAGTGATTAATAACAATAGTTTGGTTGCAAACTTAAAACTATGATCGATGATTGTTTTACCTGACCAATGGCTTTAAGTCCCCTCTGAGGGACTTTGTAATGAGATAAATACCTTACCAAAGGGCACAAGCGCATTGACTCTGAGCCATCCCGCCTCCTTGGAGGCATACATTGTGCTCACATTCCTTTTGACAATTGCTTTTACTCTGCTGATAGCAAACATGTATTGTAAAGTCAATGATTTGAACACGCTCTTCTTGAGGAACTTTAGATCAGCCTGATTGGCTCAGAAGCAGGAGGCTGCTCCAGACTCTCAAACAGTTTCTCTCTGGTTCATAACCAAATAGGCAACATCTGAGATATTTGAGACTCTACAGACATCTCCATCGTATACCTATCAGCAGGTTTTACTATCACTTGTATGATCTCTATCAGGGTGAACAGTCTAATGTAGCATAGTGTTATGAAGTGGTTGTACCTCATCAGACCCTCACAGTCTTGTGGTAAGAGGTGAAAATGTTACAGACGCAATAATGCGTAAGAAGAGTAGGTCAGACTGGATTGTAAGTAGGTCGTGTGAACAGATATGGCTCGATTCTTTGCATTCAGAGTCAGCGTGAAAGCAAGAAGCAATGGGGAGGGGGAGAGGGAGGGAGAAGAAGAGAGGGTGCACTTGATAGAATGAACAAAGGAAGACAGGGGAGTTTGGTGCGTCCTTGATAAGTTTTGGATCAGTGTCAATAGAGGGAGTCCTGAGAGAATAGACGTCATGGTACGATGATTGGCTGGATTAGATGATGTCATTATACGGGTGATAACAGATCTCACAGGGCAAAGATCTTAAATCCTTTCTCTTTCATACAAAACTTGTCAAGAACCATAAAACAGAAGCGGTCTCTGTCTCGTTTCAGCATCTGAGTTTAATCTAGCGAGTTTGGTATGCTGAGAGCCAGAAGGGCATTAGCTCATATCCTTTAACTCAGAGTCAGCGTCCTTCTGGCTGTCAACGAATAGTTTCATCCTCATTGTGAGTTATTGTTCTTTAACGAATTTGATCGCGAGTTACCGAAAGGAGCCCCATAACAATAGGTGGTTTCCATTTATCAATTTGGAGCAATAATTCATGTTGATGTGACATTAGGGTTCATGATATGACAACCTCTCCCACTAGACATTTATTACCTTTTTTACAGATGCATTGTTGTTTTCATTTCGTACTAAATGGTTTCGTGCTGACTCTTCCTCAGAAGAAGGATAGACTATCAGATTGATCAGGATCGAGTTCCTGTATAAGTGATATTGGTTGTTAATCCCAGCAGAGATGTTCACCCATTGACAGAAATGGTCTGTGGGGAGGGGGAGGGGGGCGGGGGTGGTACGCAATGATCAAAGGCATAAATACCTTAAACTGCATTGAACTCATTATGTACCGCTTATTGTAGATCTCTTGTGTTATCTTGTGTTTTTTTTCAATTGCTTCAGCTTTCATACTAGTCTGAACTTTTTATTTGTATGCTACTCCCATACCAATTTTCTGAACCAATCAGCAAATGTGGCATGTCAGCGAATGAGCAAATTGGTGGACATTGCGTATCAAGGTAGGAAAGGCCAACACATACTGTCATCTTGATGTGAAAGAAAATCCTCCATCGGAAGAGGATAAAAACTGATTAAGCAATAACTTGGTCCTTTTCACAAAGATTTGAAAGTTAAAGGTGGCAAACAAATGTAAAGATCTTAATAACATGGAATTAGAAACCATTCTTTGGAAGAGGATGAACTGATGAAGCAACACCTCGGTCCTTCTCACAAAGACTTGAATTTTAAAAGTGGCAAAAACTTAATAACATGGAATTACAAAACCATCCTTTGGAAGAGGATAAACCAAATTAACCCCTTGACAGCTGAATTCTTTCATTTCCATAGGCTTTATACAGAGACCATCCGGTTCACGTAGGCAATGGGTTCATTCACATCTCCTCGTTCTCACAAAGATTTGAAAAGATTCAAAGCAAACAAATGTTAATGCATGTATCTTAATAAGTCGGAAGAGGATCCATTGGAAGAGGATAAACTGATCTAGCAACACCTCCGAGTTCTACGCTTGAGTAAAGACACCCGACAGGTAGCAGCAGTCTAAATAAAGTCTCGTCATTTCACGGTCTCCTGACTGTGTTGTGTGCTAGAGGATCCTCTTGTTGCGCCCCCAGGCCCAGCTAGGCCTGGCTGAAACCCTATCGTACCCTCCTTCCTCTGCTGGTAACGGGAAGTGACTCTTTCCCATCTCCCCCCTCGGAGTCCTGGTACCAGAGCAAAGTCAGCATTTTGAAAACTCGCCATTACCTGATGAGAGGGAATTTGGTTTGTGTTCTTCATTCCTTTAAACCCTTATTAGCCTTAAAGAACAAAATTTAAGGTTTCCAATTAAGAGGGTGAGATTTTTGTTTGTTTTTGTGTCACGGTAGAATTAGGCATGAAATATTATCAATTTGAACATTAGCATTCCATTGTTAACATTGAGCATATAACATCTCCATTGGAAAAAACTATCACAATTCAGTGATGGCATTTCGATGTTGAAAATTGGAGACTTATGGTAAAATGTTGAAGTTTCGGTGAATCTTAAAGGGTTTTTTTTTTGTCAAAAGGAAGCTATTTTTTACCTCTTAGAAGAATACAAGAAATGTAATAGTGAAGAAAAGAAAGAGAAATGATTAGATAGAATGGTGTTGTGTTACAGTGTTTTGTTTCCCTAATCTGTTAATTGAGAGTTTTAAGGATTGAAAATGCCAGTATCATTTTATTTTATTTCAACACGGATCACTTGCTTCAGCAAATGGCTGTTCTTCTGCAAGTCTGTGCATACATAATAAAAATCACATACAAAATATATACAATTCAAATTAAGATGCAATACAAATTAAACAATTATAACAGTAAAAGAATAGCGGATTTAAAATCAATGGAATAAAATATAATGAAAATAATTGTAATGAGCGTGATGAGCAACATAATATAATGATTAATAAATACATATATAAAATGATATAAATTAAAGTAAAATGTAAGTTAAAATTAGGAATTGAGAAAATTAAAAATTGATATATATTTAAATGAGCAAACTGGCAAACATTGATTATAACTATATTGAATAGGCAGCTAGTGTGATTGCACAGCATATTGCACAGTTTGCGAACAAGATGGCATCAATGTCCTGTGACATGACATTGATCTAGGTGTGCCACCCTCTTGACTTAGGTGTGAATTCTTTACATTTATTCCATTGTGACATGCCTCCTGTAGAACAATCATATGTAAACGGTCAGACCCCCCACTTGCTGCCACACAACATTTTTTAGTGTGTTTCTGTCTTTTATCGTCTGTTTGCTTTTTAAAACACTTATCAATGAGGATGCAGGAATTAATATATCTTTGGGGCAATCCCCAAGCATTGGTTGTGATTTTTGTAATTTATGTGCCAATGCTGTCGAATTTTGGTTTTTGGTTTTTAAATTTATGATTCCAAGAAATGAAATGAATAAGTGAAATGAAATAGAATATTACAACATCGTTTGTACAAAAGCCAGTCTGATCATACCTGCATGAGCACTGGGAGTTTGTAGATGAGGGACATTAGGGCTATACAAGAACTCATTTTCATCATCATTTGTGGTTATAGTGTTTTATATTTAGCCAGAAAAAGATTTGAAATGAAAATTTGAAAAAAATACAAACATAAAATAAGTGGTGATTGAAAGAAATTGTGAGTAATTCACAGGAGATTTCTCCATAATACTTGTAAAAACAGTAGACATTCCTCTGTGGAGTTGTCCTTTAAAGAGAGTTTCGAATCGTGGTTTCTTTAGATGAAAGGGGGAGTACTGGTCTAGACGCAGCAGATTGTGGGCAGTTTGTCATGTTTGTCATCAGAATATTCCTTGAGATGGACTTCAAATGTTTATTACCAGGAGAATATGACTTGATAAAGGTTTCGGTTCAAGTTGTATTTAAAGAGTTCTATAGGGGTTTACTACTAAATCTTATGTTCCTTTTTGTATATTCCTTCTTCAGTCATGTGCTTCGGTAGCATATATCCATTTCCTTATCAAAACTTGTTGCCTCTGTATTGGTTATCTCTTGATAATTGTTTACAAAAATGTTCACTAGTTATAAAAAATAGGTCAATCAAAATTATCTTTCCGTAATCTGAATGTTCTTAGATCATGTGATGTTTCCTAATCTTTTTATAAATTCCTGTTTTCCAATCGTTCGGGCTAATATTCACATGTCTCAGTATTTTTCATAGTTGAAACTATTTAAATGATATATTTGACTGTAAATTTGTTTGAATAGTAATTGGCAACAATAAGGAACAGTAGATAATAGGAAAATATTAGTTTTCAATTGTCAAATTTGTATCAAAGAAAATTAGAAGCAACATATATATTTATTCATAGTTTCCTAAATAAAAATAAAATAAGAAATATTCCCAAAACATTGAATATGAGCTTAACAGTTTTTCAGTTGAATTTTTTTGTAATTTGAGATTTGATGCACTACTCACCAAAAAATTGGTATGAGTAAACTTCGATGATTTTTCAAAATGTTGTTTGGGATGTGTAAATGCATGGGTCTATTTTTGAACTTACACTGATAGCTCTTTTGTCCTTGGCCTTGTGTACATATACAAATATACAGCTATTCTGTATTCCATTTAGAAATTATCCTTTCTCGCTTTTAATTTTCCGTAACTTTGGTGGGGATGAGGGGATATTTTCCTTTCAGTGTGCTTTTATTTTCAGCTTCTAGTGTAGGTTCACTTTTCCTTTATACACTCTCAACCTCCCATTCTTTCTCTCTTTCTTTCATCCATGCATTCTTCTCTCAGTTTTCTTGAGATAATTAAGGGAGGCATCTCTTCCATCTAATGTGCTCTCTCTCTCTCTCGCCTGTTATTAAGATTCACCTTTCCTTCCACTCTTGACCTCCCATTCTTTCTCTCTTTTTTTCATCCATGTGTTCTTCTCTCAGTTTTCTTGAGGTAATTAAGGGAGGCATCTCTTCCATCTAATGTGCTCTCTCTCTCTCTCTCTCTCTAGCCTGTTATTAAGATTCACCTTTCCATACATTCTCGACCTCCCATTCTTTCTCTCTTTCTTTCATCCATGTGTTCTTCTTCTCTCAGTTTTCTTGAGGTAATTAAGGGAGGCATCTCTTCCATCTAATGTGCTCTCTCTCTCTCTCTCTCTAGCCTGTTATTAAGATTCACCTTTCCATACATTCTCTACCTCCCATTCTTTCTCTCTTTCGTTCAGTCATGTGTTCTTCTCTTGGTTTTCTTGAGGTAATTAAGGGAGGCATCTCTTCCATCTAATGTGCTCTCTCTATCTCTCTCTCTAGCCTGTTATTAAGATTCACCTTTCCATACATTCTCTACCTCCCATTCTTTCTCTCTTTCTTTCATCCATGTGTTCTTCTCTCAGTTTTCTTGAGGTAATTAAGGGAGGCATCCCTTCCATCTTCCCTGCTTTCTCTCTCGCCTGTTATTAAGATTCACCTTTCCTTCCACTCTCTCTGTCTCTCTCCCTATCTCTTGTTCTCTCCTACCGTGTCTCTCTCTCCCTCCCACATCCCCTTTACCAGGTCCACCAAAGGTCCTGTGGGATTGAAATCCCATACCCGTTTGGCATAGATAATAAGTGGGTTAACGTGATGAAATTTGTTTTCTTCTCTTGTGCGGTTTCATGCTGATTTGATCTGTTTGTCTTTTGAATCACCGCAGATCTATGTCACTGTACTTACCTAGTTTGCATTTTTAAACACCTTTCTGTCATCATTTAATGCCTCATTGCAATTTTTAGAACCAGACGTACCGTTCATGAAAACCTCAATATTAGGCTAGTGTCAGGGGCATAAAATTGCTTGAAATTAGCCTTCTAGCCATTTTTCTATTTCAAACAGGCACAATTCCTCATGTTCCTTGTCCTGGTTGCTAATTGCTTCATCAAACTTAGTCTGAAGTTACAGACTAATGTTTAGAATGTCCTGTCAGTTGTTAACTGAAGAAGTTTCGGTACTCTATTGTTATACCTGCTGTTTGAAAATAAAGAATCAAGAGATACATTATCAGAAATCATCATCATCATCCGTCAGTGGTAGCCGGATATTGATAAATCTCTCTATAAACAAATGATGGCATGGATGAAGAGGGCTATTTAAAGTTCCAGTCATCCTGATTTAAGTCCAAAGAAAAGTGAATAATGAAAAGCCCAATCTTTCACTGGAGATGAAAGTATGTCATCCTATTTACTACAGATTTGGTCTTAATGTTTGTTTCCAGGATGTATAACAGATGACAAATTTCAGTTGTTACTTCTGGGATTTCTTTAATGAATAGTTAGATGGTTCTAAATGAATCATTGAACATTGTACATGTGAATAAGTGTTTATTTTTGTCTTTGACACACACACACACATTCTTGTTCTATATTTCTTTTGAATGCATATTATGAATCTAAGCAACTAGGACACATTTTTATGGAATCAGTTGGCATTTTTCTTGTAACAACTCAAGCAAATTAGTCTTTTTAGTTTATGATATCAAGAAATGTATCACCTGTTATTTATTATTTCTTTGGGCCAAGAACTTGCTTGAAAATAACTTTAGCTAAAATACACTCACATTGGATTTCTTTAGTTATTCAAAGGTATTATTGCAGTCTATTTTCTTGCAAAATAACATTCCCAATGTCCAGAGTACAGAGTAATTAACGTGACATAACTCCCCCCTGCAAGCTCTCTTTTCAAAACTCATGATTAGTTTGTTTCTGTTTCTTCCACACTCTCCAGTTATGCATTGATCGAGCTCTTCCAAAACTTTGGCTGGGGGCGCTACGCATTGCTGTCGGACAGCGAGGACATCACCTACAAAGTCATGAAGAACATGGAGGAGGTGATGATAGAGGGCGGCATCGAGATGGTGGTTGACATCTACATGGCGACCAATGAAGTCAACCAGGCGGCGGTGAGCTCATATCTGGAGGAGATCGTATCCAAGAAAGCCCACATCATCGTTGGGTATTTCCCAGAGAATGTTGCCAGGCTTGTGCTCTGTGAAGCACATAAGCAGGTGCGTTTTAGTGTAAATGTAATATATTCTAGGACAACCATCCATTATTCTGCTACCCTCTGAGAGCTACTGATTAGAATATTACCCTGTAGGACTGTTCTTCTTCCTCTCCTCCCCCACCCCATCCTGCACCAGCATCTTTCTAGGAACTACCCCTTAATGTCTACTACCCCTCAGTAGTTGCCTGAGGGTAATTGGGGTTATAGAAATCCAGAACTGAATTATGTTTCAATACATAAGGGTTCAATAAGGGGGGGGGGGTGAAATTCTTGGGGAGTCAGACTGATATGAAGTTTGATAGTTGCTTTGATTGTTGGTTTGTATTACCTGACTGCTATTAAAGAAAGAATGTGTACATGCATGTAGGTATAAAGTAACCAGGGGGTGACAGCTTTATAGTCTTACCAAAGGGCACAGGCACAATGACTTGGTTTCAAACCCAGGACCCCCTGGTTATGAGACCACTGCCCTACCACAGAGCCAGTTAGTATGTAAAATATTTTCAGCTTTATGTGGAGCGAGGTTGTAACAAAGAAAACAATCAAAAGGAAGGGAGATTTCGAATTGATTAGGCCTTTAGCCTATAGCATTTTTGAGGTCATATTTTGGATGGCTTTTGTGCCTACAGACTTGTTAGTCGACCTTAGCAGAATAAGATGTGAATCCTTATTTACTTACTTTTATGATGTGGAATCATAATTTCTGTATTTTCAGAGAGTGATGGGAGAGAAAAGCTACCAATAGTTCCTTCCCGAGTTGTATTAGGATGCATGGTGGGATACCAACTACCACAACAAGAACTCTTTCTCCTAGTACTCCATCTTTCCCACTTTGCCTTCATCCTTCATCATCTACCTTAATGTGATATATAATTTTTTTGTTTCAGGGATTGACTGGTGAGAAAGGCTACCAGTGGTTCCTTCCCGAATGGTATCAAGATGCATGGTGGGATACCGACTACCACAATAAGAACTCCCCCTCCTACTCCATCTTCTCCACCTCACCCTCTTCCTTCAACATCAGCTGCACCACCACCGAGATGATGCAAGCCACTAAGGGCTACATCAGCCTTTCCAGAGCTTATATCGCCAACTGGGATAAACCTGTCCCAGGCCATGAGACAGTAGAAGGATGGATTAATGAGTACAATTCACTCATTGAAAAAGAGGTGAGATTGGATAAAGCTTGATAGAGAAATGCTAGGATAGGTGTGACATTAAGCAGTGCTAGTACATGCCCTTTTTTGTAAGGGGCTAAAGCTTGACATAAGGGTTCTAGATTTAGATTTTGGGTGCCCACAAGTCCCAGGCGATTGTTAATGTCAAGCTCTGAGACATAAGTAGATAATATAACCAATTCATGCACCTCATAATATGATTGTGTGCTATGGAGAAGAATACACTGATGATTATACAGAGTTGTTATTCAGGACTTAAAAAGCTGAATATTAATTAATTGGAAACTTTATTTTGTATAAAATGCTGCCAAGATATAAGCATCTGTATTGTGATAGTTTAATTTTGTTAGGTTGAAAGAAAATGATGATGGAAAATGTGATGTAATGATAAACAAAAGTATATGCTTTAGAGAGGACAGAAATGAAGAAAAAGATAAATGAAGAAGTACTGTATAAATAGAACAAGAAGAAGCAAGAAGATGTGTTGTGAAACAATATTGGAGAAGCATCATATCTTCCTCGAGAGAGAGAGATATAGTATTGGCAAGAATTCAACAAAATTATAAAGTCAGGGAATAGCGTGACCAAGGCCCTGTGTCATGATAAATAAAATTGTTTATTGGCCTGAAGAGATAACAATAAATGTTTATAGGAAACGCAATGATGCAGTTAAAGGGGGTACACTCCCCTTTCATATTCCTCATCAACTATTAAAAGATCCCATCACTGCATTAATGGCTTTTGGGTTGTCCTCTGAATTAGTAGGTCATTCATGACACAACATACGAGATCTGAACATAAACAATCTTGACTGTAGGATAAATCAAACTGCATCACTCGATTTAAAGTCCTGTCACTGCTTTGTTTCCATATGATTTATGTGTGGAAAATTTGATAAAGATACAAGGTACATGTAAGAATGTGTATTCAATCCATCTCAGTATCTGGCTAATCACATTCTAACTTTGCTCCTCTCTTCTGTCTTTGATACTGTTTCTCTCCTGTAGGGTAAGATGCCATCTACCTATGCAGCTTATGCCTATGACACAGTTTGGACCTATGCTTATGCTCTTGATAAACTCTTATTCAATGATGTAGCAGCACTGGATACACTCTCATCCCAGCAAACAATCAGGTCATTATGCTTTGTAGGTTTATTTTTTTTATCTTTCTATATATGTAGTTGTTGCTGCATCACTCTTTAAAAAAGCTTGCATATAAAATGGCAGTTTTTAAAGATATTCAGCCTCTCACCTTTATAACGTAAAGTAACTAATGTTATCATTTGTGTAATAAGAAGCTACAAACAGTGAAAAATAAAGTATAGTTTAGATAATACATTCAGAGTACCTATGTTTTTAAGTATGATTTTATTTTAAAAATGGGTAGCAACTGAAGATCGATGCCTTATCATAGGGCACATTGTGCATGGACTTGGTCATGAACCATAGACTTGCTGATTGTGAGACCACTGCTTGCTTCAGAGCCACACTTTCTTGAAGACATTGGAAATGGCTTGTAAGAATACATTATGATTACGTTGTGTTGTCCCCAAGTACATGGAGGATTGTATCCTTGTTTGAATGGAACCGTCTCAAGAGTTGCAGGCTTAACATTAATGATGCACACTAATACCAGACATTTCAGGGTTGACCATGTTCTTGGTCTCCATTGTATACTCTTGTGGGCGTATACCTTATCTTGAGGTGCTGATGATCCGCGGAACCCGAGGTTGATTGTTCTCGTCTCACACCTCTCCGACCCCTTGCAACGAAACCAACGTCTGATCACATCTTTCACTGCTACCAACCAAGAGGAAAGGATCTATTATGTAATATGAAACTTCCTCCACTGCATGTGTTTAACCCAATTTTCAGGTTTTTATCTGATAGAGCATGAAGACATGTCACGACCTTGACTTCTTGTCCTGTATCGCATGATCTTAAACCAAGCTAGACTATACTATCCATCTCCAAGTCAGATCCTCTAGCCTACACCCCACCCCCGTTGCTGTGTCTATCATCCCCTCCCCCAGGGGGTCCCAGGGGGGTGTGACTGATGTCGCCAGGTCTCTTTCATCGTGATGTATCAGAAGGCGCACTCCAATTATCTCTTCTTTGCCTCAGAACTCCTACAAGGCAAGCTCTCCAATTATCTCCCAATTGCCTCTAGACTATGGCAAGGAAAGAATAAAGAAGTTCAAGTATTTTTCAAGATGTACTTTGTGAAATGTTGAACTCTTATTCCCAAGGGTTGACAGAGAGGCAGAGAAAAGGGTGTAGTCGTTTATTGTTCCTTGTGTACATATTTTTTTTCCCCAGAAAGAAGCCAGCTAGGGTACCTGGTTCAGGACCATCAGTCCATCCTCTGCATGAGGATGGGGCTAAACTTATCAATCTGAAATGCACACTGCATATGATGCACATTCAAATTTATAATTGGGGGAGGGGGTAACTGCTTGCAGCCCCTACCTACACCTCTACTTCTCTTTCTGTTGTGTAGGCAGTTTTAAATCTCACAGTCAACCAAAGGCTAAACTGACTTATCTTATTATGTAAAGTTCCTATTTTTCTTCAATGCCATACAAATTTACCATAGTAGAAACTACACTGAAACAAGACCTGAAGGTAAATATATATCTCTCTAATTAGAAGAAACAAAATATCTGCAGTAAAATAGGAACTGATGTGTTGATCCCATATAACCTCAGTATGCATTTAGGGTGATTCCAAAATGTGAATCATGATGCTATATTCATCCACAGAGCGTTCCTTGGACATGCCATTGTTGTACGTTGTCATGGAAACGATAGAGATGACCTTACCTCATCCTGGTCGGATTAAGCTGTGGTCACTATGTCCAGGAAGGTGCATATGATTAAGAAAAGCATGATGACGTACGTGACAGAGGGGTGATCAAGATCATTGTGTGGTTTGGAGTTCAGTTATGAAGTCATCACAAAGAAAAATGGTCATTTAAATGTTCAGTCTTCTTCCTCTAGTTTTTGTAGATTCATGAATAATCAGGATATAAGTAGTGGAGCTTTATGTTCTATGGAATATAGTGGTTGAATTGTGCCATTACCAAGAAGTTACAAAAGCGAGCTCCCTGTGGTAATTCCTTGTGTATACCTGAGTTGCAAATGATTCCTTTTAAGCTATTAGTGATATATGACTTTAAGTCCTTTCTGAAGGACCAGGGCCCCATTTCACAAAACTTGTCATCAGTGACAAATGACAGTTTTTGTTAAAAGCTAGTGAAATCCTTGCTTCTGATTGGTTATCAGCAGATTTTTCACTGATTTTTGTCATTTGTCATTGAAAAAAGGCTTTGTGAAACGGGTCCCAGGTTATTAAAGACGGATTGATGCATATAAACTGAAGGGGACTTCAGGCAATATTAATATCTTTCAAGTAAAAACACAATTTTTCCAAGAATAAAATACCTAATTCAATGGTCATGGGGCATATCAAATGATACCATTGATTTTCAAATCAGTTTCATAATGTTTACATACCCCTTTATTCTTGATAAGGGTATGGTTAAAGTAGATATTCATAGAAGAGCCCTAAATATGAAGATATTCATATCTACAGAAAGCTTATAAGCCATACAATGAGCTTGGATGACATTCAAACAATATAACACTTCCGAAAAAGCGAAATTAGGGTGAAAACAATCGCCCTATTCTCTTGGACAAATTTGCCCTATTGTCATCCGAAACGGCCTTTAGCTGTGACGTAGGAAAAGGGAGGCGTGGCTAGTGTGCCAATTCTGGGTATCTAGTAGAATGCATGTATAACATTATAAGGCTGAAAACACAGCTTCAACTTATGTGTTATTTTACCCTTACTATAGAATAAATTATAATACAACATCGTTTGTAAGTTACTTCTCATTAATATTTCCATCTTGATATTCTAAGAAATGTATTATTTGTGAAATAAAAACGTTGAAAAATGGGGAAAAAGGTGAAACTATATGGCTGTGTCCCGGCTTTGTTGTACAGCAAGCCTGCATATATGGGGATTTTGGTGCGGCGATTTTACCACCATGTAGTTTCACTTTGACATATCAGTCGGAGACTTCACCTCTTCCACTATGGAAAATACAGTTAGTATTGATTTAATCATTATTATGAATAAAATAAAATTCAAACAAATCGAAGAATATTTCATTTAGTCGATCGTATCATGGCTAGATTAGCTGGAAAAATCGAGGCGATTCTGCTGTTGTTACGATTCATCTGCGAGTAGTTTGGCTCTTGGCAGCCGCATTACCTACACGGCTGATCGCTGATTGAATTTAGTATCGCTGGCGGATTTACATTACCTGCGCGCACATCAAAACACACGTAAACGTGACTGCACTGCACACCGCACACACACACACTACTATGCGCTTGCAATTCAGTCGCGATAGACGAAACCCTTACGAAACCAAACCAAAACAAAACGGCGAGAAATACACTATTCTATGTAATTATAGTTATCGACAAATGAAAATGGAGAAGAAACATTATTGTTATGTCAAAGGAAATTCCACCTCGGAACAGGATTCTACTATAGGTAATTTTGTTTTGAAACACAGCTAGGTTGATTTTTCATACTATATCCGTGTACATACAGCTCAGCTGGCAAGCTAAAGCCGGTGAAAAAGTTGAGTTGTAAACAGTTATTTTACGGATATTGTCACTTTTTCAATGCCAATAATGACATGAATATTGACATTAGGATATGTTTCAGGACGGGAGAGGACAACTGTATGTCAGATATTGACCATTCAGGCAATATTTCAATCGTTTTGAGAGAGTGGAACTGACATCCACTCTATGAACATTTGTGTGTAGATCGCAGTTAGTCTCTATAGCTGCATGAAGCATATCCCGGCTCTGACGTCACTCACAAAGCCACTTTCCTTAGGCGATTTCGTAGGTCAGGATAGAGTCAATTTAGTGAAATTTGATTTTCATAAAACACAAAACTGCACACTTTCATGGCATGTTAGCTGCATAAATTGCTTTAATAACTCATTCAATTATAAAATAAACTATATTTACTTGATTTTATTTCCTATAAGTATCAACTTTAAGATTAAAGAATTAAAGTTAAATGTAGATGATGATTATAATTATAACAATATTAGATCTATAAGTGCATGAAATTTAAAAGTTACAATAGGGCCTACAAAATTGGAAAAAAAGGGGGGGGGGAATGGTGATAACTATCGATGAGATTTCATTACATCGAATAACAAGAATAAGTTTTAAGGGATCTTTTGAAGGTTATTTTGCTTTACAGAAGAAAATAGATGAAGGTTTTTCAAATCGAACTTCTTTCTGTAGATACGTACATGTACAACTTTAAGAGGTACATACAGGGTAAAACTGTTTTTGCCAGCTGACACATTTGATTGGTAATACGTACTCTACTAGATGCATGATTAAGGGTTTTGATTTGAATTTTTATTAACCTTGAAGTTACATGAGCTCTGAGCAATTAGCTCTGATCTATTCTCTCAGGGAGATTGGTTGCTACGGGGGGCAATGCTCTGTTGGACTGGGTGATACGTTTCATAGGTAGAGAATGTCTCCAATGAATTCCCTTCTTGAGGATTATCCCAAGGTCTTTGAGGTTTTTCTGCATGATTGTAGATTGATGGGAGGTTGTTAGAAGGATCAAGCTCGAGGGGGACCAGCTTCTAGGCTCTGATTTGTATGATGTGTGCTTCATTCAGTCAACAGCGTCGTTCTAAGCATTCACGTGGGTTTCCTGTGTTTATAAAAGCTGCAGTTGTATCAAAGTTCTGCTGTATTCTATCAGCAAGTCATTGGTGTTGCTTCCTACCATGCCTCTGGTTGTCTCATAGCAGAGTGGAGGTTAAATGATATACTTTCTTTCAAGGATGAGACGCTGTGTGAATGATTATAGCCTATATGCCTTCGTCAAGGAGTAATTTGTACTATTTTATTTAAGAGGTAAGCCTGAGTGACCTGCATGGTCATGAGCCACCCATATCTTATCACATAACATTGTTCTTTCTTGTTATATGTCAGACTTGGATGATGAATATTGAGGAATTGTGTTTTATAAGTGTATATGATATGATCCCTTCAAATGAAATACCTGTATAATGATAGTAGATCATGCAAATGCTTTGTCATGTTTCAATCATTTGACAATGCATGATATCATGGACTTGATTGATCATTTTTTTAAATACAAATTTCACAATTATGTTTATAATTCAGCCTTCATAATATATGTGGTCATATTACCAAACTCTGTTTAGTGGATAATCTTTTGGTAAATTTGAGTAAAACACATATCACATGTGTGTAATTGTTCATCCTTCTTGTATCACAGAACATACCTTAGGCATCTGAGCAACACATCATTCAGTGGGGTCACTGGAGAGGTCAAGTTCATGGATCAAGATCGCAGAGGACCAGTCAGCATCCATCAGCACCACCCTCCTACAACCACGGTAAGATCTCAACTCTTGGACTACAAGTCTTCTCCATTAGAAACCATCATGCATAAGTTGTTCTTCTTGTTGTTGTATTTGTTCTGTTGGGCTTCTTTCATGTGAGAAGTACAGATAGCTGTCCTGAAACAGAGGTTATGTACACCACTTGTCATTTGTGACATGATATTGGAATGTTTTAACAAGTTTTATGTTTAGAGAGATGAGCCATGAGGGAATGAAGATCCTGTTCTCTTGTTTAACCATTCTTGTAAAGCCCTTGTTTGGTTGTCTTAGATTATCTGATCACTTACTTGATTATGATTGACATTATCTGTAGTATTATTGTGATTTATTTCGTCTAAGGAGAAATGGTGAGGATATGATATTAAAACTGAATAAAATGAATCAAGATATCTAGAATAGAGAAGGAAATTATGATTATTCATTTATTTACCCATGTTAGCCTTCAAAGAATATGCTGGGAGAAATCCAGAGTTAATCCATTGGAAATGCATGTTAAATGAAAAATCAATCCATCTGCAACAGATTAACAGATTAAGGGTGGCAGCGGTGGGATATATAAAAAATAGATATATATGTGTATTGTACTATAGAGATATTAGACTCTTTGAACCTGTAGATTGAAATTGCAATCCATTCTTACACCATGGTCTATGTTTTTAAAAAGTACATAGAGCTAACATGATTTGATAGACCTTGTCATTCCAAAGGTCAGGCATGATAAGTTGAAACAGAGAATAGCTTTAGGGTATAGGAAATTGGAAATGAATGCTAGTTTCCATGTGAGAGCAATATTTTGCCCTTCAAACAGGGTCGTCTGGATTAGCTAGGCCTTGTTCAAAACATGATTGTGCAGATTAGTTAAGCCTTGGTTCTAATATGATACCAGTAAATTTATATAGCACATGCATGTGCACTATCTACTTTTTGAAGGGAGACCTCTATGTTGTGAGGAAGATAGTCACAGTCAATAAATGCCCCTACCTGTCAAAAATACAAGCCAGTCGCACAAAACCTCAGTTTTAATGACTCTCATTTTTTTTGCGTTGTTAAATTCGAAACCCTGCAACCATTTGTGAATTTGCAAAAATAAAACAATGGCAATACTAACAGCTTCTTCTCATGTCATAAAGCTTAATTAGCTAGACAATTGAAAGACTGGTCATGGATTAGAGATCTTTTTGAAAAAAGGGTGGGAGGGTGATGACAATCGCTGAGTCACCTTCCAAGAAGCTAACCTGATGGGTGGGATCCATTCCTGCATGCATTCAGACTAGCGGAATTCATTGTATATTTAAACAATAAGTAATTACTGGTACTTATTACTTATTTACTTGTTACTATAGTCTGAACATTGTATAAAGAAACGTATAAAAAACGTCATGTAGCGAAACGCATGTTTGAGCATTGTTTTGAATGAAAATTCATCAAAGAATCAGTGTCTCGTTTTAGTCCGAACGTCGTATCGTATGAAAATCGTATAACTGGGTGGGGCTTTTCGTGAGTGCGCACTGAGGATTGGATAGTTGTCGTGTCAATTGACCTCTTCAAAAATAGTTTCTTTATTCGATGTTTCTTTATACGATGTTGTTTTCTAGCTTGTCTGCTCCTTTTGCCAAACAATGAGTCTTTATACAATTCTAATTTTTATTTGATGTTTGTATAAATTTCCTATAGTGTGAACAGGCTACATGTCCTGGTCAGGTTTGGTTCATGGTCAGGACATGTCAGAGATGCAGGGTTACTATTGCACCATGTGAGAATGATCAGGACGCTTCGTGCTAGGGCTCTAATCTCCAGTGCGGTGATGTCCCAAGTGAATGTGGGGGATTATGGAATGACAGGGACTCTCGGTGGCGTATAGGCCCGTTTGATGGCATGGAAACCCTGCCTGGTTTTGATAGGTTCATGTTGGATCTCGAAAGATCAATGTCATTCTGAAATTCAATGATGCTTGCCATCTTCTGAATGTCCCCACTCCTCTGATCTGACTCTTGAGACAGACAGAGAAGAGATAGAGAGGGTGAGAGAGATTTTAGGATAGTGATGAGAATTTTATTCATGCTGTTCAGTGATACTGATGTGATTCTTTAATTTGTTTATTTTGCATTGAAATGGTAAGAGAGAGAATAAAGAATGGAATGGCTTTTGTTGTTGACGGCTTGCCAAGCCATCATAAGGCATATCCTATCCTGAGTAGTAGGAAATTAGGCAGATGCAGAAATGTTGTCAACACATGTCCTCTTTGTACACCAACTCGAGCTAACTCAGCTAAATTATGTTGAAGGTAAAACACCACCAGAGCCAGAAGGGCATTAACCCATATTACTTAAAGCCCATCTGCACTAGTTTGGCCAGGAGGGATAAGACCACCCAGTGTGATCACTGACAGGTGGTTATCTCATCAAATCAACTCTCAATTAACATAATAAAAGGGGGATCATGGGGGACCAGCGGTCACTGATTAAGCATTGTTTGCTATATAGAGGGCACAAGTAGCTATAAGTAGTGCAGTGGGGCTTTAAAAGAGATTTATCACATATTCAATGTCCTACTGACTCTCGACAGACAATATGACTTGTTGATGTCACATGGTTTTTTTTTGTGTGTGTGTGAAATAGGGATATGAACCTGAAATGTCAGTAGGAGAAATATGCTCAGGAACCAGGAGGAACAAATAAAGCAAATGACAGAACTATTTAAGATAGAATGAAGGAAGAAGGAACAAAAAGGCAAGTGGAAAAAGAGAAAAAGAGAGAAAAATTAAGGGGTAGTGAGATAATAGGCGGGGCAGAGAGACAATGAGAAAAGAGATATAAAGCAACACATTTAGAAACAGAAACAGTCATGAGATTATAGAAAAGAGAGAGACGGAGATGAAAAATGAGAATAAGAATAAGATTTAAAGCAGTCGTGACTAATTTTCACGAACTTAATGCACGGTCCTTGACATAGGATTTAAAAACTTCCCCTCCCAGAAACAATCCTGCTGTGTCCGCATACATGTGCACCTTTCATTACCTCATCACTTTCAATTGTCATTTGGAGTCAGATCTTTCAAAGTTGAATTCCGAATCCCATGAAGCTGAAGAGGAAACTGAAAGTTCTGTTTATGTTTCTGATTTGGCTCTCATTTTGTGAGCAATCAACAAGGGGGACACGAAACATAAACATTACTGAAGAGGCCCGGTAAACCAAGCAGTCTGGCAAACTTTACACCGTCCTATTTTTCTCATCGCTTTCATTCGTTCTGAAGGAAATGTGTCAGTGAACTACATTTAGATGATTGATGGAGGCATGTATGTCCAGAGAAATAAACAAAGAGTTTAAATATGTTTATTGTTTGTGAGTGTACATATAGGTGGTCAAATCTTTTGAAGAGTGTAGTTTGAACTTTGAAGTAGTCATTTTTACCTTGGGATATAATCATATCTTAATGCTGAAGTAAATGTGAATTATTTTTAAATAGTGTAAATTTGTGGAAATGCATGTAATTTGTTCACATTGTTGATTTTTTCCTTTGTTGCATCAAGAACTTTGATACATTTTATACTAGTGAAAATGAAAATTATCTTTGTACTGCACAGAAAGTTGTGGGAAAAAGCACTATTAGCTGTGTTCATTTGTTGATTTTTCTATTTACTTTATCAAGATTACTGAGACATTCTGTACTTCAGGAAATGAGAAGCACTGTGGTGCTGCATAGAAATATTCCAAGAATAAACACTAACACTTTCATGAAACCCAGAAATTAAAAATCCACCTAATTTTGAGGGCTTTGATTTATCATGCTAGGTCACCAGAGATAATGAATCTTGTTATAATAAATGCAATTTTGTGGTGACTTACAAAATCTATACTAAACATCAACCAGTATTATTAAAGATAGATACAGCCCAGTGCACGTTCAATCATTCTGAGGGCTCACAAGACCTAAACACGCTGATTGTTGAAAAAATAAGGCTCTTTTGCCTTCAACCATCTTGGATGTCAAAAAAAGGTGAAGATGTCTTTTTTTGTACATTTCCAGGTTGATGAATACATGAATGTTTATGAGCATTTTACTGAAGTTATCAGTTTCTTTTTCAACTTCCAACTTACTCTAGAAGATGGGGTTTGGTGTTTGTTGGAAAAAACACTGTCAAGGATTTTGCAACGGTTTTTATTGGCTGGGTATCACTGAAACTAACAAAGACAGTTTGTATCGACCAGAATCAAACCCAGTCCCAAATCAGGTTAGAGACCATTTCCCAAGAGGGTCAGACAACTAAGGAACAGTCAATTTGAAACCTGATCTTCATAAAAGTTGCTTCATTTTCCTATTGTCTGTAAACCAAGTGGACGTATTAAGCTCACAAGCAGATAGGGGACGGAAAATGGGAAAAGGAACTTGGCAATCAAAAGTCCCTTTGCACCCTTTGCAAAAAAAGTGTACTTTCTGAAGAAGAAACTGAAGAAAAGGAGACAGAATTTGTGTATTTTGATCTTTTCATTTTTGCTAATATTTCTTTTTGATGATACAAGCAACTTTAAAAGACCAATAGTTATGTTGAAATATTGTCTACTTATGTGTACCAGGTAATGACTGTAGTTTTTATTGACAGATGCAGGGTTAAGAACCAAGTAAGGGTAGGATCATCTGTAGTAAGGTAGATTTCCTGGATCCATTGGGAAATGGATGAATATGCAATATTAATCTTATATATTAGTTCTTTAAGAATCGTGATCTCGATAATAATGTACTTTACATTGTCAAAAAGAGCAAATCATGTCTGTTTTTTCAAAAAGTTTCCTGTGAATGTGAGTTGTTTTCTGGTTATCTTGATGAATGTGATGTTCTTTGACACTTTCCCAACTTGAACCGTTCCATGTGCAACCAGCCCCCTTGGTGCTGGGGTTTCGACTGGAATTAATAACGACTCGCTCACCCATCCACCAGAGGAGGGGAAACAATCCACAGCGCGGGCTCCATTGTGTGCCTCTAGATTACATGTCACCACACGTCAGTGTTCGAGGAAACTGATTTGTCATAATTGGATGTGATACATGTCAGGATCGATTTGGAGAATGTTCGCAGATGCGGCGGGAAGTTTGCTTTGAAACGTACGACTCTCAGCTGAGGGTGTGTGAGTGTGTGTGATAATCCACGCATATCAGGTGTTGTCGATGCATGATGCTTGGGTAATCCCCCAACCTCCTACCCTATACAACCTCTCACTTTCTCTGCCACAATCCTGATATTCCCTCAGCCGCGATGGCTCCAGGAGCTCCGGGATTGTTTGAACACTTTTCACCTCAGGGCGCCCTATCCATGATCCAAACCGCTCCCAAGCAAAGTGCATTAACTGTGATATCTCACGCAGATAACACCCTGCTACCTGATGGAACATTTGTTCATGATCAAGAATGGTGACGCCTGATTAAAAAGTGCAATGTCATCCCATATATGCTGGAAACAAAGTGAAAGCAAGCTAGTTTACTCAGGAACAATGACTAGACAACTGCCATGGAATAGAAACTTGAAAACCTTGAGAAAGTGTATAAGTTTTCCCAGAATAGCTTGTCATGATATGATTACATCTCTTTTTGTCAGTGGGGTTCCAATAAGAATAATAAAAGTATATTGTATTAAACAGTTATTAAAGTCTAGAGGTTCATAGCAATATGAATATTTATTATGGTATAGGGTTGTACATTTTTTAGACATGGGTTACATAGACAGCAAATTTATTGTTAACAAATTTCATATGTACTGTTTATTTATTAATACAATCAGATCAAATGAATAATTTCTGATTAGATGCATATTAACTGGGAAGTATTGATTTTATTTTATAGAAAGAGGATAAGGTTTAAAAAAACAAAAAATTTCTAGAGATTAATTAAAAGTTGAACTTTTAAAGATTGTTAACCTAGGACTGTTAAATAGCTGTTAATCAATAATTTGGATATAGTGATTATCTTTATTACTTAGGCCTATTCCAAAAATCCACAGTAATTAGCTTTTTCATAATTGATATTGAATCATTTGAAGAACTAAATATGATTGTTTTAAATAGTTCTTAGCAAACAGTAACTGGTTTCTCTTATTTTCCAATTCAGATATATAAAGTATGTATTGCTATTCTTCGTCTTGTTTCCATGATTTTAAGTCAAATCAAATTAATTTCATCAGAGATATAACCACTTCAAGATGCTTGGCTAAAAGCAGATTGATGTAGATTAAAAGGATCACTAGATTGGATATGAATTAAAGGAGATATATGTCACACACCCCCTTGTGTGTGCTCATGCACCCATAGGAAAAGTTAAACTGAAGGATAATTTGATAGGATATTAGCTACCTGTCTGGGAGAAAAATGGAAATTAAGGAGAACATTATCAATATGAGAAATATGTATTCCTCATGGCAACACTCAACACCAAAGTGTTGTACTTGTATACTATGCTATTTTTTTTTAGAGCAATCAATGATTCTTTAGGATGAAAATAATGGAGATAAATGCAATACAATCCCTTGTGTTTGTTTACCCGTAGGAAAAGAGATAATGAAGGATAATTTGTTATGATATTAGCTACCTGCCAGGATGAAATAATGGAAATCAAACGGAACACTATCAAAGATCAAAGTGAGAAAATTTACTCCTCTTGACAGGGCTGATGTTAACATTGGTCCAAGGGCAAATGAGCTTAAATTTTGCGACAACCCTCACAGTCTTTAATCATGGATGCAGCATGTCCCTTTTAGAGCAATCAGTTACTTTTTTTAAATCTAGGAGATATATTAGACCAACCCTCTGTGTGTGCTTATGTGTAGGAAATATTGAAAAAAGAACACTTTTTATGAAATGGATCCAGCTTAATGGATTGAAAGTGGAAATTATAGAGAACATATCAAAGACCAAATTTAGAAGGTTTATTCCTCTTGGCAGTGCTCCACATTAGTAACAGCCAGGGGCAATAACCTTCAGATTTTTCACAATGACCCACAAATTGATAAAATATTGTGTGTTCCTTTAAGAGCAATCGTTGATTCTCTGAGGTGAAAAGATAGGAGATACTTGTTCAGCCATCCCTGGTGCATGATCAAATGTAGGAAATTATAAGTAAAGGATAATTTGTTATGATTTTTAGCTACCTGATGGGGTAGAAAATGGAAATTGAAGAGAACATTATCTAGTGTCAATCAGGGATGACTGACCAAGCTATTTTTTTGGCAGGGCATCATTTTTTGTTGACACTGTCATGACCATGGACATATAAAGGTCAAGTCCATTTGTGGCTTGTGGTGCAAGAAATTGGACAGGGATTAGTGGAATCTGGAAAATAGGAAATGTCTGCATTAATCTGATGATTGCTATGTAGACATGTGATAAAGAGACTTCATGTACTCCTGAAGCCCTACCATTGAACAAAATCTTTTAGAAGGTTAACTTGAGATAGAGGTCAATTACAATTTGATATTCGATGCAAGAAATGTGTTATAGATAGGTGGACTCCTGAAAGTAAGAAAGCATCTGTATTAATCTTAGGATGCATTAATTTGTGATGGTTACTATCTGGACATGTAATAAAATGTCCAGATACTGAAAACTAAGAGGAGATCAAAATGAGAAATGGTATTCCTCGGGCACATGTAGCTATAAAGGAGCATTATACTATTATTTCTTTCGATCATAGCTCAAGGATTTCAGCATTTGTTGATGGTTTCATTATTCATTGTACAAGATTCTATTGGCTTCTCAAAGTTCTGATCAGTATGGACAATTAAAGGCAACTATGCAAATGCCCCCCAAAAAAAAAAGACCGAGAAAAAGACAGAACTATAGGAGAGGGGGAAAGGAACATGAAAAGAAGATGATCTGCCTGCCCTCCCACACCCCTCCCACACCCCTCCCACACCCCTCCCACACCCCTCCCACACCCCTCCCACACCCCTTCCACACCCCTTCCAGTGCTTCCTCAATGTTACAACCCACGCTATGCCTCGATCTGCAAACTATGTATAAGCATTGTGCTTCCATGAACTTACTGTTAATGAGCATTTTGTGTCTTGATTTATAACAAAGATACGTTTTCTTTTTTTGTCTGTAGTTATTATTGGTGAGTTTGCAAAATTTAAAGAGTATTTGCTGGAAACAGAAAGATTTGATTTAGAGGGCTTTCCCACACACTTCTTCCTTCGTTAATCAGTCGTATTATGAAGGTAAAGAGAAACAAGCATAATCCATTCCAACCTAACTCAAAATGATCTACCCCAACATTATCTGATGCGATCACCTCCTGCCATCCAAGCGATGCTTAACGCTTCTGACATCAGCTGTACCTAGATCTAACATCGATCTACCCTCTGCCAGTAAAGCTGCCGTCTCGTGAGGGTTAAAGAGGAAGGATGCTGGAAGCTACGGGCCAGTGCCTTCCAAATAAAGATAGGGATGCAGCCAGTGACAACATAATTCAAAGAATGTGTGCGTACCGCTCAAGCTTGATCGATGGGGTGGGTTCACATTAAATGTACGATGAATGCTAATCAAGGACAATACTTGATGCTTTAGCACAATATGTGGGGTTCATATTCATGTAAAGTCAACGTTGTAATCAACGTCTTCTCATAGTGCTCAATTTTGCTTGATGCTTTGGATTCACATTCATGCACAATGAACGCTTATTGAGATTTGTAGTTTCATTACGCTTTCATCTTTCTGTAATGATTAAAAATTATTGTATGAATACCGAACCTGTTGCATATACTTTGTGGATGTGCTATGGTATAGTACGTGGTTCATTCACTTGAACGGTTGAGAGTTTGTATTTACATGGTGTTTATTTATTGATACATACATGTAGAATTTTATTTCCAGTTTCTCTCTCAACCCATGTGTGCATGGTAAATGGCTACTTGGTAGAAATGAATTCCTTCAATGCCGTGCTCACCATAAAGGTAGCCCAGCTAAGCCACAGTAAACGATTGAGTGCCATAGTAACGATGGAGTGTCATTTTGTATGATCATTTAAAGAAGCAAATGGAATTTCTGATATCTATTGTACGTACTCTACTGTGATCCAACTTTTGCTCTGGCTTTATTTCATCAAAAATATAGGGTAAGGGTAGCAATAGCATTTAAGGTTAGGTTTAGTGTAAGGGTTTGGGCAATGAATATATATTTTTTTTGGGGGGGGGGGCGGGGTCAAGAATTGATGTTACGCATTGAGCAAGTGTAAGAGATTGACTATCTTTAATTGGAATACTCTCAATATATGCTTTCGTACTGATGAATCCTGAAAAAAATACAGTTTAAGGGTATAGGCTTAATTATGGAAAGGGTTAAGGTAAGGCATATGTTGGGGTCCCGATTAAGCTTAGTAATCAATTAAGTGTAAGAAATCGGCCATCTTTAGTTGGAATACTCTCAGCATATTGATTTCATGCTGATTAACCTGAACATGCGATGTTGTCATTACCTGAAAATCCAACCAAGAAACATTAGGTATGATTGATAGGTGAGTCAAGATTACTCATCTGTTGTGTTTCAAATACACAAATCCCTAGGGTGGGATGTCATGCCATTATCATGCCAGAAAAACAGATTTTCTCTCAGGATTGTCATGTGAGACGACGTAGCCGCCTGCATGAAAACGTGCTAAATCTGTGGTATTTCATGTGAATTAATGCTGATGATGAGCCAAAAAGACTAAGTATCAATTATGTCAAAACTTGATTCTTTTCTCATTGCCATGCAACCAGATTTTCTCTCGAGGATTCCCGTGTTTGATGTAGCCTGTGTTAAAATGTAGTTGATATCTGGT
Organism: Mesocentrotus franciscanus; assembly: GCA_037976565.1. Lineage (NCBI taxonomy): Eukaryota > Metazoa > Echinodermata > Echinoidea > Camarodonta > Strongylocentrotidae > Mesocentrotus > Mesocentrotus franciscanus. The sequence goes on along the minus strand of CP137676.1, from coordinate 30,468,152 downwards.
ATTTCTGGTGAATTCTGACAATGAGCCAACAAGACGAAGTATCAAGAATGTTTAAACTTGATACTTTCTTTCTTGTAAGAAGATCAGCTTTTCTCAAAGGATTGCCTCTTTTAATGTGGCAGTGAAAATGTGTTCAATCTTCGGTATTTTAGGTGAATTCTGTCGTTGAGCCAGCAAGAGAGAGAGAGAGTATCAAGCCTCACTCCGGGAACACGGGACCGCATTCATGTTCCCAAAATCTCTGGTAAAGGGGTACTTTTCATGCAACAAAGTCTCGCTCGTAGTACACAAAAAATCGGCCCGCATTGACTTTACACACTGGACTTGGGGGTGCTTTCAAAGGGAGGGAACATGCATACGCGTACCCTAAATAACACTGAGTGGGGGATATCAAGTAAATTAAAAACTTCATGGGCTTTGTTGGTCTTGTTCTTGGAATTGTTTTAGTATGTCTTCACTTTGTTGGGATTGGGTAAACTAAGTAAAGGAAATACAAGTAGCTTCAACAGGACATGGACTGCTCGGCAACATTTTCCATGAAACCAATAAAGTCCATCAAGAGTCATACCTGTCACAGTGGACACCTGTCTATAGTGGTCACCTTTATTGTCTCTCTAGGAGGAAATCTGTCATGGAAAACCTGTTTAGAAAGGCCATTTGTCTACAATAGCCACCTTTCTTTCACTTAGGTGGCCTTTAAAGACTGGTACAGTGAAACCTGTCTATAAGGACCATCCAAGGGAGACAAGAAAAGTGGTCTTTATAGGCAGGTGGTCTTTATGTACAGGGGCCTATAGTACATGTTTCAATGAGAAACAATTTTCAAGGGAAACTAAAAAATGTGGTCTTTGTAGACAGGTGGTCGTTAAAGCAGGTTTTAATGTATAACTGTAATGTAAAGAGACCAAAAGAATTATGGCTAATTAAATGTGCACGAATCTTCTTTTTTTTCAATTTGTTTCTTACAAATATATTGGAAAGTTTCAACTAAAGTGGTTATTTGCCTCCTTATGTTTACATTAGAAAAACAAATTTATGTCTACCAAAGTGTCACAGTTTTCTATTTTTTAGAGAAATTTGACACTGAAGGTTTTATTTTGGGGGTTGTCTGGGCTAGCTGTCACTGAGAGTTGTGACTTTTGTTGAGTCATGTCATTGCTAATGTTGATAAAGAACCTACCTTAAAACTAACACATGGTCTGCATATACCTCATCATCCATCATGATACATTTTAATTCATCACTTTAACAAGAAAATGTGCATTTCCGTTCTCCATATCTGATCAAATTCTTTTCTTTTCTTTTTCCTGTCGCAATTTCAGCAACTATCAAATAACCTGCTGACTGCCAGGACCAATTGTATGTTTGGGTAGAAATGGGAGGAAATTGGATTTCAAAATTTTGATCGTCTGAAAATGGGGAGCGTCTGGGGCGGGTGGTCAATGATTGAGAGGAAATTTCTCAGTCAGACCCTATTTATCTAGGTCTTCCTCTAGTACCTGTATGCTTATTTCAGGCTCTTCCTGAATTTGACCGTGAAAGAGGTTTTTATTGCTCCATATTTTGTTGAAGAGATCGTTATCAGGACTGATGCTTGTTTCGTCTTAAACAATGTCATATTTAGGCTTTCGTCTTTGCCAAGTCATTTTCCTCTCTTTCTCAATGCTTTGTCTCCCCTCTCTTCTCTGTTATCCCTTTGTCTTCTTCCCATCTCTCCATTTCGCTATTTTCTTTACCCTTCTACCCCCTCTAAACCCTTTCTCTATCTTTCCCCCTCTCTAAACCCTTTCGCTATCTTTCTTGCCCCTTCTCTCTCCCCTCTCTACACCCTTTCTCTATTTTTCTTTCCCCTTCTCTCTCCCCTCTCTAAACCCTTTCTCTATCTTTCTTTCCCCTTCTCTCTCCTTCTTTCCCCTTCTCTCTCCTTCTTTCCCCTTCTTTCCCCTTCTTTCCCCTTCTTTCCCCTTCCCCCTCTCTCTCTCCCCTCCCCCTTCCCTCTCTCCCCCTCTCCCCTCTCTTAACCCTTCTAGCTCTCCATCCTCTGTTTATTTTGCCCATCACATTTTGATCTCTTTCTCTTTCTTTTTTTCAATATTGTTTGTTTAAGTTATGTTTCTATCTTTCTTTTACTATTAACACTTTCTATTTCTATCTGTCTCTCAAAACACTGAGACTTGATTGCATACCATTGGTTCACACCAAACTCTGTATATGAGACAGAGTCTGCTTGAGATGTCAATGCAAAACGCTGCAAATCTTGGGTAAATTCATAATTTTCTCTCATGAATAATGCATATTCATCAAACCATGATGGGATATATGTTTCCTATAACCAGGCTCTGTCTTTGTTTGTCTTTATTTGTCTTTTAATTTTTGCCTTTTGTCAATTATTTTGTTGTTTGCCTTTTTTAATCTTTTTTTTTTACCATGCTTTGTACTTTTCTTTTCTTGAACTGTAGATCATTGGTTCCTACATTCCTGATATGGATACAAAGGACCAGGGTTCGTTGTCACTCAATACATCAGGAATCATGTGGGCTTCAGGTAGCCAGCCAACGGATGGTGCAAATGGTAAGTCAATTTGGGAAGCCCCACAGAAGCTATTCTAGGTGGAAGGAGAAAAAAACATTTGTTCTTGAAAATTCAAGCCATATATATCATATTCTGTTTTGTGTAAGTTCATTTCATGACCTTTTTGATGTATTACATATGTGATTTGACCGTGTGACAAGTCTGAACCTTAGATATCAAATGGACAGTATTTTGTTGCCCAAGTATAAAGAATAATGAACAGTTAAACAGAATTTAAAGTTTTAATGGAAGTTAGAAAGAATCAACTGTACTTTTGATTTGATCATCACCATTTAAAAAAAATCAGTTTTAAGATTATATTGTACTTTTTGTCCCATGTTTTAGGACCAACCTGCATGGTAGAGGGATTAAGGCAAGCCCTTGGATCAGATTGTCGTACAGCTATCGCTCTCATGAACACCATCCTCCTCCTTGTCATACTCGTCTCAACTATCATCTTGGCTGTCTTCATCAAAAGAAGGTATGCACCTGTCTATAAACACTCTTTATTTATATAGGTGCATCTGTATAAAGTCATAAGCCTCTATTTGTTCTGCACACCGTTGTATATGGATGGATTGGTAGATTGATTACTCATTTGCTCAGTTTATACGCCCTGGCAATCATGGTGTAGGATTAGTCCTTGATCCTTCTTTTTCTCAGAACTATTGTTTATTAGGAAAGGAACTAATCTAGAGCGATCATACTTACACTATCTCGAGAAATTGAGATGATTTCTGTAAAGCTTTCTGTATAGTGTGGCCACAAGCTTTTCCCAAAGCGGCACATGTGCAAGTATCATATATTACATCAAATGTCAAAAATAACCTTTATTTTATTGAAGTCTTGTTGTTTCTGTTCCATGCACCAGGTACGACAGGAAGGTCAAGCGTACAGAGCAACACATCAAACAGCTTACCCTGATGGGGCTGGGCGAGGGCTCCCTAATCACTCTAGACGAATGGGAGATGCCGAGAGAGAACGTGGTCCTGAACAGGAAGCTAGGCGAGGGAGCGTTCGGCACGGTGTATGGTGGTGAGGCGTTGCTGGATGATAATAAATGGGCAGCAGTAGCAGTCAAGACTCTGAAACTGGGAGCATCGGTGGAAGAGAAGGTGAGGCAGGATGTTCCCTTTAGAGAGACATATGTAGAAATCTGAATCTTATTCTACATTCAAAATATGTGGATGCTTCTTCCCCATATGCCAGTTGACAAACTATTAAATTTACATGTGATAAGTTATTGTATCAAGGCTTTTTTGTTGTTTTTGCTTGGTGAGAAAATCTCTGACAATTTGCAGAGGTATTTGAGAGATATTTTAGGGTGTTAAGTATGCATTGGTCAGAATATATTATAAACATAGCTTAGCTAATATCTTTTAGAGTATTTATGAATTGATGGGACAGTCCCTAAACTTATCCCTTATCTCGTGATAGTGAATCTACTCTGTAATCGAACATGCATAAGTCTCTTATTACAATTTAAACCATTCCAACCTCAAATTTGCCTGTTAGATGTAAGACCATCATGAGTATTTTAGTTCCAAAGTAGGTTAGTATAAGATAGAGGAAAAGTTGAAGACTCTTTTGAAACAAGTTTACGTTGTAATGAATTGCACCAATCATGATGTCAAGAAGAATCTTTGAAGTATAAGGAGGCACAAGTACAGTAGTGCAGGAACAACGTAATTAGATTCTTTTTATAAGAAAAATGCTAAATTTTCTCTTCTCTTTTTTTCAGCTGGATTTCCTAAGTGAGGCTGAGGTAATGAAGAGATTCAACCACAAGAATATTGTGAACCTACTAGGAGTGTGTACCAGAGGGGAACCCATGTATGCAGTCATGGAGTTCATGCTTTATGGTAAGCACCTTTAAGCAATATCATTTAGTACTTTGAACAGGTTGCTGGAAAGAGCTTTCGGAGTTCAAAGGCTTCTCATTGACCCAGAAAATTATAAAGAAGTCAGCCCGTTTAAAGAGAGAATCTTGAAATCCAAAGTTGATGATTATGTGGATAAACAGATATAAAGAGCGTAATGTGGTTATGAAATTGATATTGCTGCATATAAATTTGTTAACTTTTAGATATGTCAACAGAATAGACATTAAAATTCTTGACTGCCATGAACACAGAAAATCCATTAAAGATCGTGTTTTCCTTTCAACTTAGGGGAGGGAAACAAATACAGTGATATGATGTATAAGAGAAAAAATATCATACTCCTATAATTATGGAAGGAATAGATATTTTGACAAGATACCCTTGTAAGCTGAAATATGCCAATGGTTTATTCTGTCAAGTTTGGTGTTCCTTTCAATTTTATGATTCTTATGCTTTAAATATATTTTCCATGACAAATTCAAATCAAATCACATTATGATATTCATATGATATATGATATTGAATCGATACTTTGGTTTAAAATAGAAAAAGATTAAAAAAATTGTGTATGTTATTATGTTCTCCTTTTGGTGATTGTAAGATCTTCCTGCTAGTATGTTATCATATTGTAGGTGAAGGGGTTTATGAGAGGAATCAAAATTTCATGGTTCCCGAACAAAACATCCATGATGTTCGACATATTTTATGTAGTATATGACATCCTACATATCATGGTGTAGCAACAAATTAACAAACCATTTGTTTTTAATTGCCTTTAGGTGACTTAAAAACCTTCCTCCTTGGACGTCGTCATCTGGTTGGTGAGGGCGTCTATGAAAGGAATCAACATGTCATGTGTCCAGACCAACTCACGTCTATGGTGTCAGATATAGCTTCAGGTCTCAGCTATCTAGCCAGCATCAACTATGTGCATAGGTGAGTGATAGAGATGAGATGGAGAAGAATAACCAATGATAAATGAAAGTGAGATGGAATTCACATGGGGGTAGTAGTGATGCAATGTTATGATAAGGGTAAAAACAAGTTTTCATCTGCTGTGCTGACTTTATGATCAAGATACACCATTCCAATAAATACTGTCTTTCCTTAAATATAATTATTAGCACTATCATTTTTATCATCATTATTACCATCACAACTACCACCACCATTAGTACCAGCAACATTACCATTATCATTATCACCACCATCACCACCACCACCACCACCACCATCACCGCCATAATCACAATTATCATTGCCATCATGATCATCACCACCACCACTTTCACTATCATCACTGCCATCATTGTCATCACCACCACCATCATCACTAACATGTCTATCATCATCACCACCACCACTATAATTATTATCATCAATTCCTAATCAGAATAAAAGGAAAAAGAATCAAATCTTTGAACTCATGGCACCAATTTCAATTTTAAAAAAAAAAATTGATTGCATTGTTGGTACATGGATTTCTACTTTGTATTATATTACAGGGACCTAGCATGCAGAAATTGTTTGGTTGATGCCTCCTATACAGTGAAGATTGGAGACTTTGGTATGACAAGAGCCCTCTACGACTCCGACTATTATAGGCTTGGCAAAAGAAGTAAGTCTTAGACTGCATATATATTGTAAATTAGTAACTGACTCTAGTTTTTTTCTCCATCATAGACATCACAGATGTTTTTCATGTACTTGTAAAATGCTTCATAGTTCAACTAAAACAGAACCACAGGTTTTACATGTAGTTAGAATATATTTGTGATATTTTATATACTCATGACTAAATAAATTGTGTCTTCTATGTTGTCCATTAGCCAATTTTGCTCTGTTTTAAGGTATTTTCCATGAATTTGGTACTTTTTAAAAATATCTTTGAAGTCTTCCAAAGATGTATTTATAGATGAACAATCTATAATGAGTATGTTACAATACATAGTTTCTTAGACATTTTTTGTGGGATAAATAAACCTAGCTTATATTGTTATCAAAGAAAATATCCAATGTCTTAGTAAGCATTTCTTGGAAAGCCTGAGGGGTGGTAACGATGTGATAAATTATTTGAGCCAGTGCCCCTCTGCCTCTGAGCAGATGATTTGTAGAATGTCTCAAATGTTCTCTCCTACAAATATGCACCCAATTTCCCCACTGCTCTTTAAATGAAAGTGAATCTCAAACTCTCTTTGTACTCATCTCTGAAATGTATGTCGCCCTCTATCTGCAGGCAAGCTACCAGTACGCTGGATGGCTCCAGAGTCTTTGACAGAGGGCATCTTTACCACCATGAGTGATGTCTGGTCGCTAGGCGTGGTCATCTATGAGGTCGTGACCTTTGGTAGTTTCCCTTACCAAGAGCTATCAAATGCGGAGGTGCTGGATTACATCAGGAATAGGAACTCTCTGAGACCTCCTGAAGGATGCAGCCCAGCATTGTGAGTATATAGGTTTTTTCAGATTCAGTCTATAACTCAAAGAACCGGTATTTGATCTGCTTTTCTCTCTTTCCTGCTTGTTTAACTCTTTGTGGTGCTCCCAAGTTTTAAAAAAAGATCACACATGGCACTTCACAATCCAAATATTTAATCATATTACTGTTTACTTTGTCAATCATGATACAAACATTGTTCCATGAGATCTCACTGAACCTTTTTCCCCAAATGTATATGATGCAATTTGAATATTAAGGTAATTTAAATAACTTATGGTATTGAAAAGGTTATTGCAGTTTCTCTTTGTACTATTAAGCAGATTATCATTATTTGCATCTTTATAATTTATTTGTCTTCATTTGCTTCTCTTTAATCCACTTATGTGGAATGTTTTCTTCTTATACTGGTATGTGATCCTCTTTGATCTGCTTTCTGATTTCTCCTTATTTTTTCTCTAAAGTACTTCTGATTCATTTGCTTCTATTTTATTCACTTTCCTTTGATGTACTTATGTTTCTCCTACTTTTCTTTGATCCATTCACATCTGATGTGCTTCTCTTTATTCATTTATGTGATACCTGCTCGTTTTTATTTGCTCCCTGTTAATCTGTTTATATTTATTTACCTCTCTATAATTCTCTTCGCTTTGATCTGCTTATCTTTAGATCTTCAGATCTTCTTTTTTGTACTTTCTTTGTCCCATGCTATATACTTGAAATAGATATGGAGTAATATGTACTTTGCCTTTTTGTTTTACAGAGGAGCACTGATGATGCAGTGCTGGTCCATCCAATCACAGAATCGACCCACAGCCAAAGATGTAATGGACATCCTCTGTCAAAGACCACACCTTATCACACCATGCCTTGGAGTCCCTCTAGGCAGCATTCCCCCTGAAGAGATCCACAGCACGGACTACCCATCTCCCTGTCCGTCCCAAGCACCCGCCCCAAACACAGCACCAGGAGCAACAGTAGCACCGAAATGCACATGGGACGTGAATTCAGCCGCATACATGATGACGAGTTCCTCACCGGACACCTGGCCAGTGTTGGTCACATTTTCCGTGCATCCAAACGCAGATCTAAGAACAAACGGAGCTTCTCCCGCTGCAGCTTTGAGCTGGCCCCAAGTGGGTCACGCAGGCGGAGACAAGACTCAGAAACCGAGAGAAACTGCATCTCGATCATCAGCTCAACTGCAAGTGCCCTCTACATCTATGTCCAACACCAGCACCCCATCCACATCGCAAGACTCATGTGTAGTGGCTGTTGAGGATCTGCCACCGGTTATTCATAGAGGCGCTCTAGGACCTCTGCTACATTAGAACACAACTTCCTGCATAGGTTACCCTCTGGGGGTACCTTCACCAAACTCTTGAAGAAAGCTGCAACCGAAGACAATATTTACTCAGAATCCAAGCAGCACTCTTGGTCTCTGTTCAGCTGTATTGACAGTGAAAGATTTGAAGGACTTCCTCTCCTCCAGCAACAGTCTAGCCGTAGAGGGAGCAAGAGACCAAGGAGTAAATCGCTCGGCAGTAGGTCATCGGGAAGTAAATCACCATCCAGTAAGCACTCCCTCTATGTGACACTCTCGAGGAATGGATTTGATGATAGTAAGGAGGAAGAAACAATGATTTCCTTTGTTTCCAACTAGTTATTAGGTTTCCCAGTGCATTAGTAAAAAAAACTTTGTTATTGTGGTTCATTTAAAAGCCCCTAATATCATGTGCACCATCTCCACTCGTGAAATTATTATATTCTGTCAGTGTCCTTAAAAAATTCAAGTAATATATCCTGGCTTGTAATTTAATATTCTGCTTTGTTCATGTTCTTCAAGAATACAAACTATATATACCATAGTGGTATAAACTACAGATTAAATGTATATGAAAATGTATACGAGTGCCTTTTTTGTTTAGGACCAAAACCAATTGTGACTTAAAGTTTGAAATTATATCGCTCATTATAGTAATCCAATTCCAAATATATGATATGGAGCTTAAATCTGTGTAACTTGTATGTTCTTATAATATATCATCTGTTAAGAGCCAGCAGGGCATTGATTCATACCATTAAAAAAAACATAATTCCCTTCCGGCTCTCAACAGGTAGGTAAAATCATTCTGAAATTAACTCTGTGTTTGTTGTAAGATACATGAAATGTTGCATTATACGGCAGAATTCTTTAAAAGAAGTTTAACTTTGTTGTACATATATATTCAGTGACTTGGGACCTCTTGTCTTTGTACTGTAAGATGTCTGTATTCAGCGCAATATTGACTCATTCCTAGTACTATTAAGAATATTGTAAATAGTTGATGACTCGTCAGAAGTATATTTCCTGCTTGATTATTTTTTATTTAAATCAATATACGTATTTATTTGATTAATGATGATAATAGATGTTTATCATATGTCCGATTTAGTTTTGATAGTTAATTTATCATTAAGGAATAAGGAAATTTCATGTTTTTTTCTATTTTGATCAATTAATATTGCATATTTGTTCATGCAAACTTAAGCATATGTATTTTGTTTAATCGAGGGCATGGATGGATTTCTTTTATTTTTCAGAGATATCACAAAGATAAAAATAAAGCAAGATCCATCATGTCGAAATGAGATGCAATAATGTTTGATTTATATGCGTATATTGCCAATATTTGGCTTTTATATAGTGTGCTTAGACGGATTGAGCATATCAGAGTTCCCTCTGGATTGGCCTTATTGCTTATTCTATTTTGCCTTCATTTATCATCCATCCATCTTGACAGTTGAATACCTTTCTCAAGGTAACCCTGATGTATGACACCCACATCAAATACCTTCTGCTCACAGCCAGAAGGATGTTGATTTTGTGTTAAGTATACGAGTTAATGTCCTTCCAGCTTCAAACAGAATGTATGAAAAAATGTTCACCGGAATGTAGGCCATCTCCAACAGTTTTATAAGCTTGTAAATGTGCCTTAGTGATATGCCTGGCAGGTGAATAAATATTGTAATGATTCTTCTCCTGTCATTGACGTCTTATGTTTAAGCAATGTAGGCATATTCAACACTCCCTGGGGAGCATTCAAGCCAGGCGCTATTTTACAGATGCTCACAATGCTGAGCAAAGTCAATGGCTTTGGCATCTGACCAAGTACCCCTTTAACATCTGGACGAAGAGTGGCAAATGTGGATTAATGTTTTGCCAAAGGACTTCAATATCAGGTTGGAATTCGAACCCTCAACCGTTAGATTGAGACTCAAGTGAATGAACTATTATACCACACACCACCAAGATATATATATATATATATATACCGGTATATATAAAGGATCATGGAGAAGTCAGAAATTAAGCAAAGATGAGGTGTGATCTACATCGTATCAGTCATTTGAAAGTTTGTCATTTTCTCAATTTCTTTCCTTGCTTAGACAATCATGCAAAATTGAAATTGCAGCCTTTGCGTGAAGTAAGTGCCTTGGCCATGCAGTAGATATCACAACAAATTGGCTATGCATTTACAATCAAGAATATTCAATCGAAGACAAACCTAATTGGGAGAGAGGAATTCGACTTGGACAACAATATCGCTGTGAAGTTAATCAGGTGTTATGATATATTTAACATGAATGACTTCTGACAGGGTTTGTTTCCATTACAACGTGTTTAGGGAGTAGAGACTCTTATTGTTTTGGCAACTGACTTTACGATACAGAAGGCTACAAATTACAAGAAACGCAAAGAGCATAAGTGACTGCCTAAATTGTGTCTATGCACTCTGTTGCAGTACGGAAGTGGTTAATTAAATGTAATATTCGGAGGAAAATTAAAATTACACTCAGAATTTACACCTGCAACTTGTGCAAAGTTTTCCTGTACAACTTTTTAGTATTCAGTCAAACAGTCTATCCCTAGATACAATTGAAGAAAATTTGACATTGCAAGTATTAAAGATTTTTATCAGTATGGAAGGGTACAGTCGAACTGCTTTAGTGACCACCTGTATAAAAAGACCATCCGTCTATTTTCTGTTCCCTTTGAATAGTATTTGTCATTGAAATGTGTACTTAATGAACCTTTACATTAAGACCACCTGCCTGTATTAAAGACCTTCTTGTCTCTCTTGAGCGGTCTCTATGGACAGGTTTCACTGTAAGAGGGTCTGTTGAAGTGAGTGTCGTAACTTTTATGGAGATAAGAGTGAAGAGCCAATAGGCGTACTAAGTTAGATATTTATATTAAACTGATTTATTTCACTTACTTGGATTTGTACACAAGGTTTTCCCCTAGAATACATTTAGTTTTTTCCATACATGTAAGATTGAATGAGCAACATATAACAGTTAGTCATATGGGTTTACTTCTTTGTGTAATAATTCAAATTAATGTTCATATTAAAAGTGCAATATCTTCCATTACTATCATTCTAACCTGTGCAATATTCTTCATTAATATTTTTCTTTCTCATTGGTGCGAAATGTGCCCATTTTTGTTTAGTACCATCAATGCAGCATATTCTTTGATGTCCTTTTCACCCGTGCAATATTTTATTCCAGAATTTTTATTTATCATCAGTGCAAATTGTTCTCTTATGTTTGCACAACCAATGCAACATTGTATCAACTTTGCATACATTTGTGCAATATAGCTGCAGTTGTGATCTTCCATGCCGTATGTCACATATATTTGTGCCTTGCATTATGAGCCCATACATTCACATTATGTATTTGTCCCTTTAAAATTTGGAAATAAATGAGCAGTAGTGAATACTACCTTGCACACAAATCAAATGATTGATGGATGTCTTTTTTTCCTTGTTGTTTGTTAATTGAAATAACATCAAGCATGTGAAGTCAATCTAGAAATATATTTTAGTTGTTCACTTGTTTGTGTGAAAGATGGCAAGTGTATGACCTTGTCTGTTGATATGTATCATGAACATGACACTGTGTTTGTAGATCTATTTTATTTTGATGCGTTAATAACGTTAATATGAAATGTTTGGTTTATGAGCACAGGCAAGGTACGGAGGTGTTGTTACTTGCTTGAATATGTTTCTGTGAAAATAATAGTGGCTGTTTTGTGTGGTGTCGCACTTTGAAGATGGGTGAGAGTTGTGTTTTCATCTTGCCATGGTAATTAATCTCTCAAGAAATGTCTGCAAAAATGGAAGTGCGTGTATTAACAGATTAACTTTATTACCTGCTTATTACCGGAAGGATGTGAAAACTAAATTCTGGTAATATGAAGAGCTTAATTCCAAAAGGAGCTAAATCCACTTTGGGTATTTCCGAATAAATCACCTTTTTTTATTCTACCACTTTCCCTTTAGCAATGTGTGTTCATCTGTGGATATATCTTAGAGGTGTTACCTTGACCAATAATATAAGGTTTCAAAAAATCTACCAAGTATATTTTATTTTTGCTGAATTAAAAAAAAAAATGTTCATGGATTTAGCTCTTTTTTTAATTACCGGTAAACATAATTTTGTAGCTAATTTTTTTTTTTTTTTCGAGATGAAATTTCAGAATGTGATATAGTGCATTTTATTCCCATGTAGAAACTAAGTATATTAAGACCAAACAAAAAACAAAACAAAAATCAATTTTGATAAAATTTGGATTTAGCTCCTTTCGGAATCAAGCTCATCATATGTAAAATTTCAGTTTGTCAAATTGGTGGGTTTATTTGTTTTTTACCTGACTGCATAAGCAACCAGGGGATCGAGGGCTTTAAGTCCTCCTCTCCGAGGGACTTGGTGACGAGGATTAATGCCTTACCAAAGGACACTAGCGCATCAACTTGGTTTCGAACCCGGGACCTCCCGGTTACAAGACCACTGCTTTACCACTGAAGCATTGCGCCTCGTAATAAAAGCAGTACGTTAGATCTTAATCTTGATTTCACCCTCGATAGTAATTATTGTTTATAATAACTCTATAATGGGGAAAAACAGCTGCATCCAGTTCAAATTTTCTCCTAATATTGAAAGCAACCCAAAGGGATATTCATCAATCTATATTCACGGTTAAAGAAGAACAGAAATAGATAAGGAGAACAAGTAAATGAAGAAAATTCAAATGTATTGACTATTTGATAGAAAACAGTTGATTAACATTTAATCAATTGAATGTTATTATCATAATTATATTAATGAGAATGCACAGCTCCTCCCCAACACTCACATTTCATATAAATCATTCTAATCTCTCTTTTCAATAATCATAGTATTTATTTATATTATATATCACCCTTTCCATTTCAAAGTGTTTTTTTTCACGATGGCATGAATACCTATAATGCACCAAAGTTTTTACAGTGTTCAGTTATGATCAAGCATTTTGAACAGGTGCATTCTCTCGATGCCACTCTCGACAAAGCGTACAAACCTAAAAATCGATTCAATCAAAATCATAACGCCTAAACAAATCAGCTGAGTATCATATTTTAAAGATAGAAACGACCGGATCTTAATGAAAGAAACGCTATCCTCTTTCCAAACGACCGTCGATTTAATGACGTCAGTCGCTTGACATAAATCGGATATACATGTATTTTTCTCACCTTGCTTGCGTATCACTAACGAGCTGATACTAGCGCAAGGTTGTAATCAAAACACCGTATTTCACGAGACGAATTTTGCGAATCACGCGGTGTCAAATCGTATTGTCTTTGCTAGAAAAGGAAGCAACAGTCTCTTATTTCTAGTATTTACTGCCAATTCTGAATGTAGATCACACTAAAACATCTTTCACTTTTGATGATCATAATGAGGTAGAAATAAAATATACCGTGATTATGACAAGTTAAATTTCTACGGAAATGTGTGTGAGTTCAATCAAAAGACGACAAGATTAAAGTTGTTTAATGATAACACTGTTCGTGATTTGGACGTGACGTAAATGTAACTTTCAAAAGCACATGCGAAGATGTATTTTTGTGTGTGTTTGTCTGTTTATTATTATTTTTATAGATTAAGCAATATATCTGTATATTATAGTCAATGTTTGAATGGATTCGGAAACACATCTCGGGATGTTTGCTAAATTAATAATGACATGAAAAATGTAAAAAAATGCTCATAACCGTGTTTGAGTTTTAGATCTTTTCGCACTTTTCACTTCATTTGTTATTGTTATTGTTTTATGTTTGATGACATCCTATCAAGATCATGTGACCTCTATACGGTCATACACACGTCATGAGATTGAGAGTATTTTAAAAGCTAGATTGCGATAAACGGCGTCAGCATACGCTATGAGAACAGGGAAACCAATACCAAGGGCGAAACCAGGATCCTTAGGGAAGGGGGGGGCGACATTTTCCCGACACCAATCTTTTTCTGCAAATAATTATGTGATGTCAGGATGCTTTACTCGGAATATAGAAATTTGGATCAAAATAATTTCCGGGAATACTTGGCTTTTAAGTTTTAACACAACAGAACCTTTTTACACCATCTCTCTCTCTCTCTCTCTCTCTCTCAATCTCTTTCTCTCGAAAGGGGATGGGGATATGGCCCTGTGGATCGGCTTTGCCTGTAGGCCTTAATTTCCCACGAGTCACAGCCGACACAAAGTCCCGAAGTAAATGATCTCGTCCTCCGAAGCTGTACCGGGCTCGGTAATTCTATAAATTTATCATCTATCCACCGACTATTCCATTCCCCCCATGCATCGCTATGTAGCCTACAGTGAGGTGAACAGATTCGGTTATTGGCTAGTGTGATGAAATTGAAGCGCGCGGGACTGTCTTTTCCATTAACTAACATGACATGAAAACTTGTCGGTAATACAAGGCATCCCAGCTATATACCTCCTCTGCTCATCTACTTAATCAGGCCAAGGGATGCATAAGATGCACTCTTCAGCCCGAGTATAGTATAGCTTCGGATCTTGATATAATGTACGGCTGAGATAGAGGAGGAGAAAGTTGAGTGGTGGTGGGGGGGGGGGGTAGGGGTTGATTGTCAGATATTGTTCTTATTCGGCTATTCATCTACTCAACCATGCAAAGAATTGCGATGTGCATTCTGGTAAAGCAAGGTTAGGATTGAGGGCGTTGGGGAAGGGGGAGGTTTAAACAAATCTTTTCTCGGATGTTCATCTATTAAACCCAGGCCAGCTCTTTTTGGTATGGGATCGTGTGGTGGTGGGATGGGATTATATGTTCTTTTCTCGAGTGTTCTTCTTTATACTCGATCAGGCAAAAAGATGCGATGTATTCTGATAAAGCAAAACTGCAGGGGGGTAGAGGATGTAGTGATGTTTTCCTTTCTGAGATATTCATCTACTTAAGCAAACTAAACTATGCGATGTGCATTCTGGTAAAGCAAAGTCATGATTTAGGAGGAATGTTCACCTATTCAACCAGGCTAATAGATGCTTTGACTATCTTTATGTTATATTTGGATCTTAATGATGCTCTTTTGAGACCGGGGGAAGGGAAGTTGTCTTTGTTTTTTAATGATCATGATGATATTCTTCTAGTCGAACAGGCAAAGAGAAGGGATGCATTCTGATAAAGCATATGTATGGGATACAGGGAGGGTGGTATTGTCCATTCTCGGCTATTAATTAAATCTTCTTCTCCCAGCTATGTTATGTGTAGGCCTACTTGGGTAAATCATGGTTTGGATTTTTTTTTAACGGGGGGGGGGTGATGGTACTGTCTTTTCTCATCTACGCAGGCCAAAAGACGAGGTGCACCCAGGGAGAGCAGGATAGGAACAAAGAAGGGGGAGGGTTGTGTTTTTTTTCTTCTTCGGTTCCTCATCTAATAAACCAGGCCAAGCAAATAGGTTGCAGTATGATGAAGCAACGTAGGAATTGAAGGGGAATAGAGTTGTCTTTTCTCGATGGTTTATCTACTCCCAAAGAGGAAAAGGGATGGGGGTACGCTCTGATGAGACAAGATCGGGATGAGGGGAAGGGGGTGCTTTCTCGGCTGTTTTATATTCAACCAGGTCTTGTGATATTTACAGTGCGCCCCTCGTTGTATAAGAATCCTAATAAAAGCAAGTTTGGATGGACAAGATTGATGGGATGGATTTCGCTTTATTGTAACATGATGATGTCGGGGTGGATTAGATTGATTGGGGGAGGGGGTAGGGTACTGTAGTCCGTTCTCGGCTTTAATCTATTCAACTAGGTCAAGAGTTACAGTGCGCGATTCTAAATAAGAAATTTAGAATCCTCAGAAAAACAAGTTTGGCATGCGATGGCATACTGCGGGAGGGGGCCTGATTTTGATTAAATAACAAGACAATGTTGGGGCGGGTTAAGGTTTGAGGGGGGGGGGGTACTGCAGCACTATATCGGATGAAATCTTTCTAACCCGGTCAAGAAATAAAGCGCACCCTTCGTGGTATAGAACCCTAATAAAAGCAAGTTTGGACGGGCATGATTGAGGGGTGGATTTTGCGTTTATTAACATTATGATGGGTTGGATGAGATTGGATGGGATGACGCCCGATTTTAAAATCACCTTTTCATCCCTATATGAGTGATCTCTTTTCTTTCATTTAAAATTTCTTCTCTCTTACGTACTTGACTATTTACTTTTCATGTGTTTGCATTCTCCTTTTTTTTCCTTGTGTTAATTCATTTTCCTTTTCTTTTCTCCAAACGATTTAAAAAAAATTTCTATATAATTCCTTATATCCAGACTATTAATAATTCTAATCATACATTTCGTCTTTGTTTTCATCTCTCTTCTTCCTCCTCCTCTTCCTCTTCTTCTCCTTTTTCTTCTTCTGCTTCTCCTTCTTTTCTTTTTCTTCTTCTTTGTCATCCTCTTCTTCTTCTTCTTCTTCATCATCTTCTTTTTCTTCTTCTCCTTCTCCTCCTCCTCCTTTTTCCTCTTCTCATTATCTGTTATGTTCTATGCATATTAGCTTTCTTTTACTTAGTAGTCAATTTGTATCTTCCTCGTTTCATTCATTACCATAGGCGTATCGAGGGGGTGTTTGGGTGTTCAAACACCCTCCCCCCCTGGCAAAAGGGGTGTGTTTTAGAATGTTAAAGACACCCTTTATCTGTGTTTATCTATGCCCCCCGCTTATTCGCCGGCTGGCTGATTCGCCGCTAAATATTTTCTTACGAATTGGGCAAATGAACACCTCCCCTTAAAAAATCCTGCCTACGCCCTTGTTCATTACTATTCTCATTCAATTACTGTTTAGCATTCTTCTTTCTAGGTTCACCGCCAGTTATCTACTTCTTGTAAAACTTTACCATTTAAACTTCATTTGATAACTCCATTAATGTAATAATGTATCAACACTGTTCATGTCACTTGCTATACTCTTTCACTCGTTGCAAAATAATGCGCTTCAAAAACATACTTAAAATAGTGAAGATATCCTCAAATCAAGACTTTGGGGATTGATACCGCGAATGGACTGGAAAAGATATTAAGCTTAATGACATTATGGATGGAATTAATATAGAGACTGGCTATCAAAGAAATAGAGCGTGGAGCATCAAAGACCTTTAACGTCTCTGTTAATTTCATTAATCTTTTACGTAATTCAACAATTTTTAATGACTGATACAAGCCTTTGAATTGTGTTTATATAAACAGATGATGAAGTTATATTCTGCAGTAATTAAACACTTCCTTTACCTTAATCCATCGGCATCATGCTCTTTCAGACGACATAGTTACGTCATCAAAGAAACGAAACGTGATTGGTTGTAAGTTGCATAGTTGCATAGCAACTACCTGCGATGCGAGAGAGTCACATTGTGATTGGACAATGTTCATTGCCGGTTCTTGGTATTTTTCAATTGGTTATCTCATTGAGAGAGAGTCGACAACTTTTTGCCATGTCGTGTGCAAGAATAATTTCAGAAGAATTAAAGAGAGAATTAAACTTAAAACAGTATATAAGACATGTTACAAATTTTGGTATACAAAAAAGTACCGGATATTACATGGTACAAGCTTCATGATTGGTCAGATGAAGTGACATTCTAATGACGTCATGACCTTGATAATGTTATTGGAAACATTCGGGGCGCACGCCATGCGTCATCTGCGCAATTTTGGGGCGTGGACCACTGAAAATAAGAATGGGGGTGACGAATCCGTAATACACTTTGGAGTGTAAAAAAAGTCGCGAGTGACTTTGAACTTGATGACCACCTGTTGTACTGCAGTATAAGAATGAACCAAGACAAAAAAAGGTATTACATTTTCTACACATTATTTCGTTTAAGTACGAAACATATCAAAGCAACGATTCCTCTGCAGACGATTTTACCTCATGAGAGGATGAACCTACATGCGCGCGCTTGCGTACTAAGGTGCGCGTCTCCACCTTAGTGACCACGCCCTAGTATATGTAAACAAACCATTCTCTTTTGCACCTTGCGATCTTGAGATATCTCAGTCAAAAAAATTGGCGATTTTCGACTATTTTGCGACTTTATAGTGCCTTCTTTTCGAACATCCAGGTTAGTATTGTATTGGTACATGATATAGAATGACTTAATTGAGTTTGAAGAAAAATGAGAGAAAAATAAATGTTTTAGGGCACCAAATAATGGTCAGTTTCCAATAACAACAAATTTCGTTTGCCTCTGTATAGTCTACACTGTAAAAAAACAAACGTGAATCCTATAGATCTACCCGGGCTAATAATATCCAGTTTTTCTTTGGGTACTGTAATGCATTGTAATAGCATCTCTCCTCTATAACTTTATTACTTCTATAAATCATCTCTTTTTTATCATTCTTCTGTCCCTCTTTCTTTCTGCTAGATCATAGATTCTATATTCTAGCTCTGAACATAGAGATTTAGGGGATGTATTGTATTGGACGTGTTCGCTCCCCACACCCCTATGTCTTGGGAAGACCTCTACCCTGTACCGGGTCAGCTTCTCCTGTTGTCATCAAACCACCGATGGCTAACTCCCTGGATGTAAGCAAGAACATAACAAACATAACTTAAATAATGATTAAGCAATTCAAGTTACGACAATGATGAAAATCAAATGTTTTAAGCTGATGTAAAGTTAAACTACGAAAGAAATATGAAGGGGCGAAAGTTCTACAAATGAAAGATATGCTAGAGCTTTAATAACAAGACATTTTTTGAGGATGAAGAATAGTATAAACTGAAGAAAAGACAAACATATAAGGCTACGGGTCTATATATTTAAAGTTAAGACAAATATTTGTTTTCTTTTAAGTCTTCACTGGAGATGAAAGTTCTTGGCCTTGTTTCTTCTTGTAAACAGAAGTTGTGCTGGTCTTCCCAAGACACCATATTCTCCCCATCTTCTCCCTCACCTCCATCAGCTGTCCATCATCTGACTGGCAAGCTGCTTGTGCAATCCATGCAGAACTCATTGGAGAAAGAACAACTCCATCAACAGCTTGTCGTAAGCCTACATCTTATAGCATAAAGGACTTGACATATATTTTACAAAGAAATAAATTTTATCGAATGATAATAGACTCCATAAAATAGTCAATATTGTAAGAAAATTAATCGTTAAAAAATGGATTTAATTCAACAGAAGATCATTATTATTAGCAACAAAATTTTAAGCGTACAGTAGAATAATTTCAAAAACATTACTTGTTTAACGCTTTTTCTTTATCACTGGCAGAGCGTGGCATCTCAGCTTGGTGTTGGGGCAGGTGGAGACTGTGGGGATATCATGAAGAACATCAGCTGTCTGGTGACAGAGTCGGAGGAGAGAAGGCGTGTAGCAGAGAAGAGGGCCAAAGTGATAGAGAACAAATATCTGGACTCTACCATGAAGATCCAGGTCCTGGAGTTAGAGCTGGCTGAAGCCAGACGTCAGAGAGACACTGCTCTCGAGAATCTCCAGGTACATATTCTTCTCATTTTAATGATGAAGTATGAGAACGAAAATGATAGCTTGCTTACCTTTAAAAAAATCATTAATGATCAACTTTAAATCAAAGTGCTTAAATATTAAACTGCTTTTCGTGTCTTTTCAGGACCTGACTTGGCAGCCCTCTATCTGTACTCCTGCATCTTACCAGACTCCTCGTATATCTTGGTAAGAAGATTAGAGTGAAATAAAGGCTTAAACCTTTTAAAATAAAAGGTGTTGACTTGTTAATATGGAGAAGAAAAAAAATCGTATCGTGACTTCATGCCCCCCCCCCAAAAAAAAAATCAATCAATCAAACAAACAAACCAATAAATGAATAAATAAATATATGAATAAAAATGAATAATGACTGAATAAATAAATAGATATATAAATAAAGAAAGAAAGAAAGAAAATAAAAAAATAATAAGGACTGATGAACAGCCTTACTTTTCGAAAAATATCATCTCCAGTAAATGACATTTCAGTCATAGAAAAAATAGAATCTGCCGTTAGACATTAGAAAGGATGATTAGATTATAGAACTTTGTTCTCACCATACCAGTTGCTTCGAGGGTAATCCCCAAACACCCGAGACAGCACCAATAGATAATCGAGTAGCACCCAACTCCCCTTCTACACCAGAGACAGCACCATACCATCCATCTACACCAAACACAGCACCATATGTTCCACCAACACCAGGAACAGTCCCCTTCCCTCAGTCTACACCAGACACTGCACCCATCGACTCTCTCCCTGTGTAAGAAAACAACTTTTACTCTAACAAAACGAGTTGCTGATGCACAAATTCTCTTAGGCCTTTAATAATGCTTTTGAAAATTATAGACAATAAAATATGAAGAAAATTCATCCCCGAACAACAAAATGAAACAAAACAAAACCTAAAATAACAAACGACGACATAAAATAAAGCAAACAAAATGAAAGTCTGCAACAAAAAAAAATCTTTAAAGCTGTTTATTTCCATGTTTGCTTGAGGTCTTTCAATAAATCATTATAATAAATATTTCCATATATTTACTTGATACATCAGTAAGTTACAAATAATGCTTTTTATTTGTTCCTTCAGACCCCCAAGTCCCAGCCCAAGAGTTAGTGGTTTAGGAGAAACAGTCACCGGAACTCCACCAACAGTTCCCATATCTGCTCAAGCTTCTGTGGATGCAATTCACCAGAACTCACGGTAAGACTCTGAAACCAATTCCATATCATCTTAAAATTGTGAAACATTATACTCTAAAATAAGAAAAACATAAACCCTGTTTTCTGTTCATTTGTTTGTTTCCTGTTTAGATCTCCATCAGTGAGTGGTACCATAGGTGGATCCACGAGAACTTCGAGCAGAGCTGCAGCCCTAGCCTCCTCCTACCTCTGGGGTGGGATGACTGACCTCAAGTCATTCCGCCAAGGAGGTGGAGACGTCATCTTGGGTAGTGGGGTCAACGGAACGGTTCATCTGTATCGTCATCGGGTCACCGATATGCCCATAGCCAGTGGCGTAATGAGCAAAAACGTTTGGGGGGGCTAGCAGACAAATAAATCAAGTAACAGTTTAAACAGTTTGACCCAATGACGATGCGGAGCATCGTCCACGAGCCGCATAGCGGCGAAGCGATTTTTTTTGTTGTTGCTATTTTGAACCCCCCGGCTCGTAAGTGATGTTTTCCTAGCATCTACTAACACAATGGAGACCATAGAAAGCAGTGCATGATAACGTCTTTTTAAATCAAGTAACAGTTTAAACAGTTTGACCCAATGACGTTGCAGAGCATCGTCCACGAGCCGCGTAGCGATTTTTTGGGGGGCTATTTTGAACCCCCGTAAGTGATGTTTTCCTGGCATCTACTAACACAATGGAGACCATAAAAAGCAGTGCATGATAACGTCTTTTTAAATCAAGTTACTTTTTTAACAGTATCTGTTTGACCCAATGACGATGCAGAGCATCGTCCACGAGCCACGTAGCGGCGAGGCGAATTTTTGTTGTTGCTATTTTGAACCCCCGGCCCGTAAGTGATGTTTTCCTGGCATCTACTAACACAATGGAGGCCATAAAAAGCAGTGCATGATAACGTCTTTTAAATCAAGTAACAGTTTAATACACAGTTATATCCAGAGTTATAATGTGTTTGGTTAAGTTACCAGGGGGGTGTTTGATAAAGCTGTTCGTAAAGTTACGCATGACTTTACGAACGACTTGAATATGAAGTGCCAGAAAGGATGCCCAAAGTTTTTCCTGATGTTTTAACAAAGTGTGACTATATTTCCAATAATCTCAATTAAATTATGGCAAAAAATATACTTGCATTAAAATGTTTGTTATAATAACATCTGCACAGTTCAACTTTAGTTGATGCAGTTAAAAATGATTGAGCATCCCATTTGGCTTTTCATATTTAAGTCATTCGTAAAGTCATGCGTAACTTTACGAACAGCTTTATGAAACACCCCCCAGATGAGTTGAATATCTTCTCACAATATTTGCACATGAAAAGTTTCTCTCCAGTGTGCGTTTTTTTTTCGTTTTTTTTTCTATTTTTGGCGCCCCAAGGGGGGATTTAAACCCTAACCCCCGTAGATCCACGCCTGACACTGGCCGGTCACTAATTGGCGTGGGGTCCAGGGGGCTGAGCCTTCTGAAACTCAGGGATTTGAGGCATTTTATAACGGTCATTGAGCATTCAGGGGCCCGCCGTAGGCCCCCTGGTGGGGTCGAGGGCGGAGCCCCGGAAGCTCAGGGTTTTAGGCATTTAATTACGGTCAGATGAGCATATTTTGATACCCTATTTGTGACACTGGCAGGTCACTAATTGGCGTGGGGTCCAGGGCGGAGCCCCAGCTCAGGGTTTTAGGCAATAAATTACTGTCAGATGAGTATCCAGGGGCCTGACTTAGGGCCATTGGTTGGGTCCAGGGTTTTAGGCTTTTAATTACGGTCAGATGAGCATATTTTGATACCTTATTTGTGACACTGGCGACACTAATTGGCGTGGGGTCCAGGGCGGGGTCCAGGCGGAGCCCCAGAAGATCAGGGTTTTAGGCATTTTATAACGGTCAGATAAACATTCAGGGGCCCGCCTTAGGGCCGCTGGTGGGGTCAAGGGGGCAGAGCCACCGGAAGTTCAAGGGTTTTAGGCATTAAATTACCGTCAGATGAGCATCTAGGGGCCCGTTTTAGGGCCCTAGGTGGGGTCCAGAGGGCAGAGCCCCTGGTAGCTCAGGGTTTTAGGCATTTAATTACGGTCAGATGAGCATATTTTGATACCCTATTTGTGACACTGGCAGGTCACTAATTGGCGTGGGGTCCAGGGGCGGAGCCCCGAAGCTCAGGGTTTTAGGCAATAAATTACTGTCAGATGAGTATCCAGGGGCCTGACTTAGGGCCATTGGTTGGGTCCAGGGTTTTAGGCGTTTAATTACGGTCAGATGAGCATATTTTGATACCTTATTTGTGACACTGGCGACACTAATTGGCGTGGGGTCCAGGGCGGGGTCCAGGGGCGGAGCCCCAGAAGATCAGGGTTTTAGGCATTTTATAACGGTCAGATAAGCATTCAGGGGCCCGCCTTAGGGCCGCTGGTGGGGTCAAGGGGGCAGAGCCACCTGAAGTTCAAGGGTTTTAGGCATTAAATTACCGTCAGATGAGCATCTAGGGGCCCGTTTTAGGGCCCTAGGTGGGATCCAGAGGGCAGAGCCCCTGGTAGCTCAGGGATTTTAGGCATTTAATCACGGTCAGATGAGCATATTTTGATAACCTATATTTGTGACACTGGCAGGTCACTAATTGGCGTAGGGTCCAGGGAGCGTAGCCCCGGAAGCTCAGGGGTTTTTGGCATTAAATTACTGTTAGATAAGCATTCAGGGGCCCGCGTTAGGGCCGTAGGTAGAATCCAGGGGACAGAGCCCCCGGAAGCTCAGGGGTTTTAGGCATTTAATCACGGTCAGATGAGCATATTTTGATACCTCATAATTTTGTGACACTGGCAGGTCACTATTCTTTCTTTCTTTCTCTCTTTCTTTCTAATTTCTCTTTAGTATACTTTTTCCAAAAAGTGGGGGCGGAGCTCGAGGCCCCGGAGCCCCGTCGTTCTGCGGGCCCTGCCATGTAGGCCTCTAAATAAGCATATTTCTTGCCTGACTGTAAATTTAGGAATTTGTAATTTTCCAACAAACGCATAAAAATGTATAATTTACTAAAAAGTGAGGAAAAATCTCGGAAAATTATGTCATTTCAGCAACATTTGTAAATCACCGGTATCGAATTAGAAATGAACCACGTTTGAATTTTATTGTGACACTGGCAGGACACTAATTGGCTCCCCCATCAGTACGCCAGTGCCCCCGATCTACACCTCGTTGGCGGGAAAAATCGCAACTGATCTCCTTCCTTCCTTTTCCTTCCCTTTCCCTTTTTCCTTCTCTCTCTTTTTTTCCTTCCACCGATATTAATCGCAACTGATCTCCTTCTTTTCACCCTTTTCTTCTTCTCTTTTTTGTTCCTTTTAGGGGAGGCAAGGGCCTTGCCCCCGATCCACATCTTGTTGGCGGGAAAATTGCAACTGATATCCGCCCCTTCTTTTCTTTTCTTCTTCCTCTTTTTTTCATTCCCTTTATTTCCTCTTTTCCTTCTTTCTTTTCCTTTCATTCCTTCTCTTTTTTTTGATGAGGGGGCAACAGCCTGGGAGGCAAGGCCATTTCGGCCCCCACCCCTGTCCCGATCTCCTTCTTTTCCTCATTTTTTTTCTTCTTCCTCTTCTTTCTTTCCCTTTCTCTCCTCTTTCCCTTTCCCTTCTTTTCCTTCTCTCTCTCTCTCTCTCTTTTTTCTTTTTCTTTGCGGGAGGCAAGGCCCTCGGCCCCTGGATCTGCGCCTGTGGAACATTCCCTCCGGAAATGACACTCCTCGCCACATCCAAAACAAACCTTGGGCGCAGGCGACTGCGCATTCCCGCGTACCGCCTAGAGCTGCCGCGATCTTCTCTAAGCTCTTCTCTAGGCCGGACATACGGGTATCCAGACTTTTCGCTAAACTGGATATACGGTTATCTACTAGTGTTACTGTTAGTGGCCACTTAGGCCCATTAGTGACTATAAAAACATATGCTCTTCCTGGCTATTTGGGAATGTGTCAGTTTGAAACAGAAATGGAGAAACGCGCATTTTGTTGAAAATCAAGTGATATCACGAACATTTATAAATCACTTGTATGGAATTGAAAATAAGTCATGGTTTGATTTTATTTGGGGGGGCTAGCGCCCCCCCAAGCCCCCCCACCAGTACGCCAGTGCCCATAGCAGTCAAGACCATTGATCTCCCAGAAGACTTTCAGGAAATGACAAGGAAGGTAGGTCGATTTGTTTTCTTTTCTAAGCAAAAACAACAATAATCATCTACAACAGGAGAGTGAGATGTAGTTTTTGCAGGTTTTCAATATCTAATGGCATGGAAAGAATTAACATAATTAAAATATTAGTCATAATTTTGATTTAAATGTTTACAACATAATTATATCGGGTCTTAAATGACTTTATTTGATCAGGTTAACGACATCCAGGCGGAAGCTAATTGCCTTAACATATTTGGCAGAGATGAACGCTTCCCAGCATTTCTTGGTTGTTTAGAGATCAACTCGAGTACCATCGGTCTTGCCATGGAGTTTATCGGTGATACCACCACGGGGGAGTCCTTTACATAGAGCCGAGGCATCCGAGAGATAGACCTTAGTCAGCATGATTTGTAAGTATTTATCTTTATAATTATATAATCATAGATAGAAATAACGCTAATTAAAGACGTCGATAAGTTCCTTTTCTAATATTTCGTCTTTCTTTTCTTTCCCTTGAATCCTTTCAGTATGCGACTAGCTCTGGACATTGCCAAGGCTCTTGGTCGTCTTCATGAGATGGGCTATCTCATGAATGACTTAAAAGAGGACAACTGCCTGCTGCGGAAGACCCAGACTGGTCAATGGCAGGCAATTATCGTAGACTTTGGTTCCGTCTGTCCTCGGGCCTCCCCTTTCTCCTTCAGCTTCTCAGACGAAGACAAGGAAAAATACCGCAATGGGGTATGTGCGATGGATTTCTCGTGATTTACGTTGTTCAAATATTATTGTGCTTTTCGATTGGGGCACGAAAATCTGCCGAAAAGTTTCTATTTTTTATTGTTGCTATATTAAAAAAAAAATCTCTTTAAGTCAAAACAACGCCAACAAACGAACACACACACGAATGAACAATTTAAAAACAAAAACAAAAACAATCAAGCAAACAAACAAATACAAAATATGTTAGACAATTTTCAGCTGTCTCCCCGGCCTCAAACTTGACATCTATATTGATAGCGAATAATTTCCCTAAGATAAACAGAATTAGACTTTTGGTAAATAACAAAACTTACAAGTCGCCTTCGATTTTTTTTTCTTCCTCAAATCAACAGGCGGTCTATGTCCACATCGCCCCCGAGTGCGCACTCGATGATCAGAACACCTCGATCTCGAGTGACGTCTTCCAGCTGGGACGGTTATTGACGATGATGGGAGTAGCATCCAACAATGCCGACCTCACAGCCATCGGTAACCTGTGTCGACAAAACTCTTTCATCAATCGTCCTAGCGTCGACGAAGTCGTTGACGAGCTGGAAAGGGTGATGTAGACAGATACTGTTTTCGAAAAGATGTCAAACTCTCTCTCTCTTTTTATTTCATTATCGAAAAAGATTGGAATTCAAAACATATCATTTATTGCTGAAAATATGTCAGTTCTATTCAAAGATAACTATCGAGATAATCTAGTTATAGGCCTACTTCAACAATAATAACTAGATCAAAGTGTTCAAAGCAAAATTAATGAAAAAACAATCAGAAAACGCAAAATTGTTTATTTCATTAAGAGTACTTGAAAAAAACTTGTTGAAAACTATTATTTAAAAAACTTTATGGGAAGCCAATAAGCCATATTATACGAACGGTGTCAGTAATATGAAATTCTTATGAGATAATATGGTGATGAAGAGTTGGAATTATTTTTTCAGGCGCGATATAAATATAGGAATCCATATCATTGCCATCAAATAACAAACGTAATTATTATTACTTAATTAATGTTTATAATTTTTCCTCAAAATTTTCAGCGATGAGTTTTTCTGAGATTCTAGACATTTTTAGTAGCAATTAGACCACTTTCAGGACTCCATCAAAATCAAAATTATATGTGGGCTGTGATTAGACAGATATTTTTGAAATCGAACTGCTGCAATTTAATCTATTTTATTATCAATAAGAAAATCAAATAGTTTGACATCTTTTTGAATTAGCTCACAGTATCTAGGTAAGTATTTGTAAATATTCATACTATTTTGTAAATAATATATTACATTAATGATCGGGAGAGACAGTAACTGCTGAGAATATTGATGAATAGTGGAATAAAAACATGAAAGAGTGCACATTCAATTTCGAAGGGGGCTTCAAAAAAAGGGGGGGGGGGGCTTACACCGGCTACATTCTATGCTAGATAATTATGCCACTAAATGAATATGTTTATTGCACTGGCTTTTTCGAAGAAAATATTACAACAACTATGCAGCAACATTAAAACGAAATGCAATTGCGAATTATTGTGAAACCAAAAACAAATCACACTGTTTATTTATTGGAATACTGAAATTAAAGCTTAATTTCTTGGTCTTTCATGAATATTGATATCTACTATGAACATTCATGAACTTATAAACGGAGATGGAATAATCGGTTAACCGAAGGTAGTCCATCACGGTACAGAGCGGGGTGGGGCTCTGTACACCGGGGCATTTAGTGACCCAAAGAGGGGGAGGGGGAATGATGTTAATATATATTTTATGTTGTTAAAATAAGCATTTGTAGACAAACTGAGCCTATTTCTGATCAATCTGTCAATACATTCAACATATTTATGCAGAGTTTGGGTTAACCCTTCCCCATCTTCGATCTGGCTATACCCTATATTGTGATACTGCGAGAATTTGGACAAATCGCACTGCCACTGGTATTCTGTTCGTAACCAAATTTTGAAATATTTAGGCAGTGAAAATGGAAATCGTTTACAAATTAAGAGCCGAGCACTCATACATTTGCTTAAGTGTAGGAAAGAAAGGTACTAACATGGTTTTATGCTGGCTCAAGAGAAATTTTTAAAAATGTCGGTAAATAAAATGTCATTGTTTCTTTTTTGGGCGGGGGCGATATGTGTGACTCCAACGCCATCACCCACTAATGTCTCGAGGGGTGTTTCACAAAGATCCTTAGTTGAACTTATCTCTAAGTTGGACTTAAAAATCATGGAAAGCCGAAAGCATCTATGAAAATATTTTTAAAAAGTTATTTTAAAAGGCATAAAATGTTGATTCAAATTATTCATATTTTCCATTATCAAGGAGATTTCATGTTCTTGATGTGGAATTTATATAAAGTCTAAAATACTTGAATTTTCGCTTTTGAATATATTTTATTTTAAGGCTACAAATGGCTCTCCATAATGTTTAAGTCCAACTTAGAGTTAAGTTCGACTTAGGATCTTTGTGAAACACCCCCCTGAACTACCCTATCAATAGTCCTACCGTCAACGAAGACGTTGAAGAGCTGGCGAAGGCGATGTAGACAGATGCAGGTTTTGTATTTTACAAGATGTCAAACAGGTTTTTGATGTATCTTAAATGAAATGTTTAAATTTGTATCTACACTTTTTATTTATGAATTATTGCCAATTATTTTACATCAAAAGCAAAATCGAAATCAAAGTGAAATAAAGAGGAAAAAGAGTCGTGCTTTACATGAGCAAGGACGTGGGCAAAGACCCATTATTGGCAATCATAAAACTAGCCAAAGACATGTTTGTTGTTTGTTTTTGTTTTTTTCCCTTCCACAGGAAAGACATAATGTTCACTTCTTTAAATCGAGTTGCAAATTAAAACAACAAATATTGTTAATGAACATAATGAGGCAATTTAAACAGAACTGGATTAAAGAAAGAGTACATTACTAAAAAAATCCAAGAATGAATGAATTCACATGTGGAGATGGTATAATCGGTTAACCGAAGGTAGTCCGTCACGGTACAGAGCGGGGTGGGGCTCTGTACATTAAACTTTTAGTGTTTTCAATTTTCCTTTGTTTCCCTGTTATTTATTTTGTTACAGATGCAGTTTGTGTTCTTTGTTTTCTCACGTATTGATAATGATTAGTCTAAAAACATGAAAGAGTGAAATTCATAATGCCGCAAATCGAAGACAAACTTTCAGGTGAATTATAATGGCGTATCCAGACATTTACCCCCCACACACACACACACACTTGAGGGGAGGCGGAATAAATCTGTCGGATAGACTTCTAAGTAGGCTAACTAATTCTGTTTAGAGCGGGTGGGGCTTGAAACGTTCGGTGTAAAAATGTCAGAGGTAAACAAGAAATAAATTTGCCATAGAAAAAAAAACATGTGTAGGCTTAGGCCTAGGCCTATATTCTGTTGTAAATTAATCTTTTTGGGGGGAGGGTTAGCCCCTATAGGCTTTCTCCTTTGAATCAAGTCTGCTTCATACGTGAAAAATAAAAGTTAATAACCTTTAAAAACATCACTGCATTAAGTGTAAACATTTCCACCCCTCTCTCTCTCTTGTTCCGCAAGCCCTTCCAATTTTTTTCTAACCGACTACGCTAGTACTGGCTGTTGTGTGGAAGAGGCATAATGCTGCGTGTGAATTTCGCCTCATATAAAAGAACGATCGGCAACGCGCGCATACATGATACACGAGGATTCCCGGCACAGTGATATTCGGCTTCATTATATTTGAGTATGTTTGATGGTTGATCGTACTTTATGACATTCAGTAGAACGACATTTGATATCTAAATGAGATTCCCCCCCCCAAAAAAAAAAAACACTTATCAAAAGAAGGGGACGGCGATCGACTCAATACTGAGGTTTATAAAGTTATATTCCTTGGTACCATAACAAAATTGGATTGCAATGAATTCGCAAAGTACTACATTATATTATAAAACAATTACTTCATTATGAGTCCATTTTGTACCTCTGACATTTTTACCTCTGGGATTTTTTCTCTCTGTCATTTTTACCTCTGGCATTTTTTCCTCTGACATTTTTACCCGCATGGCAGCACCTATACAGCTATGAATATTGGATACGGAATAATAATAGGGCAATCCCGAAAAGGGTAAATACATAAATTTTCGTTCGCCAGGTGGTTAGCATCGAATCCTTTGGATTATTAGGTGTCATTCCAAAGACGAGAACAAATTCAGAATGAAATATTCATTACAAATACAAATGTGGAGAGAGAGAGAGAGAGAGAGGGGGAGAGAGAGGGAGAGTGTGTGTGTGTGTGTGTGTGTGTGTGAGAGAGAGAGAGAGAGAGAAAGAGAAAGAGAGAAAGAGAGCATGGAGAGGGTGAAAGATGGTGATGAAGAAAGACAAAGAGATTTAGAAATAGAAAAAGAGAGAGTGAGGGATAGACAAATAAATAAGAGAGAGTGAGAGAGAGAGAGAGAGAGGGGAGAGAAGGGGAGTGTGTGAGAGAGAGAGAGAGAGAAAGAGCGTGTAGAGGGTGAGAGAGGATGAGGAGGAAGGAATAGATTATTTTGTAAGATGCGAGGAATGACAGAGTGGATGTAATATAAACCCTGTGAAATGTCATCGGAGAGAGAAATACTCAGCCAGTGCGAGGATACACAAAATCGAATGAAACGGGTTGTGTAAAAGAATGCGTCAAAGTAACTGATCACACCGACCTTCGTTTCTATTGAAACCAAAGAACATAGGGAATAAGCAATCAGTGGAAGAATATAAATAGTTTAAGTCCGCTAACGAGAGAGAGAGAGAGACAGAGAGAGAGAAAGAGAGAGAAGCAAGAGGCAGAGAGAGGAGGAAGAAGGGAGAAAGAAAGAGAGTATAGTGTGGAGAATCAATAGAAGCCACAATTGGCAAGGGATACTGAAGCAAATGTGAAAGGCAGCCTGAAATTAATAAGCATAATGATCGAATAGGAGACAGGGAGGAAGAGACAGACAGAAAGACCAATGAGAGCGGGAAAGGCATAGACAGAGAGACACACAAAGAGAAAGAAAAGGGGATAAACCGACAGAAGAAAGAAAGAGAAAATAAAATACAAATGCAGAGCGGGAAGGAGAGTAAAAAATATATTACACGTCCGTATAGAGCCATTGAGATGAACTGTTGGAGATAATGATAGAGAGATAGAGAGACATAGAGATATAATTATATAGAGAAATGAAGAGAAAGAATGAGGGAAAAGGCGAGAGAGAGACAGAGAGAGACAGAGAGAGAGACAGAGAGAGACAGAGAGGAGGTCAAAGAGAGAAGAAGCCCTCAGAGCATGTATATAAAGAAACAATTGGTAAGACGTGAGAGCTGATCAAAAGAAAACAAACCGTCCAAAACGTCTTGCAATTAGGGTAATGGATGACAGTGGTATATAGAGGCTGACAAACCAGAGAAGAACAGAGGGGCATATTTTTGGCATTACCGCTGAATGCTTGGACAAAGCTCTTTTCAATTTGACATTTTCATTTCGGAAGACCGGGTGGATGTATATATTGTCAATCGAGTTGGACTCGAAAATAATTCACTACAGGGCTTTGATTTCGGGGGAATGACCATTTAACCATTTTTCGCATTATTTATGAGCCTAGCGAAGGTTTCCCAAACTCGAGGCGTATATAAATGCGATAGCTCCATGACTATTATATTAGACATCGTTCTGTAGATGAACATGGTGAGATTTACGAAGACTATTGATAACAAATATGACGGCGATTTATTTGTCTGTGCCTCTTTTATTTTACTAGGTTTTCGTATTTCACATCATGCAAGGTTTACGAGCCTAAATTAGTTGAACTTCCGTTTGGAAAAGGTGTACCATTAAATTCATCGAGGTAATTTCTATTGATGTAGCTGTGAGTGTGTGTATATATAATTATGTATGTATTGAGTTTGACACTCTTATAGTACACCATCCTCTTCCGACAGCACGGTTTAAAAATGAATCTACTTTAGCTAGCGTGGCTATCCCGCGACTCTACCGGAACTTTGTGATTTCTATTTGTTTATCAATAAATTGACAGCCCTGTACTTAGATATCATAATAATAGAATTGTCCCGACACTCACGTGTAAAGAATGTTTCACGTTAGGTGATAAATTAAAATTCGCGCGCAAGACAGGGAGGGGGTAAATGAAAAATGAAGAGAAAAAAAGAAGAAGACAAAAACAGAATATACATGTAGATAGGGAACGAAGAGGAGTAAGATTATTTAGGGAGGGAGGAAAGAAAGAGAGATTTCAATAATGAGAGAGACAAGAAATAGAAAAAGAGAAAGAAATTCAGAAAGATTGAAATACAGGAAAGATTTGAAATAGAAAGAGAGATAGAGACAGAGGTAGAGAGAGAGAGAGAGAAGTAGAGAGAGAGAGAGAGAGAGAGCGGGATGAATCTGTTTCAAAGAATATCAAGATAATTAGTAATCATATCTACTTGTGAAATTATCACCATTGATCTCTGTATGATAGACATGTATTCAATCAAAGTAATTTTAACTCACTGACTATAATCATATTGGAACATGTAATCTGACTACCCAATAATTGAACGTCACAACTATTACGCTATCTAACGAAGATGTTAACATACTATACTATAGTATACAGCACCTGTGTTATCAATCATCTATTGATGGTAACTCCATAATGTACAAGCCTGTTTCCTGATGCGTGTGTGCTCTGCATGTTTACAAGCTCCTCGTTGCAGAATTGCATCTTTCTTGTCTAATGGAAACATAATAATAACTCAATTTGATCATTTAGATGTTGAAATTTTAAAAGTATTATAAAAAATATATATACAAAAATAGCAACGTAGCCAATATAATAACGATTGAAACTTTATGTTTTCTTATAAAAAGTAATAAAAAGAAATAAAAAACATATCCCTTAAAGGGCAGTATGCCTTATGAAAGTGGAGGTGCCTTGGTATAGTGGTTCATGCACATGACTCTCTATTCTAGGGTTGGCAAGACGTTCATTCACATTATTATTTTCACTCTCTGCCCAGGTGTTCTTGGGTACCCGGTAATTGCTGTGGTAATAATAATAATTGAAGGGCCCTCGAGAAGTCAAAGAAACACTACATTGATGCTCATGAGGCTTCCGTGGATAAAACAAAATTATCATTGTTAGTGTTACAGTTTAATGTCGCTCACCCCTTTTGGATGTAAGGAAAGATTTCTGAAAAGGCATTCATTTCAGATTTAAAATGGACAGACTTGACTTGGATTTGAAACGGATCCCTAAACGGGGGACAATGGCATTCACACCATCTTCTATGTATTCGGCTTTGCATTTGGTTTCGTGCGTATAAGATTACAGCGTTCTTTCTAACATGCAGAATTCTATAGGTCTGGCTGAATACTACTAGTATTCAATTGTGCATCTGGGTTAGTTACGTCAGTCCTGTCAGGGTTTCTTAGTGAAAAAAGGGTGAAATGTCTCCCTTGCAGCGACCGAGACAATTAGTGTTTCTATCTCCACCGTGTAACACCGCGGCTAGGACCTGAGGCACGTTTTACATTCCCAATTGAAGAGGTTAGCAAGGGGCGGCAGAGGGGCTGACATACACGTGCATATACAAATCGATGGGAGAGGGAGAGGGTGGGGAGAGGGAAGGGAGAGGGAGGGGAGAGGGAAGGGAAGAGGAAAGCGGAGTGGGAGGGTGAGAGGGAAGGGGAGAGGGAGATGGAGAGGGAAGGGGAGAAGGAGGGGGAGAGGGAGATGGAGAGGGAAGGGGAGAGGGAGGGTGAGAGAGAAGGGGAGAGGGAATTGGAGATGGGTTGACATGAATGTAAAGGTACAGATCGATGGGAGGGAGAGGGGGAGAGGGGAGGGACGAGAGGAGAGTGACATACATGACTGTGAATATACTGCTCGATGGGAGAGGGAGGGAGTGAGAGGGGAGAAGGAGGGAGAAGGGGAAGGGCGGTAAAGGGGTTGACATACACATACAGATCGATGAGAAGGAGAGAGGATGGAGGAGAGGAGGGGGAAGGGAGAGTGAAAGAGAGAGAGAGAGAAAAGAGAGAATGGTTGTGACAGAGAGAAGAAAAGAGAGGGGGTTGACGTTTATAATTATGAACAGATGGATCAATAGAAATAGAGAGAAGGGGAGAAATGGCAAGACAGAGGAGAGAGAAGAGAGGAGGGCGAAGGGAGGGGACACAATAATCATACAGATCACTGGAAATAGACACAGAGAGGGGAAAGAGAGAAGGGAGAGAGGTAGTTAACAAGCAAGAGGAAAAGAAATGAGAAAGCGGGCAAAATAGTCACAGAAAGAGATAGAGAGAGGTTGAAACTGACATACACCTGTACGTAATATATAGGTCAACTAAAAGTGAACTGAAGAGAGAAGGAGATAGCGAAAGAGGAGTAGACGGAGGGGGACAGACTGACATATTCATGCATGCAGATTAATGGCAAATAAAGAATAGGAGAGATAAAGAAATCAAGAGAAAGAAATTGAGAGTACATAAAAGACGGATTGACGTACACGTGCTACATGTCAATGGAAAGTGAATTGGAGAGATTGATAATATAGAAATGAGCGGAAAAGAAATGAGGAATAAACAAGCAAATCAAGGGAATTCAAAAGAAAACAAAATTAAGAGAGAAGAAACTAGAAGAAGAGAACAAAAAGAGAGGGTAAAGAGACACGGAGTCTTCGAAAGCGAGAGAAGGGGAGAGAGGATTTTGTTTTAAAGGCAGGGGAGGAGGAGGAGGAGAAGAGAAAGAGGATAGGGGCAGCCTGTAGAGCGCGGGAGAGAGAGAGAGAGAGAGAGATAGGGAGAGAAAGAGACACATAATACAGAGGAAGTGGGGATGCGAAAGAATATATTTAGCGTCGGACACCTTTTCGCTTTGCAGCATCACGCATCCACGATGTTCCAAGTATCATCAAGCTGTATTGAGTGGTGCATCGTTTCGATCCTATATATAGAACAAAATGCAGTATTAAGGGACATAACAGAGGGGTAAGGGATGAAGCTATATCTACGTTGATCGAATATATTCCAATCTTATACTGTTCCTTGTCATTCTCATCCCCATTTCCTCCATTTTATCTCTCTGTCTTTACGACTGTTCCTCCCATTTCGGTCTATATTATATCCTCTACATGCTTTTGCATGAATTAACCCTTATGGCGCCATCAATTTTTACAAAGTATTGATCAGGGTTCCCAAGTGGCTCCGAATGGGACAACTCTGTTTTTTTTAATGTTTTTTTTTTCTTCTTAAGAAAACATGAATAAATAAATAAATGAACAAATAGGTAAATAAATTATAAACATTTTGTAAAACAAGTTTTCAATAAATAGTGCTATTTTCACTGCCAATATGATTCATGTATTGTTGCATGGTACTTCATTCGCAAATCTGGGACTTTTTTTATTCTCGAAAAGATACAGAGTATTTGGCCGAAAATAGTATAATCCATATAAAATTGTTAGCAGTTCAAATCGCACACGACACTGAGCGGGTTAATAAATCGTCTCATATGTATCACGGTTGACATAGAAATCATCATGTTGGATCTTAAATCAAAATTGAAACGCCAGACTACGTCATTATTTCGTTTGAAAATATTCCTCAGTGTGACATCCGAACCTGGTTAGTATAAATCAAATCAGCCAATGGGACGTGGTGTGCCTGTGGATCGAATTCTTGATGACCTTTCCATAAGTGACAGTTTTGTTATGACCAGTGGCGTAGCGTGAGGCAAGACATGGGAGGAGAGGCTGGTCTTTTTATTGTTCTTCTTCATTTTGACTAGTGAGTTAAAAGAGTAGTGAATTATTGGTATCATTTTTTTAAATGTTTCTTTTGTTTCTCTCTTCCCTCTTCCTTTATGATATGTCAATTCATTTTACTTATTCATTTTCTTGTCGGCTTAATTGAATTGGTATCCGCCCCATCCCCCCGACGACATTGGCTTATGACAGGGCAGTACCTTCTGATAGTTGTTTGTTTGCATAACTAAAGTCTCTGCTGTCCAAATTTGTTTGATTTGTTGCGTTATTGGATAGGGTATACACACCGAAGAGTCTAGATGCCAAATAACGCACCAAAGTGTCAAAATTTGGAGCCATGATTAGTGTATTTTTGAGAAGAAAAAAAGGCATATTTTGTGTTGACTAAAATAATAATCATGTATTAGTTTTTGAATTCATTCCATTTCTAGGCACAGTGTAAATATCAATGACGTTGTATAATTATTCAATTGGAGTTATAAATGAAAACGTATAGGTACACCAATCATTATTTGATGACTGCCCAAAGAATAAAATCACTGCTGAAAATCTTCAAACTACATAGTGTTGAGATACGAGAATAAATAATGAAATAAACAATAATCAATTCACATCAAGAGATAGTAAACTAAGAATATAATGCGCAGTTTCAGGACTTGTATTAAACGATAAGTAATGATATCAATCAACAATCAATATGTACTTATATAATCGCTTCAAGATTTGCTTCAAGATGACGTACTTGACTTCTTATGGTGTAAATTAAACATTATAAACCGATAAAGTAAAGATTATCATTATAGAATAACAGTCATTAATGTTTATGAATTAATTGTCTGCTATATGAATATGATTAAAATTACTTTTCTTTGAAAAGCGTTTTGAGAACCCGGCCTGTGTGATTTAAGTTATATAAAAAAACATTATTGTTACTATATTTTTTATGTTTATTTCAATATAAGGTATATTAGATATTATGGTGTAATTCAAGGTTATTTTACACCAACAGAAAATGCCAACATAAAGGGGCAGCTGTCATGTCTGTGATTAATGTTTATTGTTGTCTCTTTTTCTTTACCTTGTTTTGTACCTCCCGATCGAAGTCAACGAGTCAATGTTTTTTCCCTGGAGGTTTTTACAATACCTGTTTCTTTCTCGTCTCATTCCATGCACGCACGGCTGCAAAAAGGTTAGTGTTTAATCACACGAGGAATTCAATCTCGAAATTTGTCTCCATCATTGAATTTCATGTGCCGATGTTAGCTTTGTATAATAATAATATAAGTCTATTATTGGACTGATGTCGGGAAGGGCACGATGTTTATAAACATAACACGTATAAAGAGGACGCCAAATCAAGTTTTAATTGCATAATTATGACCATTCAATTACGTACATATACATGGAAAAGGTTAGCTTTTAATCATACGAGAATTTCAACCTCGATTTTTTTTTCTCTAACATTCATGTGCTGCTGGTGATGGATTTGAGTAATCATTTGAAGCTCTCTTGGGACTGATGTTAGTAAAGAATGAATATAAAAAGGGCGCTATGTTGCTATGAGCTTATGAAGAGGACACTCAGTCTGTACTCTTTATAAGAAATTTATCAATATCATACATTTGATTTGATTAGACTTTTTGTTTCTATATCATATTTTCATTGACATGATTGCGAAACGCTTTGAATTACATATGTGAAATAAAATAAAGAAGAAATAAAATAAAAATGAAAACAATGAAAACGATTGTGTGGACGTATTTTCGGATTATTGATATTTCATGATGAATGTAGAAAATTGTGAAAATGCCTTAAACCTACAAAAAGTCAGTATTTTATCTTACCTCGCATAACATATGGGTGTTTTTTTGTTTTGATAGAACAACAAATTACGCATAGGTGACAATAAAAAAAAAAGCGATTTTAAAAAGGTTATCAAGATGATTATATTCATGATACCTAGTTCATATGATTCTTTTTATAGGAGAAACTAAATATGCACTTTAATCAACGAAAGTAGGCCAGTATGACACCTGCGTAAAACATTGGACCGAATATATAAAACTAGCAAAGGTTGAGCACTATAGCAATTGCTATCGTTTTATGTGCTCGGCCTGTAGAGTCGGTGGCGCCACGTAGTATCCGAATCTGAGGCGATCCCTGAATCTACTGGCGCAAAGCGATAAATCCGGAGTAGCTATCGGCGCATACGAAGGTTCATCGCTGACTGTACTTTGGCCAATCTGATATTTGGGGCTTGATGGATGCACGATCACCATTTCGTCTGTCTCTGTTCGCATCGGCCGGCGGGTTGCCATCGATAATGATGTCTGTCTGAAACTCCCGATTGATGACTACCGACTCCGAATAATGCAGATAACATTGTTTACAGATTACACAGCGAATGTGATTTTGATTTGAGTACTCGTGATTTTTCTGAGAATATTGAAGAGGCACAAATCACGATGGTTTTTAACCGTGTGATGCCTGTTTTGGTATCGTATCGCGTCCCGAAGACGGCAGACGACACTCAGAAAACGCGTTGGGAAAAAGATGATTTAGGAAGCGCGGATTTTTGGCGGGCAGTCATCGCAGAATGCTTAGCTCTCACTATCTTCATCCCCATAGCTCCGGGATCATCAGTTGGCTGGTCGGGGAGTAATACCCCAACAAATACCCTCATAGCTCTAGCAAATGGACTTGGAATCGCTACTTTGATCCAGTGCTTCTCACACGTGAGCGGGGCTCACTTTAATCCGTCCGTGACCGTCCCGCTAGTCATTTACCGGCAGATCAGCGTTGTCAGGGGACTGTGCTATGTGGTGGCACAGTGCTTGGGCTCCGCGTGTGGAGCTGCCATTCTCAAGTTTGTAACCCCGGTCGACAAGCAAACCAATGTCGGTGTAACCCTGATCAATTATGATGAAGGGGTGTCATTATGGCAAGGCTTCGGGGTCGAGTTCGTGATCACATTCCATCTCGTTCTCATGGTGTTTGCAACCATTGACTCACGGAGGACTGACATTCAGGGTTCATCTGCATTAGCCATCGGGTTTACAGTAGCAACAGGGCTCCTCTATGGCGTGAGTATGCTATTCATACACCATGGGTAGGGGAGGGTATACGATCTGATCGTTAAACACGTTTAAATGAGGCTAGATCAAAACGGGGATACCGGACATGGACATCAACCAGTATGAAATGATAATGAATTCTTAAAGACTTAAATTTTACCATTGTATACAATCATGATTGACCCTACAACAAATGACACTTGCGGAGATTATTGAATGGGAGGGGGGGGGGGCGCTGTCAATAAAAACAACCATTGGCATGCAGAAAAGAGAGGGGGAGAGGAAAGGTTTTCATACTGTTTCGGGGAGGAGGGTGTACTGTTCAATATGCTATACCTGTCTGAGTAATCTCTTCACAATTAAAATATATATATATTTTTAAGTGGGGGAGGGGGGGGGTGAAGCATGGCAAACTGCCACAAAATCATCTGTAACCTTCGCTCTCACCATGCTCACCGCCACAGCAAACAGTGGTAACAACCTGTAATCGTGCTGAATAAATATTGAGGTGATATAGATATAGATATTTTATGGTTACGTGCAGAGAGTATCTTTTGTTTGTACCATGCGGAATGAATATTGCAGACATCGATGAGAAATGTAAAAATTCACAATACCAGTCCTTTTACTAGAATGACATTTCCACTTACAAGGAGGCTTTTCAGAATTTCGTAAAGACCGACAACGGAATGAAGTAGGGTAGTATAGCGCATTATGATAACTTTACTATGTGCTGAGAAGTTTGGATATTACTAACCCTAGGTTTAGCTCTGGCAGCCGTAAGCAGCGCACAGGCCATTTAACGGAATAAATCCTGGCAGGTGACCCGTATAACACCTGGGTTGAGAGTGGCAAATGTGGCTTAATGTCTTCCCAAAGGACGTAAGTGTCGGGCTGTGATTCGAACCCTCAACCCTTGTATTGAGAGTCAAATGAATGAACCACTATACCACGACGCTTCCAAATATTTAAATCCAAATATATAATGAACTGTTCCGGTGTTCTCACTTTGAATACAATTATAAGGCTTACACACACTGGCAACACCCCAACCCCCCCCCCAAAAAAAAAAATCGCACCCCAATCCAGGGCAAAGAGCAGAAATATAAGTGCTTTCACAATAATCAGGGGGCATGGCACTGTTTACTCCTGAATGCTTTTAAACTTTTAAGATTGTGTACTCATCGGGATAGTTTTGTCAGCCGGTTTTTAAACGAGATGATTGTATTCTGCTTATTGTTAACATGATGAATATTCTAGTACATTGCTATCTTAAGTCTGTGGTGGAGTCTTCGTAAACACCTCTTAGTATCATGAGTATAGAAGGCTCGAAACAATATACGCAATAGTACTTTTTTAACATGCAATTCAAATAAACTTATCCTCCAGTACCTAACTTTCTTCTAAGTTTTAAGGTGAACTTGTCCTACATGAATACTGGTCGTTCCCAACACAAGCATTTGCTTTACCGATTTTCGCCTCCTGCTTTTTAAATTTAATTACTTTAATGTTCTGTTTCTTTATTGTTTACCATATTGTCAATGAGAAGGAAATAAAGGTGAATTTCAATCAGTCAATTAATCAAACAACATTGACTTTTTGAAAACCACCCCATCTCTCCCTCTGGAAAACATAAACGAAACAAAGTTCTTAAACAATCAGAATATTCTCCACATTTTGTGGGAAAGGAATGAAACGTGACAATGGAGAACATCGAAACAAAACATTGATTGTTACATTAGTTATGTTCATACTTACCGCTGTTCCCCATGACAGGAAATGGTCTCTACAATTTTACCTTGCTTCTTTGCCAAGAGATATGACCATCACAAGAAAGAGATTTAAGTTATAAACAATATTAGCCTATCATCCACGTGTGAGATGATCCTACAGTTCTAATTAAACTCGTTTGGAATGGCTAGGCTATAGGTGTCCTATATCATTTTTTCAACAGAAGGTAAGATTTGCTGGTCAAAGAAAAAAAATGAGTAAGGGAAGACGGAAAAGGTGACTATTACTATGTTTGCAAAGAAAGCAGGCCTATATGTATTATTCGTTCGTGAGTTCGATGGATGTCACTCACTGTCATTTGCATCGTTATCTTGTACATCAGGTTGTTTATTTTGTCTGGCAGCGAGTTGATGACGTCATAAACCCATCGCTGCACTAATGGAAATGATTTGAGGAGACGACCGCCTCAAAATTAAATGAAACGTCATGTAATGTGACACGCTTTATGATAGGAAAAGCGAAAACAAATATGAAGCAACGCAGATAAGTAACATCGGCGTCATACTTTTTTTGTTAAAGTATCGTGCAGTGAAAATTGAAGGCCGGGAATTTGATGTAGGAGCTGGTTCACTAATTCCAGTGATCAAAAATTGTTTTCAGACTACATGACGCAAATGACTTGAGTAAAAAACATTCCCATATCCTCGTCCCAGTTCGCATCCCTATATTTGCCATTTACCATTTTCTATTTTTTTTATTCTCAAGCACATTAAAATTCGAAGAAAAGTTGTGTATACTAATTAAAGGGCATAGCTTCTATGATAAGATATGGGATTTAGGGCAACAGGGTCATTTTGGTTTGTATCTTATTCAAATTGGTGGAAGGGCTAATTATGCATTCGCATCACTATGCAGAGCGATGTATAAAAGAACGTGTGCAAAAATACAGTAATATCGCCGGAGAGTTGACCAATAGCAATTGCTTTTGAAAAGTTTCGTATAAAGTTTCCACCAATCACATTAAGCCATGACGTGTGGGGATCGGACGTCTTAGCTTTGAGTGCTAGAGCAACCCATTTGTTTGTTTATTGTGTGTCCATGTGTATACAAATCATGTGTGTAATGCACCACTACTTTAATACGTGAGAAGCGGGAATATAGTCTTTGTACCGTAGCCGAATTACTACGTACATGTTCACAGATCTCTATTTACAAAATGCAACTCCGCGAAAGAATGTGCTGACTATGATCTTCCAACGACTTTAAAGCTATGATCCAGGGCAAAACTTTACTTATATTTAATTTGCCTCGTTTTGCTTTTGTTTTTCATCTTGTTTTTCCCTTCATATCAATTGAGAAAGGCCTAGTATACCCCTTTTTAGATCCTTATAGTTTCCAAATAAAATGAAATTATAGACCTATTGCGCCTAATATACGATGTATGAAATTTGTGTGTTCGTTGATACAATCTGCGCATGGGCAGATAACCAGATGAGGTAATTTGTAACGAAATTGTAAAACCCATCGAGACGAATACTGTTCATGGAAGTTGTGTAATCATTAAATTATTCACCGACGCAAGTTCACGTAATTTCAGAGTGACTTCTAGACAGTTTCTTTCACAATGTAAAACCATGACTCGTACTAAACATCGACTACATCAAATAAGTGTGAACACAATTAAGCAATTTCGATATTTTAGCCTGACACGAAATTTCATCGACCCAAAGGGGATGTGGTCGGAGAATTCAATGTGACTTAGTCGAGTCGTCTCTGGTTTCCATCACCTGATCAAAGTCGGAAATTCTACTGCTACATTATTTACGACGCCTAGGGGCGCGGATCTAGCTTTTTGCTAAGGGGGGGGGGGGTTGACCCAATGACGATAGATGCGGAGCATCGCCCACGAGCGGTGAGCCGATTCTTTTTTGCTTTTTTGAACCCCCCGGCCCGTAAGTGATGTTTTCCTGGCTTCTACTAACACAATGGAGGCCATAAAAAGCAGTGCATGATAACGTCTTTTCAAATCAATAACAGTTTAATACACAGTTATATCCAGAGTTATCATGTGTGTGGTTAAGTTACCAGATGAGTTGAATATCTTCTCACAACATTTGCATTTGAAAGGTTTCTCTCCAGTGTGCGTTCTTTTTTTTTTTTGACAGCCCAAGGGGGGTTTAAACCCCATTACCCCCTCCCCCCGTAGATCCGCCCCTGACGCCACGGTTAGCATTCTGGAATATTTCTGATGATAGCTTTCACTTATCAGTGTAAGGAAAATATTGTTTTGATTTGAGAGGTCTTCAAAGGACCCTTCATTGTAGTTCAATTGCATCTGAGGTCGGGTCTAATATTGTAGTTGTACGTCCTGATAAAACATCTCCATTTATGCATGGGACGCGTACTTCAAAGTGCTCGCTGTTCTTTATGGTCATACTTTATATCAAACCCATCGTGTGAAGCCAATTTCGGGTCAGAACGGATATTCATTTTTCAGATGAGAGACTGACGTAACCATAGCAATAATGACGTCATATCTCCTGAATTGATTGCCGGGAGGTAGGCCCTAGCTGCCACGAAAAATGGACAATATAACTTAATACAAGTAGGCCCTTACCTAACATCTATTAGATTTCTGATTTCATTGTTTGTTCTCCACCTTTTAAAGTTTGACCCGTTTCTGAAATCTCGGCTTGAAATGACAACGAAGGCGTCCATTAAAACAGAAAATGTTTGAAATATATTGATTTTTCACGCAGGCATTTGTTTACATTATATTTTCAAATAATAATTTCCAGATCGTTCACCTCTCAAGCGATATAGATTGTTAGGGATCCACGCGGGGGACTTGGTTATTATTGTATCAATACTCCCGAATCGAGGTGATGATCTTGCATGCGTTATATTCAATTTGAAAATACTGAGTCAAAAAGTTGTTATGTCTTTAGTAAACGGCATTATATAGAATGAATGCCTTTAAGTAGTTCAGGAACTAACTATTAGAGAATACAATTCGTATCTATAAATGGCTGCACTTCAGATTCTCTGGCGAGTACCACAGGGAACCCTCTTATATACATATTTTTTTGTTCATTAAACAATCAGTGATACAGGTAGTTTAACCGTAGCATTGTGATGTCGGGAAAATGGTGATGTTCGGACAGCAATCGTAGTGTAAATGGGCCTTATATGTTTGCCCTTTCTTGCATTTTTAGTAGGATTTATGGTAGTTCAACCACTTTCATTGTCACTTGCAAACACCAAGATAGGGCATAAGACATTAAGGATGAGGCCAAGTTTTAACTTTTTAAATTCTTTTCGTATATGAAAGTGACACTTTTGTTGACTTTCGAAATCTTGACGGGATTGTAGGAGCATTCCATTCCCCCCTGCCACCCTTTCGCATATCGGGTCCCATGGTTGAAATATAAATAGACACGTACTTCATTATACTGCACAGTGCACACGACATCTAATCATGCCTTTTCTTCCGCGAAATTAGGTGTCAGTCACACCAACGAGACACGCGACACCAGACCGACAACAGACCGAACGAAACATTACATCGTCCCGACAGCCTGAGTCGGTCGGTCTGGTGGTGTGACTGAGGAATTATACTGTACGTAGACACGTGTTACACAAAGGTTATACACGAGATAGATGCAGCGCATCTCATCGGATTACATTGCTTACGTCTTATGATGCGAGCATCCTCATTTTTAGTAAATAAGGTTACTCGCCTATACGGGGGTCTGACTTAGGATACAAAACTTAAGGAGACGCCACTTTGGCGTAACGTACAGACAGTGTTTCCGTTATTGTAGAACATGGATCATTGTTATTTCTCGTAAGTTATAGTCGTTCTCCAACTGCAAAGGAAACAATGTTTATAATGATAATAGTGATAATGATAATAATAATAATAATAATAATAATAATAATAATAATAATAATAATAGAATAATAATAATAATTTTAATGACAATAATAATATTATTAGTTATAATGATAATGACAATGATAATAATAATATTGATACATGTACCAATAATAACAGTAATAACAATAATGATTGCGCACTTACATGAGACCATCCTAGAGGCTTTTGAAATACAATAAATCGTTAGAGGTGCACGTAATATTTGTCATTTGGCAAACCTAGTTCAAAATAATGCATTAAGAAAATGGCCTAATGTCAGATCATATGAAACACATTGATAAAAATCAGAATTTAGGGAAATACCCGGTGCGAAGTCTGAGTGGGATCCATTGACTTCGGTATGAGGTAGAATTACAACTTTTTGACCGTCCATAGTGCACTTGAGAT
The DNA here is from genome assembly GCA_037976565.1 of Mesocentrotus franciscanus. NCBI lineage: Eukaryota > Metazoa > Echinodermata > Echinoidea > Camarodonta > Strongylocentrotidae > Mesocentrotus > Mesocentrotus franciscanus. The sequence continues at coordinate 30,423,386 of CP137676.1, read as the reverse complement.
TCATATAAATTCATCATTCAATGAACATTCGAATTTATGGAATTCAAGTTGATACCAATCCATCTAGCTCTCGTCCTACAAAAAATGCAATCTATTAACACCCTCTCTCTCTCTCTCTCTCTATCTATCTCCTGCAACTAACCAGACTATTGGAAAAAGGACAAAACTGAAAAGGCAAACATTTTTTATGGAATAATGTGATACAAATACGGGAAGATGATTGTTTTCGTAATAGGCCTACAGTATCGAGTGTTATTATTTTTGAAAGCTATGACGAGAATGGTCATTTACACGAATTTACCTAATCGTCATGATGCTTTACTGTGTTCATTATTGTGAGTGATATGATTATTTTGTCTCTTCTGAGAACACAAGATTGAGGCTTCTCGCTTTTACTCTGTTTTCTAGAGCTCTCTCCATCTGTCTGTCTCTCACTATAGAGGTGTCGTGGTCGAGTGGGTATGTCACCGGACTGTGGATTACAAGGTCCGCGGTTCGAGTCCCGCCGTGGCACTAATGTCCTTTGGCAAGACATTGATCTACATTTGCCACACTCGACCCAGGTGAAGTAAATGGAATTAATTCCTTGAAATGCTAGAGCGCCGTAATGGCAGCCATGCTAAAGCCAGGGTAATAACTTCCAATGCTCTTTGGAAGCGCATATAAAGACGTTATAATGTGATATGCGCTATACAAGAACCAAATATTATTATTATTATTACCCTCTCTGTCTCTCTTAATTTGCCTCTCTCCCCTTTCTCTCTCCCATTCCCCTCTCTCTTAATCTCGTTTTCTCTCCATTTATCTTTCTCTTTCCCGTAGTTCTCTCTCTACATCCCGTTCTCCATTCCCAAGCCATCCCCATCCCTTTCTCGTTCTTTCTTTCTTGAACTACCCCTTTCAGCCCTCTCATACCCCCTCACTCTTAATACGCTCGTATATTGATTTGCTATTTCACAAGCTCTATCACGAAGGGGAAAGCCTTCTGAACGTTCACAAGTTCTTTGAAATGGAATTCACTTTGCTGCATTTGACACGTATCGTATCGATAGTACAAAAGTACAAACAAACTTGCAGTATATAGAGACAAGCGACCCTACAAAATTCAGAGTACTCGCTGAAAAAAGGACTGTCTGGATCATTATCATATCAATGGGGGTTGTTTAACATATAGTTTACACAGAGTCAACGCCTATCCGCAGATTACTGCACATAGATTTTAAATGATATTCTGAATGTTAAAGAATGCCCCATTATTTCAATTGTCTTTATGCAGTCGGTTTGAATAGAAAATATTTACCAAGTTCACTCCTTTGCTCTCCTTTTTTTCTTATACAAAAGTTACAGGTTCAGGCAACCCTAACCCTAACCCTAAAGCTAATCCTATATCTCTGATGAAGTAAAGCCCAAAGAAAAAGTGTCGCCAGAGCATAATGTTGGAGCATTATAAGATGATAAACGAGAGTATTACGCGTATACATTGATTCACCACGCTTTTAACACAAATTTTAAAACCTTTTTTCTTCACAAGTTTGTCTGGAGGGTGCTTCATACATTTGATAGAATCTGCACAAAATGCATTAACAACAAATATAATTCGGGATGTATCGAAGCAAATCATTAAAAGATCACATTATGTGGTAGCCTTTATTATTCGCTGCGCACAAGGTGTACTCATAGTCTTGGTTTTATGACAAAAAATATCACATTTCCATCCTGAATAGGTTCATTGTCATCCATTTCCCCGGCATGTAAATCCCGACACTGTTAACGTGTACATCAATCCGATATATCCTAGAATTCCTGCAGGCACAAACCCTAGTCAGTCGTAATGTATGGCAGAGGGTCTGAGCGAGGAGACTATCTAGAGACCGTAGTCAATAGGCTCTGTACTTTACCTACATTGACAATACAAACATAATGAACTGGGTTAGGCTTCACTCAAGACACAATGATTATGATAATAAAGTGTCAAATGTAGGGTCTGTGCTTGAAGACTAAGGTATGTGTATATTTTTCTTCACATACGAGCAAGAAGCTTGAAATCACAGTTACTATTATTGTATGTTTGTCAGTGGTTCCAGTAATTTGAATATGATTATGACTGCCGATTTATGAGAATGAAATGACATCAGTCATTCTACACATGAACATTCTAAATCAATATTCCGTACTTGCAACAACATAATTGTAAAAAATCTGCGACTATAATATCTGCGAGCGCGCGCTCTCTCTCTCTCTCTCTCTCTCCCCATGTCGCATGTTGACAATAGCACATTCAGGGATCTCGTTGGAATATTTAAATAACATGAATGCTGAAATCCGCGTTGTATCGCCACAGGATGTATTCTCATTTTTTTAAATGACGAATTATGACTTTCATCACTAGCACTGCACACTCTCGAATTTGCGTAAAAATACTAACTGATGTATATTCAGAGATAAAATTACCCTAAAGCTGCATGTGCTGAGGCAACTCCGTCGAGTTTTGCCTCATATTCCATGTTTCAATACATAGAATCACCTTATTTTTCATGTTTACTTTGTATGTTCTTCAGGAATGAACTCTGGAAAGCAAAGTTTTGATAACATTGGTAACCCTGCATGTTGGATATTAATATGTATTCAAGATTTCAAATGTGTTTGGTTATGAACAATTTTTCATAAGTGCTCAGTATTTTGGTTTGCAATGTTTTCAATTATTAGTAATCTTGTATTTGTATATACATAATGTTTATTATCCGAGATCAAATATCATTTTAAAGTATCTGAACTTAGACCTTTTTATATAGCGTCAAGGCAAATATTGTATTAAGAGTATCAGTAGGCATATTTGAAGACAAAGGCCAATTCAAGGTGACTAGATTGGCCTTGGCTTATTAAACCATATAATGAGAGTAGATACAACTTTACCAAAACAAAAACTGTGACAGTATTGCCCCATGTGTCAATTTGCGGTGTTTGTAAAATTAAAGGGGTCAAAGTGAGATTTCCATAAATTTATAATTGTTGAATACACTTGTGATGGTTGAGCACAACACCAAAAGATCTCGGGTGCTTTCGTAGATCACAGTTTTGAAACAATAACCGTAACCGACATAACTAAGGTTCAAGCTTAATTTATTTCTACACATGTCCCCTTTTTTATTGAGATGAATTGAATTTATTTCCACATCTCAATTAAAACAACATGTAAACATGACAAATACATGTAAAATCAAATAACATCATGGTACCAAAAAAAAATGTACAAAAAAGACAAAAGATAAGTGGGATCATAACAAAGTTTGGCAAAACTTGTAAACAATCTTGATCCTATTGATCAAGAACTTTAAAAAATCATCCACAAATCGATTTGACAAAATGTCTCGTGATGCGGCTCATTTGCTCATTTTTTAAATATAATAATGAACGTAATTGTGCTTATGTATTAGAGCAAGTGGGAGAGACGTTTCCGATGGTTCGGTGCCCCAAGGTTCATAATTCAGGAGGTTCGTAACTCCGATTCACAAATTTCTAATACCGAAAGTTTAATAATTGCGAAAATCCAAATAGGGTTCATCCGATGGTTCATAATTCAGAAAGTGAAACACGGTTCATTATTCCGAGGGTTTTCGAAAATAAACTAGGGTTCGTTACTACAAAGGTTCGTTATTCCGAGGGTTTCCGAAAATAAACCAGGGTTCGTTACTACAAAGGTTCGTAATTCCGAAAAACAATACAGGGTTCTTTTTTATTTTGCAGAATTATGAATCTTCGGAATTACACACCTTCGGAATTATGTATCTTCGGAAAAACGGCATGTAATCCGGCCAAGTGGCGTCAACCCCCCTGGCATTATAAGTTTGCTCGTACGCCTTTGACAAAACCGGAGATGTTGGCGGCATAATACCGATGACATGATATTGGGAGTCACGGATTTGCCATTGCAGTAACATGGTTATCTCGTGCAGCCCACTTGCTTCATCGGGGGAAATCGTCTTTGCCTCTTATCGTGGCCCAAAATATCCCGGGTTCATAATAATTGATAAACATTCTAAAGGTCACGCGTTAACGACAGAAGGTCAATTCTAAATTGCAATATGATGTCCGTGAGACTGATTCATCGGGGATGTTCACATATGATTAGGGTTGTTATCTTTACAAGGTGCTCCCGTTCGATAAACAAAAGAGTGATGAAATTCCTCTCTTAAGTAAAAGTCTTGAGTTGCATTTTTCCTGAAAGGACAATGAACAATATGGATATTGAATCTATATTGATCCCTTTGTTGGTGATGATGATCATGATAGTGGTTTCTCAAAAAACGAATAGGTCAGTCAAGCATGACGCTCATGCCGCTGCACATTATACATAAAAGAAAATACATCAACATATACAACTTTAAACAGAAATCATTAAACTAAAAGACAGACAAAAAATTACTGTAGCATAACAGGAACAAAACATTAAGATGAAAACACGTACATTGGAGATTAACTTAAGGTACAAGGGAAAAAATTGACATAAAAAAATTATGGTACAGAACAAAATAAAATTACGGTGCCATTAAACATGTTGATTGAAGTGAAATATTATTGTCTGTTGTCATTATATCACTATGTTGTTTGTGAATGTGCTACTGTAATCGAGACAACTTAAAGGGTATCATTATTATTCCTGATCAATACATTCGTTTAATACAAATATGTATGTATCTGATACTTAATGGCAGTGGCGTATCAAAAATTGATTTAACGGTGGAGGGGGTGGGGTGGGGGTGGAGGGTGCCGGATATACGTAGACTGTCATGGCTGTCTTAGGTACACCTTCGCAGGGTGGGGCGGGGCATGCCCCCGGTTATTGCTAATAGACCCCTTGCTTTTTTTGTGTGTATCAAAAAATACAATTTATTTTTCCTTTGACATACAAAGAGGTTTGGACCTTTGCCAGCTCCACTTTGTGCTGGATACGCTCCTGGAACCGGAGTACTCTATAAGGTCTCTGCACGTCAAACATGACAAACGCCGTTTGCATTAGATCTTCTTTTTTGTTTAAGTTGTGCATGTCGTTGTGTCGTGTCGAAGAGTCCCTTCTCTTTCTTCCAAACTAGTTCCCCTTCTTTTTTTTTCATAATGAGTCACATTGTAAGTTTTAACAAATGTGCAGTGAAAATGTGTCTTTTCGTCAGTCACATCTATTTCTTTTTTTCTGCTTTTCTTTTCAGATTCCATATACTGGAGCGAGTATGAATCCTGCCCGGTCGTTTGGTCCAGCGTTACTTGCTAGTAATTGGGTGGACCATTGGGTGAGTAGTTACTGTTTTCTTCATGTTCTTACCAAAGAATGTCGAAAGGAAAACGAGATTCCTTACAGGCGGACTCTTCCATGCAGCTTCCTGTACGTTAGAGATCGTAGTTTATTTTTATCATGAGTTTTGTTTAAATATTTCTTATTACTTATTCTAAACATGTCGGGGGTAATACTATGATTTCAGGGTCCTCAGGGAGAACAGTATTTATACAGATGAGGCTATCGTGGGTAATTAAACAAGGCATACTGTTATTAACGTATGACCCTATTACTGTTTACATCATTATTTTCGTCTACCCTTTTAGTTCACAGTTCTTTTTTCGTTCTTCTTTAATATTTGCCCTCTGTCCAGGTATACTGGGTGTCACCCATCGTTGCGGGGATTTCGGCAGCTTCCACATACAAGTTCCTCTTCACCGACAAAGCCGCCATTTCTAAGCTTACGTCATGTTGTTGCAGATCGAAAAGTCGCGATCCTGACAGACGACGGAGTTATATTCACGATCCCAATCTTCCGACAACGGAAGCAACCAACGTCTAAAACATCGTCCAGGCGTTATTGGGTAACCGCTTCTAGAATCTGCAAAATTATGCATGTGAAATAGAAGGAAAGAGGTATTATTTTGAGAAGACCATATCCTCAACTGCCTCCACTGGCCCCACTGACCTCTATTTGCCTTTACGCTCCTCTGTGATCTGTATGTTATGAGATACAAAAGCGTGAAGGAGAGGCACACTTTACATTTCATTTTGTCACGCCGTTTTTATGAAGCGGTTAACCGTCTCTTGTCTGAACGGATCTGGGCCCTGTTTTATGAAACTTTTCATCAATAACAATTGTCACAATTCTACAACAAATTTGCTCAGCCAATCCAATGCAAAGATTTCAGTAGCTTATAACAGTGAGTTTTATGAAACAGGACTCTGATCACGACAATCACGTCTTCTCTGGGCTGTTCTTAAAGGCCAAGTCCACTCCAAAAATAACTTACTTTCAATAGAACCAGAAAAATCAGACAAACCAATCAAAAAAAGTTTGAGCAAAATCGGATAACTAATAAGAAAGTTATGAATTTTTAATGACATGAAAAACTTTGAAAATCACTACACAAATTGGCAACTCACTCATGAGTCTGTGACGTATGGTCCTCACTATCCACTAATTATTTTCTTTATATTGATAATATAAATTTCCTATTTTCACCCTAAGAATCTTATTTCTTCACACCAGCATCCAAGTTAGATTGTTAGTAATATGTTTTTGTGTGGATGCACAAATAAAGAGTAATTTTTTTCCAGTTAAATCATGAAAAATTGAATTTTGATAAACTATTTATATAAAAATCAATAATTATGAAATACAATATTCAGAAAATAGTATCAATTCTTCAAAATTCATAAAAGTTTTTGGGAAATGTCATGCACGCAATATGATACAAATCATATAACCTGGGCAAAGGCATGGGAAATCAAGTTTTGGGGATAAAAAGGAAATTAATGGGATTAAACTATATAAAGCAATTGATAAGTTGTGAGGACATGACGTCACAAACTGATAACCATCTTGGCAATTTGTGTTGTGATTCTCATTGTTCCATAGTTTTACATACTTTTTCAAAAATTCATAACTTTCTTATTAGTTATCCGATTTTGCTCAAACTTTTTTTGATTGGTTTGTCTGATTTTTCTGCTTTTATTGAAAGTAAGTTATTTTTGGAGTGGACTTGGCCTTTAAGCCAGGGTATTGTCACAGTGTCAAATTCTCTGTTTATATCCCGAATGTGGGAGTAATTGCCTGTTCAGTCAACTCCAAAAATATATTTCCGGCAAAATGAATGTTTAATCATAATGTTATGTCAATTACTCTTCCATAAGGATGCTGTATAGTGGTTCGTTTACTTAGAGCTCAGTCGAATAATTAAACAATCTAGGCATTTACTTAAATTTTCGTATTTGACCCAGGTGAAGTAAATGTGTTTACCAGGTAGGAAAGAATTCATGGAATGCTGTAACTTACCCATGATAGCCTCTTGCGTGCGGCGTCATATCGATGTGCGTTATTCCAAGTTTCAAGTTTCAAGTTTATTGATTTATTTCCACACATCTCGAACAATTTTAACACAATAAGTGCAAAACATAATACAATTGAAAACACAAGTATAAATGTGACAGATTATAACACCTTAATAGCTATTATACAATATAGCATGTATCATCAAATGATGAAAGAGGAACAAATATTGTTTGTTTCAAGCTGAAGAGAGAGAGAGTGGGGGGGGGGGCATTAGAGAAACGAAGCTTGTAATACTATAGGTCCCCTTAAATAATTTACTTACAAATATACAAGAAAGTGTGACGAGAGAAAGAAAGCGCTAATCGGCCAATGAGGACAAGTAGCCTTTCATTATGCCAATAATTGAACGCAATGTTTGAAACGTTTATTTTGCATTCACTTTATGTATGACGTCACTCTCACATGGCGCGTTAAAGTCCACACCAGTCGATGACGCAGTACTACGTCAGCAAATTGACGCCTCGTGTGCAACGGGTATAACCGGTCTATTATTGGCGCCATAACTTAAAGCGGATAATTACGATATACATGAATCAATATTGGTATCAAAATGTAGTCGTTATAAGATTGATGAAATCTAACTGGAACATTTTTTTTTTTTTTTTTTTGGCAACCGTGTTCGCTTCCTTTTACTGCTTGTATCAGTCATAACAAGCAAAAAGTGTCCCCTAATCAAAGGACGAAGAGCAATATTGAATATTACTAATATTACTATTAGCAGGGTGCCTGTGTAAATAGCCAAGTATTTAGAAATGTACACAACTGAGTAATAAAAAGCGTTTATCATATATTGGATGCTGCACCTGTAAATTCCCGTCCGTATTCCTTCATGTACTGCTGGAGTTATCTTTTATTTTGTCAGGAGTCGTATTTATATTATATTGAAGGGGGAGAAGGGCAAAGGTAAAGAAGAACATTTTGACGTCGAAACATGTAGGGTAATAAAAAAGCATGTCGAAGTACAAGATGCCCAAAGATACATCACAACGTAACAGTAGACCTAAAATAGTCTTAATTGATTATGTCATATGTATTTGTTTAATAAATATCACCATTTCATGCAAATCACTCATCATCATAATGTATAAAGGAAGGTTGTGCTCTGCATTTATTATGCAATTTTTTTAAACGTTATTTAAGTCAACTGTCCATATAAAAAGTGATTTAACATGATTTTTAAAAATCGCATTAATAAACCCAAGAGATTGCCATTTACTTGGAAAGTTATTGAGATGATAAAGATACATGTGATTGCGTCAAGGCAAACACACAAAAAATGGTCTTTCTGTTCGTTCAATAAACAAAAATTAAGTCAATTCAACAAACAAACAAACAAAAAAGAAGGAATTTCGTCTAACTTTATTATGTGGCCATGTCTTTAATTTTTTTATTTCTTATGTAAAATCATTTGCAAGTGTGCGTCACTGTCGCAAATCGTCAATAACAAAATGGAAAAAAAATTAATAATCGCAGTTGATTAATCAGATTTCGTCACTTCATCGAAATAAAGCTCAGCAGAAAACGTGACTCGAATTTGCTTGTGTCACTATTATCAATAAATTTTTCGTACAAAATGAGAAATGCACTTGTGTACCCATCTCCTATACAGTTCAAGAACATAGTCGAACATTGTTTTGTTAAAGGACTATTAAAGGAAAGAAATTGTTTTGTATCTTTGAAATAATATATTAATATATTCAAATATAAGCGTGTAATTGTTAGCATTCCCCTTGTTATATTATTGTCAGTGATCCAGGAAGGCCTCGCAACCAACATTTGCCACTCTCCACCCAGGTGAAGTAAACGTAAACAATATAGTCGCCCAGAAATTCCTTGAATGCTTTAGCTCCTTATAGTCAGATGGTAACTGTGTTGAAGCAATTTGTAAACCCTAGTATCATTATTACTATTATTAATATAGTTAAGATGATGATGATGATGATGATGATGATAGTGATGATAATGATTATTATTATTATTGTTATCATTATCATTATTAGTAGTAGTATTATCATCATCATTATCATCATAATTGTTTCTTGTCAAGAAAGCTTATACTTTATAGCTTTTATATCTGTAAAATAAATGAATGATCACTAATTGTAATTTTATTATCTGAGTTGCTTTTCGTTAGAATATGCCCTCCATGATTTCCATGAAAGCATTTTTGTAAAGTTTTCAATTGCGTCCATTAGAGCTGCATTGTTCATCAGATTATATAAGTGTATATAAGATTTAAGCATAAATATATATGGTTTATAGAGCATTTTTACAAATTCTATGATATAGTGCTGTTTTATATTCTACATTAATGTAGTTGATGTACTCCTTATGCATATTAAATGAAATAGATATTATTTTTTACAAACCTATTTCTTGTTCGTTTCTTTGTTCCTTTTTACCAATATCTTTAAAAATACGTGGTAACCATTAACATTACGTAAGTATAAAGGGAGATGGTCCATTTCAGTGGTACAAGAATTAGCATAATTCCACTTTTCTTCCATCATTGTGCCCAAGGGAGATATAGATATAGTAAATGTATATCAAATATAATCAGTGAAACTGTGTCGAAGACATAATCAAGTACAAAAGAGATGCAAAACAAAAGTTACTCAAAGAAAAAGAAACTCGGGTAAAGGTAAATATACAATCGCAAAAAAAAGATGAAGATGATGAAGATGGCTTCTTGTATAGCGCCGGACGGGTGTCCGCCCCTGATGTGCGCTCATGGCGCTTGCTATACCAGATCTCATAAATTCAACCAAAAATCTACCACACAGACAACTCACGAGGACAAAACCCCCACCTCGGACAAAACATTGATGGGAAGTACAAAATCATAAAGAAAGGATGACATTTTAAAATTTGGATTTCTTACATTTGAAAAAGGGCATCTTTCGGAAGAGGAAAGAGCACCCATTACAATTGAAAAGGGGGGCTTTTCAATATAAAGGGGCGCGTATAGGCCTAAGGAGGGAAAAATGACACTTGATATTGAATTGAATTGAATTGAGTTTATTTTCTTTTGCAACATACAAATCAATTCACATTTCAGCAATATAACATATACAAAATATAACAAGTTTTTTTTAATGTGTATACAATATAATAATAATAAATGATGACATTAAAATGAAATTTAACTGATAACACAATACCAAGAATTATTCATTAAGAAAGTTGCAGAAGAAGAAGGGCTATTACAATAAGCGATTGCCTGATAGCGTGATAGCCGGGGAAAAGAAAGGGGGTGATGATAAAAAAATTAAAAGAAAAACTGGTGATGGTGATGATGTTGATGATGGTCATAATGTTGATGATAATGATGATGGTGAAAATGAAAATGAAAATATGCTGATGTAAATATTGGAAAGGGAAAGGGCACTTTTCCTAGGGTAAACAGGGGCACTTTCGGGCTCCTTCTTGAGCGTCGACTATGATTGAAATGATTAGAAAACAAGAGGTCAAATATAAGTTTAATCCATGTTAATCTAAATTAAATTTTGTTCTCTTTTTTTTGAGGGGGGGGGGTACTCCTGACGTAGGAGATTTCAAGTTAACGGATTTATGTAATTTGCCTGGGCTTTATGACTAATCATCCTAAAAATCATCAAATATAGTCTTTTAATCATTTTGAATCTTCCATTACTGTACATTTTCGTTTAAACCAAGGAAAACTACATCTGCACAACACGATCCTCTTAAAATTCAAAACCCCTCTGAGAAATGCAAATCAAGCCTCTTCAAACAGACGATCACATCCCGGAGGCGGAAAATTTCTCTCGTTGCACGCGGTTTGCACAGTCTCGTTTTCCCGCTCGAGTGTTGGATGAGGCGAGTGATGACGACACGAGATTTTTTTCTTCTTCCTGCGTTGTTTGCTCAGCTCGAGGGGATGTACGTCGTCTGCAAATTTGTTCGTCGAAATCGTCTCTTCGAGAAAGACATCGGGTGGACTAGTTAATGCAGATCAGTGTCATCGTGTTGTTGTAGACTAAAAGTGTGTTATGTAGGGGCCTATCGGAGTAGGGCAGCACTTCTCAACCGGTGGGCCGTGAAGCTCTGTCAGGTGGGCCGCGAGGTCGGCCAAAACACATTTTTGAAAACAGAATAAATAAAAAATAACGTGTTCGATCTTACATGGCAAAGCAGGAATTCAGCCATATACTGTTACATGTTATTTTTTTTTCTCTCAAAGATTTATGTGTTTACGAATAAGAATTGCAGTATAGTCAGTATTCTCAGTAGTAGCATAACTGACATCATGGCACAACGTGAATTACTAAATTATTCTATATTTACTTTCTTTTACCAAGTTTATTTGTCATTTAATTTCTCATTAAGCCAAAGTTGGCCTCGAGTTAAAGATACTATGTCCCTTTTGCAGCCAACATCAAATTCTGTAGAAATTCGCAGGAATTATGATGAATATAATATGTCCTATCTGTGAAATGTAAACGTTAGCAGTGTCCTAGTATTCAAATTATGCAAGGAAACCTGTTTACTTTCTGGACTTCCCTGTGACCCTGTCAGACACTATTGAGTGACTGACTGTCATCTTTTTTCCTTGGTAATATATAGCATACATAAAATGAGCTGTAACAGGTACATGAGCATTTTTCTATTATACATCAATAACCCACTACTTGTAATGGCCAAAATTAAACTGATTAAATCTTTGTGCAGCACAAAACGTACGACCATTCGGTACAAGGGTCTGAAAATCAGACTATTACTTAGATGATTGCAATCACTTATGTCGATTCGACAACTAATGGTCGTTATTTTCCCATAAAAAGCCATTTTCAAACCCTTTCGTTTTGAGGGAAGTTCTAAATAAGTTTTGTCTTTCAAATGCCGTTGGAATTTAACCTTTTCATTTTTTTGACCTGCAGATGGGACATAGTACCTTTAAAAAGGGTTGAGAACCCCTGGGTTAATAAGGGGATGTAAATGTTTTTTTTCAGATATGCTAGCTCAGATAATTCTCAGTTAAATCGAACGGCGAAAAGATTGTAACATTACCATCATCAGTTATAATATCTACAACTAGACACAGCCAATATTATGTTTTTTATCATCACCTCCCCCCCCCCCTTGATAATGGTTCTTTCTAGTTGTCTATTAAACGTTGCATTAAAGATATCAATTAAGATAGCACTATGTGTTTATAGATTTTCCGTTTCTGTAAATTTGCACTGATCGCGATCCTCACAAACCCCAACAACACATCAACAAATTGATGACTTTACCTACCTTCACCTACCCCTCTTAGAAAACTACTCGGATATATATATACAGTACATCTACCCCGGATAGGTACCCTGAGGACAATTATTTTCCCGAAAACAAATACTTTTTTTACGGAGAAGTATTTCCATTAAATATATATATATTGAAACAAATTTCACATCGATGAAATACAAATAAGGATAAAGTGGAGGAACCTACTGACTGAAAAGGTTCGCTTGTAGATAGTAGGCTCCCGTAGGAGAGGAAAAGAGAAGTGGACGAAAGAATTTAATTAACACATAAAATAAAATAAACATATAAAAGAGATCGTGTAGGTTGAGAGAGTGTGAGAGATAGAGAGAGAGAGAGAGAGAGAGAGAAAAAAGAGGGGGCGAGTGAATTGAAGAAAGAGTAATAGTGGGGAGATGTATGAGAGAAAGAGAGAGAGAGAGAGAGAGAGAGAGAGAGAGAGAAATGGGGAGAACAAGAGAGAGGGAAGGGGGCAACATTAAAACAAAAAAAATCACACACAAGTTCCCATGGTGAGTGACTATTCACACTTGAAAGCTGTAGATAGCGTAACGTGATAATTAATTCAACCATCTTGCTGAGAGTTATTGTATCGCAAAGTGGAAAGGTTGTTGAATATTTTCTTGTATTTACTGAAAGTATTTGCTAATTATGTTCATTAATGTTCAACAAGATTTTGCATGTATAACATGCTTGATTTTTCTTTCTTTATTTAGCGATCGATACACGAAATGCAAAATGTTTATATTAATCTTTTGGAAGTTTGGATGGATCATGATACGAGGGATTTCAGATGAAATATGAACCATATAAAGGAAATGAGATAATTTTTGATAACAAATTCATACGAGTAAAAGAGAAGTGCATATTTTGCAAAAAAAAATATATATAATATAAAACATATTATAGACCAAAGTGGAAACTTAAGATCTTTTTCATACTTCCAAAAGCTGGGAATGAATGTAAATGATAAATTATACAGATAATTTATGAAACACTTCCAGTTAGCTGGAATAGAAATATGAGAAAAGACAGTGATACGGTTCATGATGTACAAGGAATTGCGTTTGTATCGGGGAAAAAATATTATATCAATAAATGATATTGTATTTAAAAAAATCTACACGGACAATATATGATATTGTATAAAAAAAATCTACATGGAATATCTTAAACGGATGATCAACATGGTTTTTCTTAAAAAGACATTAAAAACGTTTTTAAGAGACAGACAAGGTACATTAAATAGCCGATTAAGGGAGTTCCAATTTAACTAACTACTGCATGGAATCATTTACACAAATCATCATTTGTATCAATTTGGCATTACCCTAACTAATGTGTGTTGCTTCTGCAAAAAGGAAGAGGAGACATATCGTCATTTGTTTTTTTACAATGTGAAAAGGTTCGTTTGATATGGAACGACTGTAATAATATATTTGACTTTATATCCATACCTAATCTAAGTTGGGAGGAGATATTTTTTGGAATAACATGATCAAGGAAATGAGCAATTGGTAAATCTTTTTAAAATTCTGGTCAAGTATTTGATTTTCATGGGAAGAGAACGGAGCTCATCTATAAACATAGATGAAATTAAACGCAGTTTCAAAGAAGATGAATTGGAGGAAAAGAATTTGGCATTGATGAGAAATAATTTTTTGTGAAGTTTTATAGGGAGAGCGAGGCAGTGGCGGATCCAGGGGGGGGGCCCGGACCCCCTCCCCTAGAAAAAAAAACAGGTAAAATCACCCTTTTTGAAAAAAGAAGTTGGGCCCCTCCCTTTTTGCTCACTCCCCCACCCCACTGAGCGAAAAATCGACCGGCACGATTTTCAAATTTTCGCACGAAGTGGGCCCCTTTTTAGGCCCCCTCCCTTGCCGCCGGCTGGATCCGCCCCTGGAGCGAGGTGGAGGTGGAACGAAGACAACAACTTCAGTCATTTCGATGTAGTAAAGAAACCTGTCCCAGAATACATTCCCTATCAACACAAGTAGTAGGGAGGGGAGGGAGATGGGGGGCGTAAGTCCAAGGAGTTAGAGAGGAGGAAAGGAAGGAGGAGGGTTTTGGGGTAGATTTTGTGTTTTAATAAAAGAAAAACTCATAACTTCAATTCTGTATAATAATATGTTGAGAAATATGATCTTTTAAAAAAATATTCAGTTTTATTCTGAAAAAAGGGAGATGCTTGTTCTATTTTTTTTTTGGATGGAATAACTGTGTAGTGCGTTAATATTATTTCCCTATTATGTAATTGTGATATATTTTAGTCAAATACATTGTGAAATTATGAACAATGAATTGTGTTGTATTTATGTTCGTCTATCAAATGATTAAAAAGCTTTGTTATGATTATGTTTTAGTTTGTATAAACTTGGACTACGGAAAACGCTTTGCTTACATGTTATGTACGAAAAGGAATTGGAGTTTTGAGAAATGAATTCAATGAATACAAAAATAAAAACATCCTGAATTAAGAATTATCCATGCATTATCTTCCTCTCTACTTCATCTATTTGTCTCTCTCTCTTTCATCATATCCTCTTCTACTTCTTCTCCTTCTCTCCCTCTCTTCTCCTTCACATTGGTACACTGATTATCCTTCACTTCCCCTCCATCTTTATTACAAAAATAATAATAATAAAATCCTCCTTTTGAATTGTGAGAATGATTGTCATCTTAATATTTTTTTCCTTTTCATGAGACTTGTACGATACCGTACTTGTTGTAAACACACATCACATTAGCCAACCCATTTCGAGTCTGCAGGTACGAATACCCACTGTTTTCATTGATAAAAATAAAAAATATATTAAACTATGCATATGTTATTTAAGATTGATATTTCGTCTATAGATCTGAGTGTGAATTTATTTCTATTGATCAACATTTTAGGTATAAACTATAGCGGCTGTACCCCGGCTCAGATAATGCACCACCGTGTTGCAGAAGATCAGCGGAGCTCCGCTCGCCACGGCGGGGGCGAAGCTCCGTGTGTTTTAGGTTACACTCGTTGAGCTGCCGTCAGCTCAGAATGGCGGTATACAGCTGCAGCTGCAGCTAGGCTATGTCTATGAATGATTATAATATGAAACGCTTTTAGGAATTGTATGTTCTCTAATTAAGTAACATGAAGTGTTGCTGATGTATTGACAGCGCAATAAATGTAAAGTATGAAAGTGTGTGTATCTGATTAGACCCTATGTTGAAGAGTAGACTCTAGTCTCTAGAGCGAAAATTTCTGTCTCTTTCGTTCGTTAGCCTCTGATTTGGGTAGGGTCGGCGCCTCTCTTTAGAGACAGAAGCCGACCATAGGCGCTCCTGTGCAAACTCGGTGGTACGGATCTGGCCACCAAATTCCGGTCAAACTTTTGGACTAAAATTTCACTTTAGCGGATTCATATCCGATGCATTTATTTTTGAAAATTAGGTCTAGGCTAATATACATCGGTTCCACTTACCAGATTGACTGTATGATACATTTTAGGGTCTTTTTTTCCCGGTTTTCCTCGTCGAAATTGAAGTCCGCTCCGTGTTGAAATTGTTACTGCGCATGCGCTGCAAAAATTTCAACACATCGCCGAAATTGAGCTCTGTGTTGAAATTCTTGCAGCCGTATTTTAAACTGTTACTGTCAATGGATGACGTCATCTTCATCCATTGACAGTAACAAAGAGTTTTGGCCATAAATGGCCAAAATGTTTGAACAGGAGCGCCTATGGTCGGCTTCTGTCTCTAAAGAGAGGAGCCGATCCTACCCATATCAGAGGCTAAATGTGAAAGAGAATAAGAGTCCGTAGTATAGACGAAGGCGAGAATTGAGATTTTGAGAGTCTGTAATATGAGCCAACGATTACTTACGCGAGATGGTGTTTGTCGGCACAAAGAAGACTAGCAGAAAATTGGAAGAACTTCAGTTTGGTGAGGTGAAAGGGCTCGAACGAGGGGATGTTGCTTGTAGGCTAGAAGGGGCTCACGGGTCGATGGCTGCTCGGAGACTCGGATGCTGTAACTCGTTCCGCGGGTCATTGAAGAGTCTAGGGCCCCATCTTACAAAGAGTTGATATTAATCGCAACTTATTTGCGATTGATATCGATCGCAACTATATACATAAGAGATAGGGGACTGCAAACTTGCGATTGATTGGAGGACTTGCCATTGATTTGGATCAGTCGCAACTTTTTATAAGACGGAGCCCTGAAGTGAAAAGATATCGAGTAGAAAGATGATGAAAAGGCCATGAATACCTTGAGTGGTAGCCCTGCTTTAGTTTAGTGAAAAGGTGCAGTGTGTGTCGCTGAATTCATGTACTGGCTTCACTGTTCTTTGTATTATTTTCATGTTTATTTAATTTGATTTTTTTTTCAGTTTTCAGTTTTCAGATTGAGAAGCAGAAGGAAATGTACGTCTCGTTTGTGAGTGTGGTTTTTATGCCACTTCTGCTAATGGTCACCTATTTAGGATGCATATCAAGGGGTGATATTACAGATGAGCTACCTTTGTATAGGTAAGACAACAAGATCAATGTATTTCATTTTGCTCTCCTTGAAAAAAAGGACCATCAAAATACATTGATCTACATATGAATAAATTACATTCATATAGATAGATCTATAAAAGGGAGGTTGATATTTTGATAAGCCTAGAGGCTTGTTGGGAATGATTTCTTATATATATATATATATACAAATAAACAATTTGGTAAAACTCAGTCTTCTGTATAAATAGGACAGATGAAAATTAAAGAGAGATTGAAGAGAGGGGACATTCTTAGAATTGTCATTTTCCAAAAAATTGTTCCCACACTGATATTTCATTTAAAAGGACCGTCCCATACATGTATACCTGCTTTGATTTTGTTGATGTGTTAAATTCTGTAATGTCAGTTAGTAAGACATTGACATATTTTTATGAATGAGCTTTAAATTTCTGAATGCATACAAATCACATTTCATGGTGATTGGTAGATATTGTCACCTATGTATTAATCATCTGGAGTGCAGAGCCAAAAATATAGGATGGTCTTTCAATACATATATGCTTGTTTTGTCTGTACATCAAATATTTCTGGTGATCCAGAATTTCTGGAGTCGCAAAAGAATAGAAGATATTCTTGATTTTCAAAGAATGTATGGGGATGGTGCATTATAGAAAAATCTTATGTACAGTGTAAGGGAACTAGAAGATAATAGAATGTTGACTCCTTGGTTGCTTTTGTTGTTGGTATTTTGAAAACCTGGAAAGGGTGTGTCCATATGAATTAGTGATATGATTAAAAAGTACCTAGTTCTCTTTTCATGATTGTTAGAGGTATTTACTTGTATTATACCTGTGGTTAAAACACATCCCCTGGAGTTAACTGTATTATTGATGGTATCTTTTAGCATCTACATGTATAGCAGTTTGATGATTTATGTGAGTGTGGAGGGATATCAAAATTATCAATGTATGGTGATTAGGTCTTGGAGAAGAAGTGACTATTTTTTTAGGGGTAACCTATCACTACAATATAGGAGACCAAATAACAAAGGTGTAGTGACATTTTGAAGGCAGTGATGGTAGAGAGAGACAAGGATAGGGCTTGTCCTATCAGAACGGACAGGAGTTGTTGCTGTGCTGTTCATGATGGTTGAAAAAAAAGAGGCAATGGTCAGTATATCTGGCGAGTAACTGACCAAGATTCACCATGAACTCACAAGATTACAAGCACCGTTGACAACACCAATATTACAATAAACTTCTTTTTTTTGGTCTTAATGCAGGGAGAAGGTCAAGGCAATGTTCCAGTTTGCATATGACAGCTACTTGGAGCATGCTTTCCCTTATGATGAACTTCAACCTTTGACCTGTGACGGTGCAGATACATGGGGCAGGTAAAAAAAGAAAGAAAATATACCATATTCTCTCTCCCTATCAAAGAAGTTGGAAACAGATATGAATTGTACAATCTTTTTATTCAGGTTCTATCTACACTATCTTTTATGAGGAAGAAATTTAATTGTGATGATATGCAGATGATTTAGGAATTTCCCCCTCCCCAAAAATATTTGGAATGTAACTTACGACACCCAGAATTTCATAATCATTTTTGTAAGCTTCTGCAAAACAAGTTTTCATTATCATTTCATCTGCTAAGAGCCTGAACAATATTAATTTGTGTTACTTTTTTTAAATAGAGTTAGTGCATTTCTGGCTCCTTACAAACAATTTCTAAATGACTGGATAAATGTGGAAGATATTAAAAAGTATCCATGTGTGTATTGAAAAGGTAAGAAGAGTTGGCCTTTGAAAGCCTAGCATGAGAAATGTGATGAAACAGACGGTTAGGGTATGACACATGCTCTGGCGACAACTGCTCTGTGTCAGCCCTTGACAAAATTTTTGACAAAATATAACCCAAATGAATTTGTTCTGAAGTGTATTGCCACTCCATTTGCTTTATTTCATCCTAACACAGCTATTCTTTGACTCTCGTTGACACCTTGGACACACTGGCCATCATGGGAAACCACACAGAGTTTCAGAGAGTTGCCAATTTACTTGTTGATCATCTATCTTTTGAGGATGACCTCAACGTTTCTGTATTTGAGACCAATATAAGAGGTAAACTTCCCTTGAGTAAAGAGTCCGTAAATTTTATAGTAAAATTTGAAGGTAAAGAAATTAAGTTTTGTGTGCTTCATTGAATGTAATTTTGTTCAGTGGGGAGTAATGAGATTGGTGGAATAAGAATATGTATAAGAATTATCCAATTTGTCCAATTTCTTATAAATCTTTGACGATTTGAATTGAAAAGTAATCAAGATTTACATGTTCTTATGTATAGATCAGCTCACTTATTATGGTTGTATATTATCTTAAAGAAGGCTGTGTACCTTTTTGTGACCAATGAAATCATTCAATGTGAAGGGGACAATCAGGACGTTTTGTTTTGTGTTTCTTTGCAGTGGTTGGAGGTCTCCTATCCTCTCATCTTCTCTCTCAGAGAGCAGGCATGGATGTGCCCGCTGGTTGGCCTTGTCAGGGGCCCCTTCTAGACATGGCTGAAACAGTTGCTAGGAAACTACTCCCAGGTTAGCATATATGTTAATCTGTTTTGGCTTGAAGATTTCTTGAAATGTATGCCTATTCCTTCAGTATCACCTGGTGTTAAAAATATCTGAAGTTGCTAGTCTTGTTGGATCACCAAAATTAGAATCAATTTTCAGATGGCTTCTTGCATAGAGTCACTTTCAGTACATAGGAAAATTAACCTTAATATGTTCAGGAAGTGTGAGTTTTATATTTCTTATATTATGGGCTTAGTTTGGCTTATGTTCATTTTATTATAGATAATCAGATGGCCCCAATTAACTTCCAGTGTCTCTATTGTAATGTGTCACTCTAAGCTTTCCACTGTAAAACTCCAATTTATCAGTGAATCTTATCCAAATTTGGTCATTAACACTAATTCTTGAAATTCACTTGATAGGCCTCAACTTGGAGGTATTGAAAATGTATTGGTGGTACCAAGATGCACATTTACCGGCAAAATTATTTAAAAAAACATTTAGAAGTTATATTATAGTGAGCAGAGAGGTACTCTGCATGTTGCTTACTTGGTAGTGATATGTCTACTTCAATTTAAAATAAGTTGTTGTTTAGATTTAATTGAGAAAATTGCTAATGATCTTTGCTAATCCTGCCACATTAACACGCAAATAGGTCATGAATAAAGCCAATTTTATTGGGGGATTACGATAACAAAAAGTCAAACGGAATCGAATATTTCTCTCTCTCAAGCTTTCGACACACCAACCGGCATGCCTTATGGGACAGTGAACCTGCTTCATGGGGTACCCAAGGGAGAGACAGCAGTGTCCTGCACTGCTGGTATTGGTACCTTCATAGTAGAGTTTGGTACCCTGAGCCGACTGACCGGTGACCCTGTCTTTGAGAAGAAGGCTCTCAGGGCTCTGGATTCTCTCTGGGGTTTCAAGTCGGTTGTAGGAATGGTAAGTTGGTGTCCAATGATATAACATCTGTTTGGAGCCAGAAGGGCATTATCTTTGTGAGGCGCAATGGCTCAATGGCAGAGCAGTGGTCTAGTAACCAGGAGGTCTCGGGTTTGAATCCAATTTGATGCGCTAGTACCCTTTGATAAGGCATTGATCCTCCTTACCAAGTCCCTTGGAGAGGACTTAATGCCGTCAGTCCCCTGGATGCTCACTAACAAGCATACGCATGCTTTCTTGCAGTCAGGTAAACCCAACCAACCAACCCTGTACCATTTCACACAGCATTGACTTCCTCATGGCTCTAAACACACGATATGCTTCTTATTCAAACAATTATCTTGTCTATGGGACACTCATTAAAGGGACTTGGTAACATTGTTCAGATGAGAGAAAAAGGGGCTAAGGTAGTGACTTCAATGCTAGATGTACAGTTAAAGATAATCTGAAAGTTTGAGTGAAAACAGACCATTATTAATGATACAAATTGGGAAAACTGATCTGATCGATTCCTTAATTCTCCCAACTATATTACAATTTAATTACATTTTAGGTAAATGAAAATCGTCACAAAGCAATGAATTGGCTCTATATACCATTCCAGACATTTAAGTGTTGAAAGATTTTTAAAAGCCTGTTTTATGTCTTATTTTCATGGAAAAAACGGTTGGGAAAATTCAAAAATGGTTGGGAGAATTTACTGTTAGAGGGTGTCCCACAGTGATGCCTTCAAATAAAACCATAAATATCTTTGTGGTTTGATAATTTTTTCAAGATTTTTTGCATGTTAGAGGGTTAGTACAGTGGAAAGAATACAATAAGTAACATTTCATACAAAAATTACAGAGTTTTTCATCAACCTTTAACAATGTTACCGAGTCACATTAAATAATCTCGAAGTAAAAAATAAAAGTATGTACTATGTAAAAGTAATAAAATGTGTACCAATGATAATTTATACTTGACTCATCTCTATTCAAGAGGCGGGGGAACGAATTTGAAAGTGGGGGGGGGGGCACTATGAAAAAGGGGCATTTCCTCTTTTGAAAAGGGCACACTCCCGAAAAAAGGAAAAAACCATGTTGCCCCAAACCACTCTATTGACAGCTTTTTGAATACACGCTTGGTCTAAATCATTCATTACATTTAGGATTGTGCATTCTGCTTGCATGGATGTTTAATAAACAACATCAAAATTTGTAATTTGACACCGAGGCTTTTACATTTGTTTAAACATTATGTTGCATTTGATCATTTAAAACTAAACAGAATTCGAAATCCTAAAAGAACAAAGCTCTTTGCCCTATATTGTGCTATGTCAAACATACATGTAATGTCAGTGGACAGCGACAAAGTGTTTCCTCTTGCCATAGGCAAATTTTCCTATGTACTAACATCATTCTAAGTATTTTCCAAAGAACTGTAATCACTGTTTATTTCTGTATACAAATTCCCGGGCGATGGTTGTGACATCAAGTCCATCTACTCTGGCCTTATGAATGTGCAGGATCAAGAGGTTATTATACCTCTGCCCCTTCATTGTGCTCCTGACATAAGTCTCTATTCTCCTCTGCACTGAGAATGATCTCTCGCCTGATTTTGCACTCATTGGTGCAAGAAGATATATGTGAAGGAGCTTCTTCACATTTGTTAGCATTCGATTGGCGCAATCACTGTTTGCTATAGCAGATACAATTGTGTCCATATCAGTGAATTTTCTAACATCAGGCTCAACTTGGCGCAAAAGTCCTCCGAGCAGTTTCAGTTGCCCTTAAAGCATGCCATTGTCAATGTATGTCTAGTATAACTCCGTTACTGTTATTGAAATGCTGTTCTCCTGGATCCCATTAGAAGCATTCAAGATAACGCCTTAGATGTCGCTTAGCACTTGATAGGCTGGCTGGTCAAAGTGTGCATTGACTCTAGTGGAACACTCAACGATTGCCTGAAAGTACTGACATTGGTAGTGCTCCATGGCAGTTGAAAATTTGTGTTCCTCAGCGCTTCCATGTTGAAGACGTTTTGGGACTCGTCGTTGTCTCGGAAGATCTTTGTGCCTGGAGACTGGCTACGTGGGCTTTCACGCATTTCACTGTCGTCTGGGCTGTTATTGATGGTTGTTGTAGGGTTGTTCCGACTTGCACGGAGACGCTAAACACGTTCTTAGCGAGGTTCAGGCCGAATACCATTTTGAAGGTGTTTAGCTTCATTTCTAAGCCTTCGGCAGTGCCTCTATCACTTGATGACCTCTTATCTGCAATGAGTCGCAATGTTTTGGAGAGGGCTTCTCGGCTCTTCAGGACTGCAGAGATGGCTCTTGTTCGCACTGTCCATCTCGTCGGACACAGTTTGTGGAGGTCTTTTGCCTCTGTAAAGTCTGCAGCGATGTTATGGTACTGTGCCATACGTTTAGGTGATGCCTTGATGAAAACTGCTAACTCCTGTACGCAGTCTAGAGTGTTCTTCAGCAATTTGTTCTCCCTTACCAATACCTTGCAGGACCAAATCAAGGCTATGGTTCGCACAATGTAGAAAGAGAGCAGACGGACACTGCTCTTGCAGACGTACAGCCACCCCACTCTTGTGTCCAGCCATAGTGGCGGCGCCGTCATACCCTTGCCACATACAGTCCTGGAGTTTCAGCTTGCAATGGGTTATGATATCTTTCAGAGCAGATGATACCGTTTGGGCGTCTGTCTTTTCTAGTTCATACATGCCGATAAAATCCTCATTCACCAACATATCGTTGAGATTCACCCACTTCAAGACACATGTTAGCTGTTCCTTATTACTAATATCTCTTGACTCATCAGCTATAATGCTAAAAAGCCGAGATTGCCGAACATGTTCGAGGATAGGCCTAACAACACTATTTCCCATTATTTCCAGTAGTTCATTGATGACTTCATGAGTCAGGTACACTTCCTCTTGAACCCAGTCCTTCAAACCAGGGACGTCCTCGGCTCTCATCAGTAAAATCTGTTGAAGATTACCTTCTAGCTTGGAGTGTCCTTGAATTCCCAGCCCCTGTCATGCCAGGTACCTCAAACTGCTAATCTGCTTCATGAGCATCAGGCGACGTGTTTCCTGTGTCCTTTGAAGATTGTGTTTCAGTGCTACCGATACATCCATCTTAGGATCGTCATGAAAGCCAACTTTCGTTACTGCCTCCTCATGGAAATGGGACTTTGAATGTTTTTCAACCTTTTCGAAGCACTTTTTCCAGTTGCAGAATTGTCCCGATGTGAATGCATCTTCACCGCAGTTACTAAAGGTGATTAAGTCCTTGCTCTTCCCACGTGTGCAGTAATAACAGAATATTGTTCCACGTGACAGGCAAAAACTGATTCACGGATATCGCAAGAACGTTTTGGAAGGACAGAGTGTCTCTTTTTCTGATTTCCCCTCGACCTGCTTTGCCGAAGATGATTTTATTTCATCAGCTGTTGGGTGATACGGTCTGTCTTCACTGCAACACTTGGCTTTGCACGGTACATCTCTAGATCCTGCATTCCAGATAACCTCCTCATCTCCTGACCTTAAGTGTCCGTCTGGCACTCTTGCTGTAGAAGTAGATGCCTCTTTACAATGATCTCCTTCTCTCACAGTCATGACAGTGATACTTTCTTGAGCTGAAGTTGTGGGAATATTTGTAAGGGTCTTTATCATCGTGATGTCTGTGAGATTTGAAATCCCTGCAGGGAATGTTGATGATTCATCCAATCTCTCAGACAGAGTTCCTATCAAGACCTGATCTACAACATCTTCTTCTGAAGTTGCTGTTGAATCTTCCTGTCTTACTTCTAAAATTGGGTCCGATGTCTGTGCTGACAGATGGAACTTTGACCATTCTTTGCTCATCTGATGACTCTGAAGTCACGATGTTTCTGGGTACTTTAGGAGAGCTTGTCCCCGGCTCATTTTGCACATCCTTTTGATGGCTCGCTTTGTGACTTGTTTACACTACTGGATACCTTAGAGAAAAACGATGTCAACTTTGGCAGCTTTGAAGCAGAAGCCCTTTGGTCTTCTTCTTTTTGACACATTCTTCTCTACGCACGAGGCATGGCGAGCTTCGGGCAATATGCACCTGGAAATTCATAAAGACATATACTCCAATGATGTACATCTAATGAATTTCTCTTGTGTTTTTGTGTGAATTCTCATTTGTATAATTCTTTCTCCCTCTCTGGGCCCCGTCTTACAAAGAGTTACGATTGATCCAAATCAATCGTAAGTCCTCCAATCAATCGCAAGTTTTCAGTCTCCTATCTCTTATGTACATAGTTGCGATTGATATCAATCGCAAATAAGTTGCGATTGATATCAACTCTTTGTAATAAGGGGCCCAGGACGTCGATATAATTATGAAAATGATATCATGACGTCATTTTTAAAATCATGTTTAAAAAACAGTCACATGACCAATGTCATATAGATTGAATGTAATAATATGATAAAATGAACCATTTTCTTGGGGAATGCTGTTTATAGGGTGCACTTTCTACTATTATGCTTGTTGAATAGTGATTTTTATTCTTCTTTTCTTTCTTTTAAATTGGGATAGCATGCAGTTAAGAATCAGAAATTAACAACATCTGTTCCACGTCACCCGTGATTTTATATAATGGAATGAGTATCTTATATTCTCTTCAATGCATTTTATCTAGGTAAAGCCTGTCAGGGATTCATTTCTCACATTAAGTGACCATACGGACAGGATTGCCTTCTTTGTTTATGATAAATCAACAATGGATAAAAATATAGTGGTCAGACCTGAAGTCACCTGATATTTGTAATAATTACATTCCCCGTGGTCAACTTACCTCAAATTGAAAGGAAAACCTAAGAGGATGGATGTCGTCCTTACAAATGATCCTTGTCGACTAACGCCTCTGAGTCGCCTCATTAATGTCAGTGAGACTTAACCTTACTGATTAACTTTGATATCTACATCACAATGATGATGTTGTGCGCACTTGATTTCCCTTTTTTTTTTTCTTGATTCATATTACGAGAGAGCAGATTATGGTCGCCCTGCAGTCACCGTATTTTGAAAAGGAAATTGTTCTTTTTCATATCACATTATTCTCCTCTACATGAATAATGCCCTCTTTTCCCGCTCTTTTCTGCACTTCACCATACTTTGGGATTCCAAATCTCATTTCATCCAAGGGGTTAATCGGACAAAATTGGTTTCTAATGTAAATATGACAATCAATATGTCATTGTTGCTTAAAGGCATCGTTTAACAATGTTAAATCTGAGATGCATGGCCCTCCATGTTATCAGTGTCTGTGATATGGTGTAATATTGAAGCCCTAAAAAAATTTTGGTTCAAAATGATCATGAAGTGCCTCAAAAAAGTAAAATTCATTAAGTGACCGGTTTTACAATACTCATTTTCCCCAATATACTGTAGTGTTAAAAAAACGTTAGGAAAACGAAGAAAGAAATTTCGATTTCCAATCATAAATATCTTGATAATCAGACAAGCGATCGGCTTGTAAAAGTCATGGAATTCCTGACTGACCTAAAGGTTTATACTTCTGATTGCAGCATGAGCTAAATCCAGGATTTTGTTTCAGAATCTGAGGCAATGTTACCGAGTCACTTTAATGACAGGATCAGTCATTTTGGGGATGCTTTAAAAAACACACGATTCTACACTGTAGTTAAATGGACAATGGTTTACTTTTGGGCTCACCTTGTGGAATAATATGATACACCGTCTGATATGAACAAACCCGATTTCAAAATGGGGATCTTTTTATAACCCTAGAAAAGCATATTTAGTTAGAGAAGTGGTGTATTATTGGAAGAGAAAGGGGCACTATCGGAAGAGAAAGGGGGCACTATTAGAAGAGAAAGGGGCACTATTAAAGAGAAATGGGGCGCTTGTGGAAGTGAAAGGGTGCACTTTTGGAAGAGAAAGGGGCACTATTGAAAGAGAAATGGGGTGCTTTTGGGAGTCATAGGGGGCACTTTTGGAAGAGAAAGGGGCACTATTGAAAGAGAAATGGGGTGCTTTTGGGAGTGATAGGGGGCACTTATTTATGACAGTGAAAAAGGAGCACTATTAGAAGAGAAAGGGGGCATTTTTAATAATGAAAAGGGGCACATTTTTCACTCATTCCCCCTCCCGGAGCGCCGCCTCTGACTCAAATGTATTTAATAAGGGAACAAACCAAACAGAAAAGAGGTAAAGGCCAGTGTTTTTATTATGAACTGGTCACCAAAATTACTTAAAACGGTTGGTAAACACTGTTGAGAAACTATTTTACAATGAATTTTCAACACCATGAGTTCGGTACATGTACTTTGTGAAACCAGTTCTTAACTTATATTCGAAACATGCATGTAATTGAAAATCCTTCACTTCTCTATCAGTTCTTTACTTTTATTCTAAATATTTATGTCATTTAAAACACCTCTTAATTTTAAAGTTGATGTCTTGTAAAATGTTGACTTGAGCTGAAAGTATGATTTCATCTGTTGAAATATGCTTCGATGTATGCTTTGAAACTATGTAGGTAATCAGAACATAGGGAGTAAAATCATTGACTGCATGTTTTCATTGAATTTCTAATATAAAGGTTGGGAACCATGTGAATATCCAAACTGGGAAGTGGACTGCACTGGATTCAGGAATTGGTGCCGGAGTCGACTCCTATCTGGAATACTTGGTGAAAGGAAGCCTTCTTCTAGGAAACCAAGAACTCATGGATATGTTTAGTGGTGAGTAGAAGTCACATTTAGGCACCAGTGCAGGAGTAGGCTCCTACTTGTAAGTATTCTGCTTAGAATTCAAAACTATATGGATATTTTTAGAGGCGAGTAGTAGAATCCTTGTCATCATATTCAGGTATCGGTGAAGGAGGGTAGACTCCTAATAGAATACTTGGTGAAAGGAAGTCTTCTGCTTTGACATCAAGAACTATTATTCTTGTTAATTTGGGGGCATTGTATACTGCCCTCCTGACTGACCTAAAGGTGTATAATTATGATTTCAGCGTGAGCTAAATCCAGGATTTTGTTTCAGAATCTGAGACAATGTTACCGAGTCACTTTAAGGCCCTGAAAACATCCAGGGAATAAATTCCTACCAGGTAACCATTTACTTCACCTGGATGTAGAGTGGCAACTATAGATTTGTTCTATACATCATTTATTTATATATTTTATTTCATATCCTCTCACATTTCAGAATATGAGAAAGTGATTTACCAGTACTCCAAGAAAGATGACTGGTATATGTGGGTCAACATGATGAAAGGTCAGGTCACCATGCCAGTCTTTCAGTCACTAGATGCATACTGGCCAGGCCTACAGGTAAGAACAATGTCTGCGCTATTTAATTTCTCTCTGACATTTTGAATTTATCAGTTGCAATTTCACTTTCTATTTATGCTTGTCTTTTTTCTCCTTATCTGCTACCTTTTACTTCCTCTCTCTTTTAAAGGTAATACAAAGTTTTGGGAAATTTTGAAATTGGAAGGATAGTAATTTTGTATATTTTTGATATATTTGGATGCCCCTGTGGATGTATTATAAGCACTAAAAAATTTAGCCCATAAAACAGTTCTGTTTTCGAGCAAATTGAATAATCAAAATTTACCGGTGCTCCCGTTAAATTTCAAATAGCGCCTAAGGCCATTCCATGGTAGCTGCGACCATGAAAATCTCAGAATATGCAGTTCCGATATATAATTTCCAAACGGGAATAGCAAATCGGTCGATTGTAGTCAAGAAACATTGCTTTAAAGCTAAAGTAATATCAGTCTTGAGAGGGCGCTCTACAACATAAAGAGTTTATTATTTACAATTTCATCACTTTAGACTCAATTTCAACCGCGACAACGATCATTGACTATTGTAAAATTGCATATGCTTCCAATATGTTCATTTGAACCAAATTCATGACCCCATACCAAAACTTTGTAATACCTTTAAAGATCCTATGTTCTTCCCTTGTCTCCTTTTCTGTTCTTTGTATCTACAATATACCTCTCTGTTTTCTTTCATTTTCTTACCATTTGTCTATCTTTTTCTCACCATTTCATTTCTCTCACCCAAATATGGTAATTCTGGGGTTGATGCCGGTCGGTTTGCAGATAAGATGTAGTCCTCGTAATTAAGATCGGAAAGTGTGATTTATCATAATATTTTACCCTTTGTGACTGTGAATATGCATGATTTTTTTAATGTGTATTTTTCCTTTGTTGAATAATTGTGATTTACTCAATCTCCTATTGTTGGTCGTATTTCTTCTATCCAGTGTTTTTTGTTTCACCATTATCTATTTATTTATAATTTTTACCACATGTGTTTGTCTTGTTGCTTCTGCTTTTGATTATAACTGTCTATTGAATGTATGTTTGTCTTTCCAATTGTCTTGCACTTGTTTGCCAAAAAATTCTGTGATGTCTGTTTGTCTCATGTTTTGTTTTCCATCAGAGCTTGGTAGGAAAGATAGACAGTGGCATGAAAACATTACACAACAATCATCAGGTGTGGCGTCAGCTGGGTTTCCTACCCGAGTTCTACAACATCGTCAACAGCAAGGCTGTAGATAAACGAGAGGGCTATCCACTCAGGCCAGGTAACAGATATGATTTCATGTTGCAGCTTTTTTATATACATGTAATTCATGAGTTTTCTAAGATAATGTCACTTGAGATGTTTTTTGGCTGTGAAAACTTTCTCTGAGATGTTTGGAATGGAGGCATTCTTTCATCTCATTGTTAATGGCCCATGTGTGCAACTGCTAAAATATGTTGAATTGTGCAATTTTCAAGTCACTGATTCATTCTTCTGTGTAGTTTGATGTATGAAGAAAAGAAAAATGAATCTTCTAGCTGACACTTTGTCATCAGGGAGAGCAGCCAACATTGAATCAATGCTACATATATATCACCATGTAAGAATTGATTAGATAGATAATCCAGACCCTCAAAGTGAGAGTTAA
This sequence comes from Mesocentrotus franciscanus, assembly GCA_037976565.1. Lineage (NCBI taxonomy): Eukaryota > Metazoa > Echinodermata > Echinoidea > Camarodonta > Strongylocentrotidae > Mesocentrotus > Mesocentrotus franciscanus. The sequence continues at coordinate 30,393,794 of CP137676.1, read as the reverse complement.
CATTGGAATTCAAAAGGTCTGTATTCAGCTCACAAGATTCATCATTTTACTTCATATGTGTGGTCTAAGCTCTTGTGGGGTTATTGACTGAGTACAATGATTAGATATACTAACATCTTAGATGTTGTCAATAACATACATGTTTGGGAAAAATAGCTTGGACTTGACAAGTACTGGACAGAACACAATGACATATCTTGGACAAAACATCTTGCAGGATTGAATAGATTATTAAATTATAAGGCTATTTTCTTGATTTATTTCTGTCTTCATTTGCAGAGTTCGTGGAGAGTGCCATGTATTTATACCAAGCTACCAAAGATCCAATCCTTCTACAGATGGGTAGAGATGTATTAACTTCCATTGAAACTACTAAGACAGAATGTGGTTATACCAGTGTAAGTGTTGGATTTCAAGCCTTAATTGTATTAAAGATAAAGACCGGTTCTGGTCATGCGATTGCATTGTGAAAGAAACGTTGTGGAATCAATCAGAAAAGGTTGATCATCTAGCATATAAGTATTGGTGTGTACTGCAAGGTTCTGGTTCATCAAAATGATAAGAAATTTGGCCCAGTCTTGGTAAAGTTACAAGCACTGTACACAGAAAGATGTATATGGGACTACATGACCACGTGCGCGATATCTATTTGGTCCCAATAGATATAATAATTTACCAAATATATCAATTAGTAGGCGGTTTCCCGGCAAAATTTGTATCATCACGTATTAGTCAAAACATATTCTTTCACATGATTGGTAATGAGAGCTTCCATTTCATTTTTTGAGAGAGGAGCATTTCCAAAACTGGTCTTTACCTTTAAGTAGTGTCATAACTGCTTTTTATACTAATGCATAATTTGTTTACAGCACCTTGAGGGCCACAATACACTAATTCTGAATCAACCAGTTTGTAATTAGCTTTGGTACAAATGACCCCTGAACATCCATAGATCTTTTACATCTTTTTTTCACTTTGTGCATTTTAGAATAATCATTGCCAAAGTGATGGAGGTGTTTCATGAATACATTTTGTTTGCACTCTTTAAAAATTTCTTCCACCTGTGTATCAGAGAATGTGCTGTTGTGGAATTAAATGAAAAATTATTACATGAATTTCATGAGCACAAATCCAGTATTTGTCTCGATGGGTTTTACAATCTTGGTACAAATGACCTTTATCTGCCCATGCGCAGATTGTATTTACAAAGTGGCATATTGCACCAAAATGGTTTGTAGATGAAAGAGGTCATTTACACCAAGACAAAGTGTAAATACAACATTGTTCATGACAGATTAAGACTGTACATGACATTTTGAAAGGTCTCAAATATTTGTCTAACAAAGGAACAATACAGTGTGATCTACATTTTTGACGAATGTTGGATGTTACATTTTACTGGCATTTTGTTTCCTTGATATATTCTTAAAGTCTTGAGTAAACAGTGTACGTGTGTATCATCATGGAATGCCAAAAATCGATTACCTGTAAATGAAGAACTCCTGTTTTTGTAATGCAGGTAAAAGATGTCAAGACTCACAAGTTGGACAACCGCATGGAGTCTTTCTTCCTGGCAGAAACCCTCAAGTACCTGTACCTCCTCTTTGACCCTGACAACTTCATCCACCAGGATGGGGGCCACGCCCAAATCGTAGACACCCCCCACGGTAAATGCTTCCTTGGCAGTGGAGGGTACATCTTCAACACGGAGGCACACCCTATAGACATTGGCGCTCTTGCGTGTTGTAGCAGTCCAGCCAATGAGTACTCTAAAATAGAGCGTGCCTTGAGGACGTTGAGCCGTAGGAAAGATCAGTTAAAGTGGATCCAGAATTACATCAGGGAGGATTCCAGCGAGGGCGGTAGACATACAAGTCAGAAAGGACTGAACTCGGCCGTCAATTGTACAGCTCAGCCGTTTCATGCCAAGATGTCAATACTAGGAGAGATGTTTCCAGATTTGGATTGATGAAGCTGTAATTTATGATCATTTGATATCGATTCGTTTTCTACGACATTCCTTTTTATACGTTTTGGTGTTTATTTTTCTCATTGTTGATAGTACATTGGAACCATGTTAAAAAGCAAATTACTGTGTTGAAACTTAATTCATCAGGACTTATAAATAACCTTTTCAATGAAACTGGCAAAATTGGTGGTACGACTTATGCTTGTGCAACAATTGCTCCGTGGTTATTTTCTACATTAACAAATTTCAGAACTTCAACTTGAGATCTTACAGTATATACAGATCTGCCAAGTTTTCCAAACTGCAATGTGGGACAACTGTAATCAAGAGCCGTTTATTTATGATTATTTGATATTGATTCGTTTTCTACGACATTCCTTTTTATACGTTTTGGTGTTTATTTTTCTCATTGTTGATAGTACATTGGAACCATGTTATAAAGCAAATTACTGTGTTGAAACTTAATTCATCAGGACTTATAAATAATTTTTTCAATGAAACTGGCAAAATTGGTAGTACGACTTATGCTTGTGCAACAATTGCTCCGTGGTTATTTTCTACATTAACAAATTTCAGAACTTCAACTTGAGATCTTACAGTATATACAGATCTGCCAAGTTTTCCAAACTGCAATGTGGGACGACTGTAATCAAGAGCCGTTTATTTATGATTATTTGATATTGGTTCGTTTTCTACGACATTCCTTTTTATACGTTTTGGTGTTTATTTTTCTCATTGTTGATAGTACATTGGAACCATGTTATAAAGCAAATTACTGTGTTGAAACTTAATTCATCAGGACTTAGAAATAATTTTTTCAATGAAACTGGCAAAATTGGTAGTACGACTTATGCTTGTGCAACAATTGCTCCGTGGTTATTTTCTACATTAAAGCAAATTTCCGAACTTCAACTTGAGATCTTACAGTATACACAGATCTGCCAAGTTTTCCAAACTGCAATGTGGGACAACTGTAATCAAGAGTCCATTATAGCAATGCGAGCGGAGTGTATAAAGGCCGGGGGTCTAGGAGGCCCCTGGCAGGGTCCAGGGGGCAGGGGGCGGAGCCCTTTTGAAGCTCATGGGTTTTGGCACTTTCAGGCATGTAGGGTAGGGTATCCAGAGGCCTAAAAATAAGGATTTTTAATGCTTAAATTTACAAAAACTGGTCATTATTTGATTGACTGATTAACGACTATAGCAAAAGATCAGATTTCTTAAAACAAACAAAAAACTGAAAATGTTGATAACCATACTTGCCTGCTCTAATCATCAATGGGAGGTTGAAGCTGATGATGTCAAGTTCTTATTTGTTGCTTGCTTCGTTTTCTTTAGCATGACCAATTGTGAAATCAACTCGGCATATTGAATTGAACAGAATACACTACTTTCCCCCTTACTGAATCATTATGATGATAGTAATGATGACGATTATGATGATAGTGATGGTGATGATTACTATATATTGATAGTGATACTTGGTTGTTGTTTTTGTATACATATAAAAAAAACGGAAATTGCAGAATGCGGGACGTGCCGTATTTTCTGGATTTTTCTTCTTCCAGAATGCGGGCTTGTCCCGCAAAAAACAGGACACTTGGCAGGTCTGTATACATACCCCAAACTCTAACCCTAATGTTTTAAGCCTTGTATGCAACTCACTAACTGAAACAATTTCTGAAGAAATTCTTAAAGAGAAGAAAAAAGAAGTAATTTTAACTTTATGTTTTGACATTTGTAGCAAAATTCATGAAGGTTGGCAGCTCTGGATTACCTCATATCATAATTCACACAAGACTCAAGAATAAAAATATTACATTATGTTGTAAAATTTATTTCGTTCAATCAATTTTTAAACTCATAAAAATTACGATTACAATTTATATGTATTGAATATGTATATCAAGAAAGTGCAATTAAATGTTGAAATTAACAATAAATTTATTTGTTCTTTGCAAAATTGTGTATAGAGTTTGAATGCATGAGTGAAAAAAAGTCATTACGTGTGGCGAGAACCATAAGGCTACTTAATATTTATTAGAGCAATTCTTATTGGAATATCAAGGAATGGACAGGTGTCCATACATCTTGTTGGGGATATTGATACATTACCAGTTCAAAATAACACAATTTCATATTTTTTGTGCTCAAAATGCAAGACCTTCTTCAGCCCCATTTTAAAAATGTAAACAAACTTTTTTTTTAAATCAGATACCTTTGTAATATCTACAAAATACTGTCAATATTTGAACTCACAAACGCATCCCAAATTGAGTTTAATCCCTTCTTGTTTGCAGTTCATTATAAACTGATGACATTTTAAAATTAGAAGCCATCCTGCAAGAAATCAAATTACAACTCTTCATTCATTACTCTACATAATCACCAAAGATTGAAAGAAAGGTATAAGATAAACCCTTAAGACTTTTGAACACAATGGGAACGATAAAAATCAAAATATATATAATGAACGATAAATCACACAAGAGTTTATTTGGGATTGTTAAATTTGACTGTGGTAAAGTCACATTTATATGCCTCTACACTATCCCTTTTAACAGTAAATGTTATGATACAGTGTACCACAAATTATGATTTGCATTAACAGTCAACCATTTTTTTTTTACCATAGGCAAGTTCATATGTTGTCCATCACACTTGCAGTCAAGTCCTATGCAAGTTCAGCTAGACGATTGAGTGGAGATACATCAATTTAAACTTTATAAGCAATTCAAATCTATATCAGAAACAGGATCTCTTCGTAGCCCACGAGGTTCAAACCATAGCCTTTGATTTTTTGATGCACATGTAAGTACTATCATAATCAAAGCTTTCAAGTATAATGTTGAATTATCTATCTGAAATCTTCCAATCAATCAGTGGAATGATTTCTCATTTAATACAGAGTTAGATAACTTGAGAGTTAAAACCACAATTTAATTCAATGCAATTTTTTTTTCAGGTTTACATGCTTTGGCTCTTGACTTAAAATCCATAAGGTATTCAGCATAACATCTTTTCCTTTGGGTTGCAAAGCCCATCACAATATGCTGCACATGTATTGGGACCACTCTAGCAATCAATCAAAACACAAGTTGAGCAATGTTTCACTATCAACACATACCAAGCAATATTCTCCAGCAAAATAGAAGAAACTTATGTAATTTCTTGAGCTGGTCCACAGATGCAGCAGCCTTCAGGATGGTCGGTAGCTGGTTCCACTACTTAGCAGCAACTGCAGGGAACAACACTTCTCCAGCATGTTTGCATCGGTTCAGATTACTGAGGTATTACTTTGTATTGAGAGGCCGATTGAAACAGATCATTACATTTGGAGACTTGACAGTGATCAATTTGTGTTCTCATCCCTACAATTTCATATGAAGTGTGAAATGCACTTGGTATAATCAGATCAGATCATCTTGTTTGACGACTAGAAGGCGGTCTCTTTGATGCCGATGAAGACTTCTTGGGTCTAGAAGGAAGACTGTCCAGTGGGAAAGGAGCTCCAAAGTTCTCACACACTTGCTTCAAGGCCTTGTCGTATTCCTGGTTCAGCCGAGCAGACTGCTGGAGTGCAAATTTCAGGTCCTCAATCTCCTCAAAGAAATTCTGTGAGGATAATAAAGACAGAGACAAAAAGTGTATTGGATGTTAGAAAGTTTAATGTAAAGCTCTGATAGATGTATCAAATACGGAGAAAAAAAATTTAAACATTATTTTCCTAACAAAATAGACATTATCATCCCCTAACAATGAACAGAAACGAGGGTGTAAGGGATGAACCCATTGCCAATTAGAACTGGTTCCTGTATTAAACCTCTGAAGAACATGAGAATTAGTAGTCAATAGGGTAATTATAAGCAGCTTTTGACTAGTTACTAGAACTTTTTTATCTGGTAAGATGCTCATTTATAATCTGGTAACCTGGCTATGGGAATCACCTCCCATCATTGAAAAATTTGTTAAGAATTATAATGCGTTAAGTATCACTTCAGGCTTGTTCACATGTTTTGCAGTAAACCAAGGGGAGTGGCCTTTTGCCTTTTGGGCATACTTCAGTGTACTGCACTTCACATTTTCCTATCTTTACAACATACAGATAAGTGAGTATCCGAGGGACCTTTGTTGAGCACAGCTACCTCTTCCATCCCCACTTGCCGTTCATTATACAGTGTAGTACACAAAATACTGGGGGTGTTTCACAAAGATCCTAAGTTGGACTTAACAATTATGGAAAGCCGTTGGCATCTATGAAAATATTTTGTAAAAGTTATTTTAAAAGGCATAAAATGCTGATTCAAATCGTTCATATTTTCTATTATAAAGGAGATATCAAGGACTTGATGTGGAATTTATAACAAGTCTAAAATACTTGAATTTTCTCTTTTGAAAATATTTTATTTTAAGGCTACAAATGGCTCTCCATAATTTTAAAGTCCAACTTAGAGTTAAGTTCGACTTAGGATCTTTGTGAAACATCCCCCTGCTGTGATTTACTATGACGTATGAGAGTGAGCCTTCAATAAAACTTTGACTGAGAGGAAAAGAATTTATTCTGCTAAAGCCTGGCTCGCCAGTGTATAAATACCAACATCTAATAAAATACCATTAAAGGGGAAGTCCACCCTGATAATTAGCTGGTATTAATAAAACCAGAAAAAAACAGGAAAAAAAATTAGTGAAAGTTTGAGCAGAATCCGATTAAAAGTAGGAAAGTTATACATTTTTGAAGTTGTCATTTTCGAAACACAAAATGGTAACACGGTGACATATCTTGCGAGGTTCTCTCCAATTTGCTACAGACAGGTATGTCACAGAGTTGCGAATTTGTGTTTGATTGATAGCAATTTCAAAAGTTCATAACTTTCTTATTTTTAATCCGATTTTGCTCAAACTTTCACTGACCTGTTCCTTTCATTTTTCTGCTTCTATTAAAACTTTACATTAAAGTGGACTTCCCCTTCAATATATACCATTTGAATTGAAGGAACAAGCTTTAAAGCAACCCAACACAAATTATTTCTAATGTGAATACCTCATCAAGAGCACCCAGTTCTTTCTTCAGCTTGTGTTTATCTTTCTTCAGTCGATCTCTTTCTCTCCTGACGGTTTCAAGCTCTGCATGGCAGAAAGAAGTTCAAAGAACAATCGTGAAATACAACATTTACACACAGAATGGGAAGGGAACGATGAAGAAGGAGGTGCGATGGCTCAGTGGTAGAGCAGTATTCTCGTAACCGGGAGGTCCCGGGTTCGAAACCAAATCGATGCACTAGTGCCCTTTGGTAAGGCATTGATCCTCATTACCAGAGAGGACTTAAAGCTGTCGGTCCCCTGGTTGTTTACTTACAAGCTACAAGCATACACATGCTTTCTTAGCAGTCAGGTAAAAAAAAAAGTGGAAATACTGCACCAGTATTCATTTTTATACAGTGAAATCTACTTTAGCGATCACCTGTATGGACCACATTTACTGTCTCCCTTGAAAAAATGTATCTCATTGAAACATATACTAAAGGAAACTGTACATAAAGACCACCTGCCTATAAAGATCACTTTTCTTGTCTCCCTTGAGTGGTCTTTGTATACAGGTTGTGGCATGATGTATAATAATCACCTATAGGTAGAACGTTTGTATTATTTTTGTATGTACATGTACCTTGAGAATAATTGTCAGGTGAGTAAGATTGCCTGCTGTGGCTTCTTCTCCGCCTATGTCCGGGTGTGGTCCGAGATCGGTTCTGGGCATGGTCCCTAGGAGAGCTCCACCCCTGAGGGGTGTATCGCTGGGTCTGGTATTCAAGCAGACGAACACGTTCGTTAGCTGATGAAATCAGTTTCTCCAGCTCTTGTATACGAAGCTATGAAGGAATATAAGAGGGAAAGATAAATTAGTAGAGGAAAAATTCAAAAGATTGTATCTAAATAAACTATTCTATCACAATCAACACAATAATATGACTATATTTTGCAGACATGAAACGTACTTCTTAGTGCTTCAGAGGACTTAAATCTTGACTAATTACACTTCACTTTAGTCCACTCTAACATAGATCAGTCAGATTTCAGCATATTTGTAAGAAGATATACAATACATGTGTTTTTACTATTTTATTAACCTTTCTTGCTTCTAGCACAAGTTAAAAAGAGATTTGTTGCAAATTATTTCATACTCACATTGAGGGAGGCAACTGTTTCTATGTGCTTGGTGTTGGCTCGGACCTCTCTCTCGTATCTCCTCATCAAGCTCTTGTGATTCTTCATCAAACTGTTACATCAATCATAAAAATACAGGGAAATGAGAGAATTACACAGAACATATTATTCAATACATTACATACCTTCAAAAGTTGTTGAAATCAGATAAAAAGTATAAGATTTTCCACATTATATTAACAAAATATTTGAACAACAAAAGATTACAAACATTCATATCAGTGCAGACAAATCTCTGAGTTAATATTTGACCTCCTGATAATTAAAATGATCAAAATTAAGGGAAGCTAGCCTAGCTAGGTAATGCACAAGTCCTTTAAAGGAATGAAACAGGTACAAAAAATAAATTTGGACTATGCTTGGTGGAAAAATAATCCAAAGATCGTGAAGGAAACTGCTGATCTACCTTTCAATAGTCTTTTGACTGCTGTCCTCTAGAGTCTTGGTTTTGGGAGGGGGTTGTTTGATGACCCTCCATGATCCCCTAGAGTGGGGCTCTGTCTGGACTCCAACATGTCTGATCTTGCAGTGTTCCCTTAGGAGATTCTCTATCTTGAGACGCTCGTTGATTGATGAAAGTTCCTTCTCCAGGGCATCATTACGCTTCTTCAACTTCTTCAGACGAGAAATCAACTTCTCATTTAAATCTGTCAACTGCAAAATAATATAATTTAAAAAAAAGGGACAATTATCTTAAAATGTCAACTAGGTATTTTTTCCCAAGGGACGATCTTCTTCTCCTTTCACATCCTCCCTTTCTTCCTTTTCTACTATTTCTTTTCCATCTTCTCTCTTCCTTCTTCTTCTCATTCTTTAAAAAAAAAAAAAATCTTATTTTTCTTAGGTTGAGACCTATAGAAAATATCTGCATTTAAAAATCTAACAGCACTTGTCTTCATACCCACTTGTAAGGTGGTTCTATATGGCATGGAAGTGTACAGACAGAAGCTATACAAATTGACAAGAATTGCATATAATATAGATCTAGGTAACTTAGTAAGTAGTAACAGTTTCCAATTAACTCCCTGGATTATATAGGCATTATTTATATGATTTATCATTTAGTCAGACTCAGACTCAGACTCAGACTCAGAGAGGCTCGCTGAGTGCTACTGCTACAGAGTACAGTGCTAGATAACCAAGTCTATGGTCCGAATTCACAAAGGAGGTTTACATTTAACCCATGGTTTAAACCCTCATTTACACAACCCATGCCCATGGTTTAAAATAAGCGCAAATCGAGGCGTACCTTGCCTTGCGCGCGTCTTATATTGGACCTCTGACTTGTGTCACGCTTATTTTAAACCATGGGTTATGTAAATGAGGGTTTAAACCATGGGTTAAATGTAAACCTCCTTTGTGAATTCGGGCTGCTATAACTAAGTCTGATAGATTGTCTCTGCTAGTGCTAGCTCTGGTTATGCATGATTGTTTACCTGTGTACATGAATGAATGGATGGCATAGCCATTTCCTTGCAAAAGCTAATAAGCTGATGTTGGTCACTGCAACGGTCATTCGCGAGGCCGACATCAAAATTCAAATGCCGCTCCAGGTCCTCGATCCTCGATCTCGCCACTCAAACTCCAGCTCTGGACTCGCAGCTCTCGCGATCTCGCAGCTAGACGGTGCGGCGTTTGACTTTGATCGATCCTCGGGCGCCAGCTGGTCAGGCAGTTGGGCCGGGGAATTCCCTTCCTGGCTTATAGTTTTACCACTTTGAGTCTAATTAGTCAGTATTGACAGGGAGAGTGGACAGTTCGAAAATGTGTTCCAAGTATTTACATCAGTCAAATAACATATTCTACAACAGATCCGCAGAGCATTACAAAAATATTGAATCGAACGTTCCATTTGTTTTTCGCGCTGTTTACAAATTCGTGCATGCATATGTACGTAATTCGATTCTTATGCAAGGGTACGACTACGAACGGTATATTCGACCAGTACATAATTCGTTCTTTAGAAACATTAAACTCGCACCGCATTTTTAAAACTCGCACAGGTTTTTTGTTTGCTTTTTTAGGGGGTGAGCAATTAAACTAAATCTATATGAAGTGAGTGGGAAATCAATCAGTTAGTAGAGATAATCATCAATTTAAGTACATATCTACCAGTCTTTTTAGTGTTCAATTTCCTAAAATCAACTTACATCTACGGCCATGCATGCATGAAGTTATTTATGATCAGGAGATTCTAGTTTTGAAAGGCAGACAGTACGGTGCCACTGACTGCCAATTAAGTTGGTTGACAACTTAACTGTTTGTGGTGCATGATGCGTGGCCAGTGAAAAAAAAAACAATATGCTAGGGGAGCAGCGAAAATTATGCCAAACCCCCATGCAGACATCGAATTTTTCAGGAAATATTTTGCGCCGACTCAGCCAGCCGCTGAATAAGCGGGGTAATTTTTACTTGAAAAATGTATTCAAATTATGCTAAAAAAGCTCAAATTATGCCATGCAGGCATAATGCCAGATGCTAAAGGGGTCAAAATTATGCCAGAAAGCATAATTATGCCAGATCTGGCAACGTTGGGTGCATGGCATATAGGCCTAGACTAAAATCACGCAGGGAGACTTCAGTTTTGAGAACTTTTTTGGGGGTGCAGACAAAATCTGAAAAAGTAAATTTTTGAATTTGTCATTTTCCAACAAAAGCATAAAAAAGTATAATTTACAAAAAAAAGCGAGAAAAACCCTGGAAAAATCATGTCATTTCAGCAACATTTGTAAAGCAACCGCCCCAAGGCCCCCCCCCATCAGTACGTCAGGGGATGTAGGGGAGTGCTTGCACCCCACTTTTGATTTAAAAACAAAACAAAACAATACAAACGAACGAACAAACATGCAGATCAACTCAAATATGCTTAGTGTATTGTTTTTATAAACATTTTATTAAAAGAGATTTTCGATACGGCGCCGTTTAAAAAAATTATTCTTGATGAGTTGATTGCAAAATAAAGACAAACTAAAGGGGTAACGATTCAATGAAAGGATAGGATGGAAACAAAATACTAAAGAACAAATGAGAATCTAAACATTTTAGGCTGCTTTGTAATATGTTGATTGTTGCAGCCTTGCAGGCCTGGTTTGTTGTTGTTGTTATAATTTACCAAAATTATATGTCGCAACTCGCCCTTTCTAAGATCGACTAGCCGATGGCTTTTTAATCAGAGGACGCATTATATCAAGGTAGGCAATGTTTTGGAACATCTAGTAGGCTGCGCACGTCACTACATGAAGGAAATGTCGACGCCCCCTAATGAATATGCATTATGCCTTTGCCTGCACGGCGTGTGTGCTGTACATGTACCGTACACGCTGTGCACACTATCTAGGCTATTTCAGCACCTCTGAACTATAGTATAGCCTGCATATGGTCTATATGTATTTCACTACACTTGTGTTGTTTTGAATCATTCATTACATATATACTTGCATCAATTATAAGTTATTGCCTTTCTATATTTGTATTGTATTATTTTGACTTTTGACTACATACTTGCATCAATTAAGTAATTGTATTTTACCTCTTCCAAGCTGCATTTTACGTCAGTACGTGTTCCAAAATTTCTATCTTAATTATTATAGGTGATTGTTTTGCCTATATACACACTTGTATCAATTCAGTAATTGCATTAAATTCTACATGTTCCAAGCTGCATTGTACCTGTTCCAACATTACGATCTTTGGGTGATTATATTGTTTTTCCTACAAACTTGTATCAATCAAGTTATTGCATTCTACCTGTTCCCAGCTGCATTTTGAGTGTTCCCAAGTTTCCATCCTTTGTATATATTGCATGGTTTTGACTATATATACACACTCGTACTATATACACTCCCTTCAATTAAGTAATTGCATTCTACTTGTTCCAAGCTGCATTGTACCTGTTCCAACATTTCGATCCTTTGTATATAATTACATGGTTTTAACAATACACACTCGTACTGTATACACTCCCTTCAATTAAGTAATTGCATTCTACCTGGTCCAAGCTGCATTGTACCTGTTCCAAAATTACGATCTTTGGGTGATTATATTGTTTTCCTACAAACTTGCATCAATTAAGTTATTGCATTCTACCTGTTCCAAGCTGCATTGTACCTGTTCCAACATTACGATCTTTGGGTGATTATATTGTTTTTCCCTACAAACTTGTATCAATCAAGTTATTGCATTCTACCTGTTCCAAGCTGCATTGTACCTGTTCCCAAATTTCCATCCTTTGTATATATTACATGGTTTTGACTATACACACTCGTACTATATACACTCCCTTCAATTAAGTAATTGCATTCTACTTGTTCCAAGCTGCATTGTACCTGTTCCAAAATTTCGATCCTTTGTATATAATTACATGGTTTTAACTATACACACTCGTACTATATACACTCCCTTTAATTGCATTCTACCTGTTCCAAGCTGCATTGTACCTGTTCCAACATTACGATCTTCGGGTGATTATATTGTTTTTCCCTACAAACTTGTATCAATCAAGTTATTGCATTCTACCTGTTCCAATCTGCACGTTACGTGTTCCAAAATGTCAATCCTTTTGTATATATTGTATGGTTTTGACTACACACTTGCATCGGTCAAGTTATTACATTTTATCTGTTCCAAGCTATTCGTAACACGAGAAGAGGGTTGCTATTCATAATACGACTGGCCCCCACAAATAAATAAAGATGTCTGACATCTGAATGTCCGAGTCATCATCATAGGCGTACGAGGGGAGTTGGCTAGGGATATTTCATATGTAATGATGTGTTTGTTCTCTAATTCTATATCTTCTTCCATGACAATTCACGTCAGCCTTAGCCCTCGTTCGTTTGTTTTGTTCCCTTATTTGTAATTTTTATTTGGCTATTTAAGAAATTGATTCTTTATATTTCGTGTGTGAACCTGTATGCAATATATTGTATACATAGTTAAGTTAGGTTAATTAATATGATTCCTAGTACCCTGAGGTATGCTAATTCCTGGAAAAACGAAAATCTTGAAACTCTACATTGGCTAAACATTGAAATTGAAGAGGTTTTGGGGCCTGGTCCTTTGACTATTTTGGCACTGGATATGGCTACATAAGGCTATATAATTTGTTGGTGAAAGCTACTTCCACTACAATATCATTGTCGTATAAACAATTACCAGTTTCTAAAATAACATGGGGCTGCTTGTTCTATACTTAATGTCTCAGTGGCGCAGCCAATATAAGATCAGTCGGGGGCAAAATTTCCCACAATTAAGGGGGATAAATTACGATAGGATTATATGTGTGATTTTCGTCACCGCAGGAGCGGGGCAAAGATATAAGCTAGGTTATAAGGGTATCTCTATAAATTTATCAAAGATAAAAGGTAAAATATGATTTAAAAAAAGACATAATAGTAGGGAACGCCACCGTTTGCATAACGCCTAAAGGTCACAAAATCGTATCTTATTTGGCTTAAAATCGTGAAAAAATAACTTCCTTACTTCTATGGGAAATATATCATGCAATATTGTATATTTACGAAAAGCTTGAATATGGTATATAACTACAACCTCCTCTCGATCCGTCACTTCCTTCCTTTGCTGAGCGCTAGGGACATGATAGATCAGTCCCGTGATGGCAACGCTGCTGCACCCCCCCCCGCACAAACACAGGCTACGCCATCTAGGAACTACTTTGACAAACAATTTTATGAATAGCGCCCTCATTCCATGTTAAGAATAGCGACCCTTCTCGTATTTTTAATATAGCGACCCTCTTCTCGTATTATGAATAGCCACCCTCTCCTCGTTTTATGAATATCGACCCGCTTCTCGTATTATGAATAGCTTGGAACATGCAGGTACAATGCAATTACTTGATTGGTGGGAGTGTATGAGTGTGTAATCAAAACCATGTAATACAAAGGATGGACATTTTGGAACACTTAAAAGGCAGCTTGGAACAGGAAGAATGCAATAACTTGATTGATACAAGTTTGTAGGGAAAACAATATAATCACCCAAAGGATCGAAATTTTGGAACAGGTATAATGTAGCTTGAAACAGGTAGAATGCAATTACTTAATTGAAGGGAGTGTATATAGTACGAGTGTGTATAGTCAAAACCATGTAATATATACAAAGGATGGAAACTTGGGAACACTCAAAATGCAGCTGGGAACAGGTAGATTGCAATAACTTGATTGATACAAGTTTGTAGGAAAAACAATATAATCACCCAAAGATCGTAATGTTGGAACAGGTACAATGCAGCTTGGAACATGTAGAATGCAATTACTGAATTGATGCAAGTGTGTAGGCAAAACAATCACCTATAATAATTAAGATAGAAATTTTGGAACACGTACTGACGTAAAATGCAGCTTGGAAGAGGTAAAATACAATTACTTAATTGATGCAAGTATGTATATAGTCAAAAGTCAAAATAATACAATACAAATATAGAAAGGCAATAACTTATAATTGATGCAAGTTTGTAGGAAAAACAATATAATCACCCAAAGATCGTAATTTTGGAACAGGTACAATGCAGCTTGGAACAGGTAGAATGCAATTACTTAATTGAAGGGAGTGTATACAGTACGAGTGTGTATAGTTAAAACCATGTAATTATATACAAAGGATCGAAATGTTGGAACAGGTACAATGCAGCTTGGAACAAGTAGAATGCAATTACTTAATTGAAGGGAGTGTATATAGTACGAGTGTGTATAGTCAACTCCATGTGATATATACAAAGGATGGAAACTTGGGAACAGGTACAATGCAGCTTGGAACAGGTAGAATGCAATAACTTGATTGATACAAGTTTGTAGGAAAAACAATATAATCACCCGAAGATCGTAATGTTGGAACAGGTACAATGCAGCTTGGAACAGGTAGAATGCAATAACTTAATTGATGCAAGTTTGTAGGGAAAAACAATATAATCACCCAAAGATCGTAATTTTGGAACAGGTGCAATGCAGCTTGGACCAGGTAGAATGCAATTACTTAATTGAAGGGAGTGTATACAGTACGAGTGTGTATAATTGTTAAAACCATGTAATTATATACAAAGGATCGAAATGTTGGAACAGGTACAACGCAGCTTGGAACAAGTAGAATGCAATTACTTAATTGAAGGGAGTGTATATAGTACGAGTGTGTATAGTCAAAACCATGTAATATATACAAAGGATGGAAACTTGGGAACACTCAAAATGCAGCTGGGAACAGGTAGATTGCAATAACTTGATTGATACAAGTTTGTAGGAAAAACAATATAATCACCCAAAGATCGTAATGTTGGAACAGGTACAATGCAGCTTGGAACATGTAGAATGCAATTACTGAATTGATGCAAGTGTGTAGGCAAAACAATCACCTATGATAATTAAGATAGAAATTTTGGAACACGTACTGACGTAAAATGCAGCTTGAAGAGGTAAAATACAATTACTTAATTGATGCAAGTATGTAGTCAAAAGTCAAAATAATACAATACAAATATAGAAAGGCAATAACTTATAATTGATGCAAGTATAGATGTAATGAATGATTCAAAACAACACAAGTGTAGTGAAATACATATAGACCATATGCAGGCTATACTATAGTTCAGAGGTGCTGAAATAGCCTAGATAGTGTGCACAGCGTGTACGGTACATGTACAGCACACACGCCGTGCAGGCAAAGGCATAATGCATATTCATTAGGGGGCGTCGACATTTCCTTCATGTAGTGACGTGCGCAGCCTACTAGATGTTCCAAAACATTGCCTAACTTATATCAAGGGCGAGTTGTTTACCACCGACTTCGAAATTTAGTTTCGGGCTTACAGGATTGGCTGCATAATATTCACCGTACTGGCGCGTGCAAAGTTTGATTCGAATGGACGGAATTAATGCTGTGGACGTGGACGTGCATCATTTCTAGATTATCCAATATCAGATGAAGGAGAAAGGGGAGAAGAAAGGACAGTTTGGTAAGTAACTTGTTATGTTTGTTGGACCCTCTACTCAAGCTTTTACTTAGTCTTACATTTTTACCTCGAAGTTCGGGCAAACCCGGACTTTAGTGCCCAGCTGAAAATCTCAGTTTATTATGGATTTAATATCAATAATATTAATTATGCTAATATATGCAAATATAAACATACCAAAACTTGATGATTTTTAATCATTTGACGTCATAAAAAGCAATTTTAAGCCAAAAATAGCAGCGAAGTAGGGGATCTCCTCTTTGCTTGATGCGAGATACTAGCGAACTGAAATAACCGAATAAAAACTATGGTGAACTAAAAAGAAAAGAAAAAATCAAACCACCTCTGAAATTACCTTTGAAATGTTTATTAATTTTTTCTTCCGATATGCGCACATGATAGGGGCAGGTTGGGATGGGATGGGGGGGGGGTGCTCAATAGTCGCCAAATTTGGGGTAAAGGGCAACTGGCCTTGGGGGGCTAAATTTATTATTTACTTATTTTCTTTGTAATCATTTTTCTAATTTTTTTCCGGGTGGCTCTTTTCTTTATTCTGCTTCTTCTTTCTTTCTCACCAGATATGCACGAAACATTGGGGTTTGAAGAGATGACACCCCTTCCTGATGGGGCGCCAAATTTAAGGGTTATTTTAATCTTTCTTTCTTTTTCTCTGCCCCCGTCCCTTTCTCCCTTTCTCTTTAATAGGCATGCACGCATCGAGGGGGCGAGTGGGATGGGATGGGGGTGCTGAAAACTCGCCAAATTTGGATTACAAAGAAAAATAAGTAAATAATAAATTTAGCCCCCAAGGCCAGTTGCCCTTTACCCCAAATTTGGCGACTATTGAGCACCCCCATCCCATCCCAACCTGCCCCTATCATGTGCGCATATCGGAAGAAAAATTAATAAACATTTCAAAGGTAATTTCAGAGGTGGTTTGATTTTTTCTTTTCTTTTTTTAGTTCACCATAGTTTTTATTCGGTTATTTCAGTTCGCTAGTATCTCGCATCAAGCAAAGAGGAGATCCCCTACTTCGCTGCTATTTTTGGCTTAAAATTGCTTTTTATGACGTCAAATGATTAAAAATCATCAAGTTTTGGTATGTTTATATTTGCATATATTAGCATAATTAATATTATTGATATTAAATCCATAATAAACTGAGATTTTCAGCTGGGCACTAAAGTCCGGGTTTGCCGAAGTTCGAAGTTCGAAGTTCGAGTTCGAAGTCCTCAGCTCAGCCTCAGTTAGACCGAAAATTCTGTCTCTTTCGTTCGTTAGCCTCTGATTTGGGTAGGGTCGGCTCCTCTCTTTACCCAAATCAGAGGCTAACGAACGAAAGAGACAGAAATTTTCGGTCTAAGCCTCAGTCAGAGTCAGACTCAGACAATTTATACCTGACATTTTTACTTCTGACATTTTAACCTCTGTCGACTGTCTGAGTCTGACATGTTTACCCCTGAATCTGATGAACCCAGGTCTACGCATTATTTGTATCTAGTCCTGGGGTACATAGACTATCTAGTATTTATTTTAACATTAGGCCTAATCATGATTATAGACATACCTCTGACTCTGAGCTCTAGCTCTGACAATATTTTTACCTCTGAAAATATGGGAGGCCGGAGGTATTCTAGAAGTAGATCTAAAGGTGTACTTTCTAAACCTATTTTGGTATAGATGGATTTTTGAAATTCCCCTTTTTCCTATTTCTTCTACCAGAATTGCCAGCCAACATCAACTGGGATTAAACTGGAAGAAAGAAGCTCATTAGCAGTCAAACGTAGGATAGATCACCATGCCTAGGAAGGAGTCTAAGTTTGTCAACAACCACTTCAGCAAGCCCTGGATTCAACCCATGCTTGCGACCTTTGACCCAATCAAGTTTGAATTCATGGTGAAACCAGATCATGTTGTAGCGCAGATTATCAACATCAAGGAGGTGCAAATCTTGTTCATGATGATAGTTACAAGTCCTAATTAGGGAGAGGTGATGGAGAAGGGCAAAAAAAAAAAAAAAAAAAAAGGGAGGGGGGACTTGGCTTGATGAAAAAAAAATCAAACTTTATGTAGACTATGAAGGCTACACAGAGAATGAAGAAAGAATGATAAAAGACACCCTCAGTTAATATGCCCATATATATTTAATTTACATAAATTATTTGTACCTTTTGAAGTGGTAAGGGGCCAATTACTCTCTATTATATAGCCATCATTATAACCCTTTAAAAAAAAAAGGGAATGGGGACAAACTTACATACTTTTATACTTCAGAACCAATTCTGTATACCTTTTAAATCATTTTCTATAGGAAGGTATTCCCCAAGTGAGGAGAAAAATCTACCTGAGTTATGTAGTCTAAGGCTTATTGAAAGATAGATGGTAATTGACAGTTGTTGTTTTCTTCCTTTTTTATATAAAATTCACATTTCACATTCAAAATAAACTTGTCAAACATAATTTACAGTATTCTTCTTCTTGTTTGTTTCTGTATGTCATGATTTAGGGATGTCCAGAGAGCTTGGGAGAGATGGACCAAGATCTTTATGCATCTGCAGACCTTCATGACAGCCACGTCAGGGCTAGTGCTGTGTTTACTAAGGAGGCTATTGAGGAGTTTGAAAAGTAAGCTTTCAGTAATGCTGGCTTCTTATATCTAGTGAACATGTCCGTCTCGCTGTGATGCTCCTGGTGGTCCAACGTTATTACCCCGGTGATGGCTGGCGGCCATATTTGTAGCACTCTGGCCAGAGTATCGGGTACTCATTTACACCTGGGTGTGGCAAAAGTGGAATAATATCTTGCCAGATGATGTAAGTGCAGGACTGAGATTCGGAACCTCAGCCCTTGGGATTGAGAGTCAAGTGAACGAACCACTATTCCACGACACCTCCACAAACATTTTAAACATTTATGATTTTTGCTTGGTGAATCTTTAATATATTGGTATGAATATAAGCTTGATGCTTCACTATTTAATTAATTGTGGTGCAAGTGTTGTATGGTAGCTTGAAGGAATTAAATACAAAAGTAGTTTTGTGTATAACCAGAAATTAGTAGATTGCCAACAAAAATCATTTTCACTACTTTGTTGATGGATGTTTGTTTTTTCTGTTGTAAGAAGTACAGTGCTAACAGAATTAAACATAGCAACTTTGACTGAAACCCCATGTCTTAATAAATTGTATATATCGTCGCCCGGCTGGCAGAAGGGCGTTAGCGCGCGAGCGACTCGAAAACTACTTTTTGAATTATTCGTATTTAAAGATTTGATTTATTTTTAAACTGCTTTCCGTCCTGAAAATTAGTTTAAAACTTAAAAGACTAATAGAAATGTTATAGTAGAACACGGCCACAATTTTTTGTCGGAAATAAGTCAGTTTTATAAAAGTTTGAGCCGATTTAGTGCTAACGCCCTTCTGCTTAGCACATCATTTTAAATCTGAAATTCGAGCTAACGCCCTTCTGCCAGCCAGGCGATGATAAATACTAGAAAATTCAGAGTGCTCAGTTTTTTACTTCACTTTAATTAAATCACATTGATTATAATTGTCCATATCGATTGAGCATGTTTTGAAAGAAGCTGTGAATATTTGCATTTTGGTGTATTCAGCAATTTAATAAATCAACATATCTTCACATTGTGCATTGCAGGTATGAAGAGTCCCTAAGTGGATGTGAATTTGAGCATCTCCCAAATTCCATCTTGCTTTTGAAGAAGTTCCGAATCATCCCAAAGATTACAGATCAGCTGGTAAGAGGAAATGTCAGTTTTTGTTTCTACAGTGTAAGTCACACAAAAAGGAAACCCTGATTCAACCCTAAATATTGCTGTAAAGATGCTCACATCCTAGCCGATTATGTTCTGTATAATTTGACACATCTGAAAATGCATTAATCATATCACATATTTTTAAAGAATTATTTCAATTCAATAGCAAAATTCTGATCTTCATCACAAAGCTCTGCAGCTCTTAAAATGCTGATATTGAATTTATTTTGTTCTCTTTCTACAGTGTGATTGTAACCTGGTTATATGCATTGAATCTTTCATCCTGTGGACCAGTGAGGGACCTACATGCACCATCTCTGGCCTATCAAGGGCTAGATCTAGCTGTGCAGTGATTTTCAATATCCAAAGGCTATGGAAGTAAGTCACGTTCTGGCCATCTTGAAAAAGGATTATGTACAGGAATGTATGAGGCGAATTTGAATTGGATATGTTGATTTTGCATGCTTGCTTTAATATAAATGTATCCTTTAGCTCAGCTTACATTTATTTGGGGCTGTGAATGTGACATGATAACTTCTATGTGTTGTAAATGGCCCTCTCCAAAAAAAGAGAGAGATAAATTTAAAGTGAGTGAAAAAGGTTAACTTGTACAGAAATTAGGAAAAACTAGAACTCTGATTTTTTTTCAATTTCCCCCAAAAATTATAGCTGTGAAAATGACTGTTAGAATTTTGTTTTTTGTTTCTTGGTTTCACAGTATTTTGTACCCTTTTAGCATTTGGTTGAAAGTTTGAAATTTTCTTGAAAAGGCTTACAGCTCATGTATAGTTTTGGTAAGCCCTTAAAAAACTTATTACGAGATTTCTATGATTTTAGATGATAAATATGAAGATATTAGCAAGACTAAGCTGCTGTTATATTTTTTATTCTTCAAGTGAAATATTAAACAAATGAGAGGTAGAAAATAAGTTAGATTCCATCTTGGAAAGTATATTCTAACAATGGCAAATACATGTGTAAAACCTATGAGGGCTGTATGTATATGCTCCAGTCTACTAACATGCACTGAAATTAAAGTGCCAGAGGCCATCAGGGTGAAAGGGTCCTAGCATAGGGGAGTGTATAACTGTTATCTAGTGTTCCTTGCCAATATGTACACTACAATTCACCGTAAATCATGAAAAGAAATGATCTCGTACATCTATCTTTTGATAGAAGGAGAACAACATGAGAATAAATTTAAAGATACTATGTCCCTTTTGCAGCCAACATCAAATTCTGTAGAACATTGCAGGAATTATGAATATGTCATGTATGTCCTATCTGTGAAATTTAAACGTTAGCAACGTCCGAGTATTCAAATTATGCAAGGAAAGTTAGGAAACCCATTTACTTTCTGGACTTTACTGTCAGACACTACTGAGTGACTGACTGACTTATTTTTTTCTTTGGTAATAAAATACATAAAATGAGCTGTAACAGGTACATGCAGCATTTGTCTACATCAATAACCCACTTCTTGTAATGGCCAAAACTAAACTAATTGAATCTTTGCACAGCACAAAACATACGACCATTCGGTACAAGAGTCTGAAAATCAGACTATTTACATAAGTGATTGCAATCACTTATGTCGATTCGACAACTAATCGTCGTTATTTTCCCACAAAAAGACATTTTCCAGCCCTTTGGTTTTGAAGGAAGTTCTAAATCAGTAATATCTTTTAAATGCCATTGGAATTTAACCTTTTCATTTTTTGACCTGCAAATGGGACATTTAACATTTAACATGTCTCTTTCTCATTTCCCTTTTGCTACCAAAACTGTACAATTAGCTTTAATGTAATATAAAGTCTATCACTGGTATTTTTCCCCATTGCATTAGTAATGGCCAAGAGCAATCAGGAACCACACAAGAGCAATCAGGAACCGAGGCTTTGACGAACTCTGACCTGCCCTTTTCATGCGATGACCTGAGCCAGCTGTTGGCAGAGGTCAGAAAGGAGTCATCAATGTTACAGTCCTCACATAGCGCCAGAGGCAGTCAATTAACAGGTAGAAACTAGGTCATCTGACACTTGCTTCAGTAACAGTTGCTGTAGGCTTCATTTTGTCTGAGTTGTAGGATTAAGGTTAGGGTTGCATGTGGGTGTTAAATTAGGCTTAGGGTTAGGTCAAGGTGAAGTCTTAGGTCCAGGGTTAAGGTTAAGAACTTGGTTAGTGTAGGAGCAATTGTCACCAGAGCATGTGTTATTCAACCAGACACTTGTTTAAAGGTACTATGTCCCATTTGCAGGCCCAAAATACAAAAATGTTAAATTCCAACGGCATTAGAAAGACAATACTAATTTAGAACTTCCCTCAAAACGAAAGGGCTTGTAAATGGCTTTTAGTGGGAAAATAACGACCATTAGTTGTCAAATCGACTTAAGTGCTGGCAATCACCTAAGTAATAGTCTGATTTTCAGACCCTTTTACCGAATGTCGTACGTTTTGTGCTGCACAAAGATTCAATTAGTTTAATTTTGGCCATTACAAGTAGTGGTTTATTGATGTAGACAAATGCTCATGTACCTGTTACAGCTCATTTTATGTATGTTATTACCAAAGAAAAAAATGTCAGTCAGTCACTCAATAGTGTCTGACAGTGAAGTCTAGAAAGTAAATGGGTTTCCTTGCATAATTTGAATACTAGGACACTGCTAATGTTTAAATTTCACAGATAGGACATACATGACATATTCATAATTCCTGCAAAGTTCTACATAATTTGATGTTGGCTGCAAAAGGGACATAGTATCTTTAAAATTGATGAAAATGTTCTTTATATTTATCCTTGCAGATTTATCAGAGAAAGAAGAAAACTTTTGTGGCAATGATTATAGCATATTTCCTTTTAGATGGGTCTTTCCTTTGAATCTTTCTTTAACTAAGTATAAGTGTAATAAAGGAAATAAATTGTTACTATCGTATGTGGGGGAGTTGTCCCAAGAGATTTTCCAGAGGAAAAAAATAAGCTTTAGTAAAAAAAAAAAAAAAAAAAAAACAAGCATGAGAATATTTAGCCTGAAATTTAATTCCTATTTTGTTATATTTTGAGAAATTCCTGTGATTTAAATATATATATAATTGAGAGAAATGAAAATGAGAGAATAATGATGCATAGTTCTATCAAAGTTCCCCATTGCTGCCATCCCTTGTGAACTTTTGCAAAGGTTGAAAAAATGTGTCCACCAAAATCAAACCTAGGTCCCTGGCTTAGAATGCCTATGCCGTAACCACTAGACCACGTACACCACAAAGTGGTGAAGGCATTTAGGTGTTCTGAGTCAGAGGTCCCCAGTGGAGACATTTTCACAACCTTTGCAAATATTCTTATTGGATGGCAGCAATAGGGAACTTTGATAGAGCTATGAACCATTATTCTCTCATTTTAATTTTTCACATTTGTGTGTATTTATTTCCAAGAGAGTTTATTGCATTTATCTGATTTTTTGTCATTATATTTACAATGTATTTGCTGAAGTAAACTACCCAGAACTACATGTATGATTTCAGTCATGCATTCACTCTCATGTTGTTTCAGTTGCCAGCCAATCTCAGCGTAGTCCTTCAGTTGGTCCTGTGACCAGTAGTCCTGGACCAGACCCTCCAGATCCTGGTCCCTCAGGGCCATCATCCCACTGCAACTATCTTGCCAGCCAATCTCAGCATAGTCCTTCAGTTGGTCCTGTTACCAGTGGTCCAGACCCAGGCCCTCTAGATCCTGGTCCCTCAGGGCCATCATCTTTCTCCAACCATCCTACTCCAGAAAAAGCCATTAAAGTAGGTACCGGTAATCTAAGTTTTAATGGATCCATCCATTCAGATTGTTATCAAAGAATTTGCTGTAAACACCCACAGAAATTGTGTGTTTTACTCTATTGAATTCTATTTGGTGATCCCAAATTTGTTCAGGCAATGGTTTCTTTCTGCTTTATTTTGTCAAAAAGTTTCATCAAAAAGGTATAGGCTTGGAGCTAGGGTTGTGATTGGGTTTTAGGTTAGGTTTAGGTTTAGGGTTAGGGTTAGGAAGACTGCTGGGTCCAAGTTTGAAGTTGGAATTTAACAAGAGTGAGACAAAAATTGACTGCTAGCAATTGTTGTCGGAGTATGTGTTGCATATGTGATATGACCTTATTATCGTGCCATGGCATCTACTACAACGAATCCGTGATGAAATACAGTTAACTCTGCATGACTCGAAGTTGCTCAAGTCGAATTTCCCTTAGTCAAATAATTTATTTTTTACCAAACCATGCAAAACATATGTTATTTACACTTTCTATTACAGAAGTCAAACTATTTTTTGCAGCCCCAACAGATTTGACTTATGCAGGATTAACTGTATAAGCATGATTCATCGACAAATATGTTCTTTAAACAAATTTAATTTCCATTTTAGGATAGCCCAGATGGAAGAAGGGAACAAGGTGAGGCTGAGGGCAGCACCTCTGAAGGAGGAGACAAAGAAGATAGCTTGAAATGGAGACATGTCCATCAGCTTGCGAGCTGGGTCTTTGAGATCAATCTCCCCTCCTCCGTTGCCCCTGGTGATGCGGGAGAAGACACGATGGAAGAGGTGGTGAAATGGGTGACGAGATGTGTGGAGAAACTTCCAGATCGAGATGGTGAAGATGAGGAGAGTAGCTGTGAGAAGGATGGAATGCAAGGTGAAAGGTCACAGGTAAATGAAGTAGTCTGGGTCATATGTTAAAAGGTCCAGTCTCACTTGACCGATAACAATTCGTATGTTCAAAATATGAGCTGACAAATTCTGAATTTTCTGAGTGATGTTATTTTTCTCTGAGGCCGGGGACCGAGATTGAAATAGAATTGCACGAGAGATATTCTGAATTTGGAGGTTAATATATGTTTTATTGACCAATGATGTGCATTCAATATTTGTTATGTAAACAAATTAAGGGTATTTGCCATCACATGCCTCATTTTTTTTCTTCAGGAGCTGACATCCCTCTTGATGAGTTTCATGTAGCCTTATATGTTTAATGTGCCTGCAATGCAAACAATGGGTACGTGAGAGACGAGTGGTGTCTAATTCACTTTTGCACGTGATATACCGTGCAAAGAAAGTTGTTATATTGCAGGTATAACAAAATGTTGAGTGTCACATGATAGCTTCTCAGCCAATAGGATGCTTTCTACCAAATGGCCTATTTCCCAATTTTATAAAATGTGATATGCACTGCAAAAAAAAAATGGAATGTTATTGTTATTCCTAATGGCCACAAGTCACAAATCTTTTCCCTACCCTTCAGGACTTGGGCGCCAAACAAGCCTCTCCTGCCTCAAAATCCCCCTTCAGCAGGCGGAAGTCCAGGAGGGGTAAGAGGCGTTCACCCCATGTCAAAAAGCCTGAGGTGCTGAGAGGAGCGAGCCTGGCAAGCCATGGGCAGGAACGAGAGGAGAAGCTGATGCATGAGAAGATCACGAAACTGCTACCTACCACTACGCTGGTGACATTATCCAAAGATGATATAGAGGTAAAAGCAGTAGTATTCACGCTGTGATATACATGTATATACTTTTGCCATTAGAGTTCTTACCATAATTGTGACCCATCAGCTCATGACACCTGGCCGGGCCCTGTTTCATAAAACTTGTTATCAATAACAAATGTTAAATTTCTATGACAAATTTGCTCTCAGCCAATCAAATGCCACAATTTCAGTAGCTTATAACAATTATTGTAAATTTGTTATTGATAACAAGTTTTATGAAACAGGGCCCAGATACGTGAACTGTGCTAAGCTGCCTAGGGTGATAATAGTGATAGTAATATTGGCTTCTTGTATAGCAGTCGTATCCAGTAAACAGGGTGTTCACAGCAATCGAGGGCTGGCCCAGTACTCATTTACTACACCAGAGGGGTGTTTCACAAAGACTAAGATCAACTTTAAGTTGGACTTAACTATGGCAGGCCATTCATGCCACTGGTTGCTCTCACCATTGGTGTCTCAATTATGATATTTAGATAATACTTTTTCCTTCAATAATGAACCATCAAAAAAGGTAAATTCTGTAGATTTGTGACCACGATTTGTACGTCCCTTGAGAAACCAATGCCACTATGCCAGGAGTGGTTAGAGGAACTAGTGGCATGAACGGCCTGCCATAGTTAAGTCCAACTCAAAGTCGATCTTAGTCTTTGTGAAACACCCCCCTGGATGGAGAGTGGCAAGTGTAGATTAATATCTTGCCAAACGGCATTAATACTGTGCCAAGGGCTTAAACCCATGACCTTTGTCATCTCAAGTTAAGTGATCAAACCACTATGTTATTAAAATTTCAGAAATAACGAAGTTTGTGGAAATGAAAATTGTTTTGATTTTCTATCCTGTACAGCCACTTCCCAAAGACTACGATCTTGATGATGATGATGACTACGATGACTTTCCTCGTTTCAGTGACTTGAACAATAATTTACATTGTAAGTTTTGATGTATCTTGCTTCTAACTTTAATACAGGATGTAGAGGAGGGTGCTAAATTTCTTGTGTTATTGCTTTAAAAAATAAAGAAGTCATATGGTAAACTATGTCCTATATGATTATGTTCCTAGACACATTTAAATCCAGTTTTAAAAGTGTTATATTAATTGGCCCATCAACTTGATTTGAATGATTATTTAAAGATACTATGTCCCTTTCGCAGCCAACATCAAATTCTGTAGAACTTTGCAGGAATTATGAATATGTCATGTATGTCCTATCTGTGAAATTTAAACGTTAGCAGTGTCCTAATATTCAAATTATGCAAGGAAACCCGTTTACTTGCTAGACTTCACTGTCAGACACTATTGAGTGACTGACTGGCTTTTTTCATCTTTGGTAATAACATACATAAAATGAGCTGTAAAGGGTACATGAGCATTTGTCTACATCAATAACCCACTTCTTGTAATGGCCAAAATTAAACTGATTGAATCTTTGCGCAGCATAAAATGACAACCATTCGGTACAATGGTCTGAAAAATCAGACTATTACTTACTGGCTCTATTGCTCCTAAGTCGATTACTAATAGTCGTTATTTTCCCACTGAAAGACATTTTCAAGCCCCCTTTTTTTTAGGGAAGTTCTAAATTAGTATTGTCTTTCAAATGCCGTTGGAATTTAACCTTTTCATTTTTTTGGCCTGCAAATGGGACATAGTACCTTTAAGGATAAAAAAAGGTCCTCCTTTCAAAATGTGTAAATACCTTTATTGTATTAATATCATGTATTTCACTACTACTTTATTCCAGTCTTTGATAATATTATTCTTTTGCTGTTTTATTTTCAGTGAGAGAATGGGATGGCGAATACGTTGAGCAAGTGCAACAGTCGTCATCAGTCACAAAAGATAAACAGCCGACCCCAAGTTCTGCAGATCGCAGAAAACATTTTGCTGACCCCCCACATTCAGCTCCTGCAAAGACATCATCCAGAGAGTTGTTTGCTGAGCAGGTACATCCTCCAGAAACTGAACAGTCCTTGCAGAATGTTCTTGAGGACAATGATGAACTGTTAGACAATCATTCCAAGGAATTACTGAGAGATGCCAGCAGTGACGAACAAGATGCGGTGGACACTCCGTTTAAGACATACCACTCACATAAAGCTCAGTCTGCAAGAGGAAGTGCTGCGGAATTTGGTACAGATGGTGACGGTAGCCATGATGCCGGTGCAGAATCAAAATCACCTAAAGAGCAGTCACAACATACAGAAGGTGACAGTATCATGATAGTTGATCAATCTAGTCAGTTGAGTGAAGATGATGATAAAACTCAAATACCTCCATCGCTTTCCCCATCTTGCCAGTCTCCCACAGCAACTGCCCCCAGCATATCGGTAAAGAAGAGGTTCTTGATGCCATCAACATCCTCATCAACCCTGTCTGACTCGAGTCAGTCTGACTTCATGATTAATATGGTAAGGGAAGGAGAGAAAACAGAATGTGAGAAGGAGAAGGGGAGGGAGTCTGATGAGTAAATATGGGAAAATATTGAATATCTTGAACTTTTTAAACTGTTAAAAGTAGAAGAGTAATACATCAGCAAAAACATCTTGAAAGAGAAAAGATAGTTAAAAAGAAAATTAATTGTTTAATCATGCAAGATCACCAAATTATGTAATGAATGAAGTTTTCCGTCTTATTTAAGTAAGAGAAATGTCAATTATAAAACTCCCTAATATGGAATTGTTATATGATGCTGACTGAAGACCATTGATGTTCATATAGTGTGGATTTTTGGATCCAACTACTGCTTTATTTTTTCAGGGAACAATTTAAGTAATAGTTTGCTTTGACTATAGTGATATCTTGTCGCAGATATTACCTCTGGGATACAACATTTCTTTCTTCTCTTTCCTTTCTTTGCTTAGTCTGGGGACAGTGATTTCACCATACTCAAGTGCAGTATTGATGACCGTATAAAGAAAGGTGAGCTCCCTCGTTTGCTTTCCTATTATTGCAACAATGTACTTAAACTCTCTTCTTTGCTGTGGTAACTAAGTAGAAGTTATGTTTAGTTCTCAACTAGAAATAGATTGCATTTTTTTTTTTTTTTTTGGGGGTGTATTCCTCTTATGAAGTATACATGTACAGTTACAGATAGGGCGGCATATTCTAAATCTGGTCTGATGTGCATTACATAGACATTAACTAACTCTGATTGTTGGAATTTTTTCAGGTTTTTACCTGTATGTATATTTTACCGCAGTGATGGTATCCAAATATAGGTTTCACCCCATAGAGAAAATTATTTGCTTTTCATCTCTCACAGAACGAATTGATGGCATTGGTGATCATGAGGAACATTCTGATATTGGTTCTGGCAGCGATTCTGATATCTTCAGCCCTCCAGTAGAAGATACTGAGGTCTGTATGCAAGTGACTTCACATCCAGTAGAAACATCAGGTGGCACAAGAGAAGTGGCTGAGAGCAGTGATAATGTTCCTGTATCACCAGAGACATCCTTGAGTGATGGCTGTAACATAGCGTTGGCAGCAGAAGATGTCATCAAGCGCAAATCTGACAACGCAACATGTGGTACACTAACTGGAACAACAGATGCCACAACTACCGACATTGTAAGCGACAGTAGAGGCAGATGTGTCGCTCCTGGAAATGAGAAAGCTTTACCTCGAGTTACAGAGTTGTCCAGAAAAAGAAAGCAAATGATTGTTTGTGATGATGGTGATAAAAGGGGTAGCAGTGAAAAACGGACCAGGTTTGCAGATCCAGAGCAAAGTAGTGCATGCCTTGATGGAAGTTTGGAAATAGACAGTGTCTCATTTATAGACAGCCATAGAATCTGGACATCTACTCAAAAGGATGGGAAGGAGGCTGTAGTACAGGAAACAATTTTTGTATCAAGTAGTGAGGAAGAAAGCAGCCAAAAGGAATCTGCTGAGAAGCAAATGTCAAGTGCTCAATCTTCAGGGATGTGCTTGTCCGGGTGGATCAGCAAGCAGGATATGATGCAAACCAAACATACAACAGTACCTGGTGTTGAGGACATCCAAGAGGGTGAATCAGAGGAGACTGCAGTTACAAATTCACCAAATATCAACGCAAGAAGTTGTAGGAAGCAGAACAGCTGTGAGGAACTCTCTCCCATTGTTTTGTCATCAGGTGGCCAAGGTGTAGATATGAATGTAGTGGATACCCAGGAGACCAGTGTATCTGTCAAGGAGACTGTCCATAGCCTGGTCAGCTCTGAAGGAAGTGCAAAGGATAGCAACAAAACAGCTGACTTTAGCGTCACCCCTGTCCTGTTCAGCAGCGGTGAGTCAACAAAGGCTGCCATTCCCGATGGCACACAGCAGCAGAACCAGACACCCTCTGATAAGACTCTCCCGGTGACAGATTCTGGAGATGTAAGAGAAAGTGAACATGGTACATTTTGTGGTGCCACCCAGGATTCACACAATCTGGATGAAGAGGAACCAATGAGCATTGATACACCAGAAGACTCTCTTTTATTCAAGACAGAGAATACTGCTCTTCCAATATCAGCAGAAGTAGCAAAAGATGTAAACTCACCCGATAACAAGTTCACGAGTATCATTTGTGTTTCAATGTCCAGTTCAGGCAGATTCTATGTTAAGGAGACCCAACCTGAGTCAAGTTCTGTTTCCTCTCCAAGGTCATCTAATCGCCATTCCAGTAAGTCACCCACTCCTCCTGGAAAGGTGACCAAGCCCCAAGGTCTGGTACAGAATGTGGTTTTTGTCAAAGGTCAGGACTTGGAGCAAGTAATTTCTGAAGATGAACTAGACGAGAGCACATCTATTCCCCCTTTTAAATTGAACACAGAAACTGTAAAAAATTCTCCTAATGAGCAGAAGACCAGTCATGAAGAGAGGAATGCACAGGGTTTGTCCTCTGCAGAGCATCCAAAGACATCCAAGACCCTGACTGAGGAGCCAAAGCCTCGAGTCACCCAGTCAGTCTTGTCATCCAAAATTTACATGGGATCAATGAAAATGAGACAAATGTCTCTGAATAAGAAAAAGAAACCATCTGCAACTCAGACAAGGCATTCAAGTAAGACAAAGAAGGTATTAACTAAGAAACAAAGTGCTGATGCAAAGAACACACTGAATTCATGCTTATCATCTGGAGAGAATTCAAGAAAGAGCAAGTCAGCTGTTGAGAGAAAGACCATAAAAGACACCTCCATGGATGCAGCTATTACCAGTGATGGTTCATTAAGTGACATCGGGTTTACTTCCTTGGGAAAATCTCCAACATCTGGTAAAAGATCAAGTTCAAAGAAGAGAACAGCTGATCAGGCTAAGGAAAGTAAAGACAGACCAGATGGCTCTTATATTGCTTCTCCAATTAGACCGAGTAGGAGTGAAAGTGCAACCAAAGTCAAAAAGAGCTCTGATCGTAGAACTAGAAGGAATAAACGGGATCGGCACAGTAGTCAAGACATCGAGCAAAACTTGTTATCTCCTGTATTTTCTCTTCCAAGTCCAGACCAAGATGAGGTAATGTATCCTAGTTAAAAGACTCAAATCAGTTATTCATAATAATAAATTACTTTATGGCTCCCCAAAGATGGTATAATTGTAGATTTTGTAGAACTGTCATCATCTCAAACTTTGAAGTTTAGAGAAATGTCATCATAATTTATTTGGCAGTTCAGATTTCTTTATACTATTGATAATTGTCATCAATTCATAAACAGGGAAAGTACAAGGACAAACTTCAGTCTGTAATGTATTAAAATTGCATACGGTATGTTACCTGCTAGTCTGGATATATTTCTGTCATATTGTGAGAGCAGAAATCCGCATCATTTTGGTAGTAGTAAATGATGGGAATTTGCTTGTGATAGTAACTTTCTTCTTTAAGTCATACTGTAAAGGCAGCTGGTCTTTGTAATACTAGAATAAATGTTGATGTATAAAAGCATTGTATCACACACATTGTCACCAGGAAAGCTACAAAGTAGAATTAAACCAAGATATCTGTAAGGAATATCTGTCATTGTCTTAAGGGCGATTCTGGGTAACGTGATCCATATGACGTGTCAATTTTCCATGTACTTCATCTAACAATGAAGAATCTCTTGATATGACCTTTGAATATTCATAATACTACCATTAGTTAAAGTCGTACCTAGAGATTTTACATTCATGAATGAAATGTATGGATAAACATGTCATATTGCTGATACGTCACTCATGATCATGAATGTCTATTTTTATACAGAACACGTTGCACGGAATTGCCCTAAAGTTTGATATCATCCACAGCAGAGTATTTCTTCATGCAATTCTATTTTCCTTTGAATTTAAAGCCATGTTATTCAAAATCTAACCAAATCACATTCAGAGAGGCCCTTTTTTGAAGGTACAGATCTTTTGGTTGGTACATGTACATTTACATTTACATGTACAGCATGTCTCATGTTTGCACTTTTCTGTAAGAAGGAGTCTAAGGAGAATATGATTTTTTTTTTTAAATGAACGTCTTCTCTTCTGTTTATATCTTTTGCACAGAACCTGCCATCCCCATTAACCGACGAGAGCATGTTGAATGGCACTCATCTTCCCTCTAGCGATGATTCCGCTTCTACTATCGGCGAAGAAGATCTTCTTGACTGGTGTGCCATGTACCTCCTGGAATCGTCAAAAGGGTAGAGGGCGTTTCTCGACCTCCATTGGGTCAAGGAGAATCGTCCAAAAGGTAGATGGATATACCAGGAGCCTTGTATCAAGAAACTCTTCCATCCTTATCTTTCCTTCCATGATGATTCTGCCGCCACTACAGGAAAAGAAGCTCTTCCAGATTGGTTTGCCATGTATCTCCTGGAATCCTCCAAAAGGTAGATGGGTGTCCCAGAAGTGTTAGCCAGGAAGACCCTCTGGTCAGGAGTGCTATATAGTATATGCTAGCATGAATTGGCAAAAGTTAGATGGATCGAGCAAAAAACTTTCAAGTCTAGAAACTGTTCTCTACAGGTGTGCTATGTACCTCCTGGAACTCTCTACAAGGAAGATGGTTATATAAAGAGTATTGTAGCGTTGAAGGAAAATCTACAGGGCTTGTTTGCCATGTACTTCTTTAATAGCCCACTGCACACTATAAGATCTGACTATGGTCCGATTTCAAGGGATTTCAAGCTTCTTTGTAGGAGGAAAGGCTAAATCGGCTCAAAATAGGGACGTCAGACCAGTAGTGAGCTTCTAGATGTGAAACATGGAATCACTCAAATGTTATGTTATTACTTCCTGCGACTGAATGATTATATAGCCCACTATATGTATTATTTTATATAGAAACTGCGTTTAGTTGAGTTGTTGAGAATATTTCACAACAAATATACATGCATAATTTATTTATTTATTTATTCGTTTTATTTAAACAGGGTTACTGGGTAACTCTCTCAGTATTAATACTGTTTTTCTGAGAGGCTCTGTACACAAAAAAGGATAACAAATACAGTCAAACCTGCTTTAGTGACCACCTGTCTACAAAGACCACCTGTCTACAAAGACCACATTTTTTGTTTCCCTTGAAAATGGTTTCTCATTGAAACATGTACTAAAGGAACCTGTCTACAAAGGCCACCTGTCTACAAAGACCACTTTTTGTGTTTCCCTTGGACGGTCGCTATAGACAGGTTTGACTGTACATCAAATAACAAACAGTGTTAAATGACGTATACGTGATTTTATATATATATATCAGGGTTATTTGTTTGTTTTGTTTATAGTTATTATATAACCCGATAATACACAACAAAACATACATGTCAAACCAATATTTGTCCATCTGTCCAGCAATATGAATTAATGCCTATCCTATCAAATAGATAGATAATAATATAAACATATTTAATACCAAAAAATATAAATAATCACAAACGCAATGTTCTCTAATATAGATTTACACATGATTGTTTTGATTGGGCCTGTCTAACACAAAAAGGGAGTTGGTTCCACAATGCTGCACCTTCATGAGAAAAGGCTAGTTTACCCATCTTTGTTTGTGACAAAGGTAATGCTAGTCCAAAATTGGTTGCATTGCGGGTGTTGTGGTTGTGGAGAGTCTGTGATCTTGTAAGTATGTTCGACAGGTAAGAAGGGCCAAAGTTATTCAGTACATGATACACCATTTTGCATTTATGAAACATCCACCTCCGTTCTACCGATACCCAGTGAAGTCGGCGGAAGACTTGAACTGTGGGTGTGAGTTGATTTGCCCCAAGAATAATTCTGGCCATCCTTTTATGTTGGTTTATGAATATGACTTTTGTATTGTGTGGACAGTTCTAATATCAGACTATGGTTCATTTAGACATAATCATTTATAGTAATGTTCATATTGCCCATACATTTCGTAACATAGTCGCAGTGAGGATATGACATCATCAGAATATATGAAGTATTATTCATTTTTCTCTGGGAAGTAATTACTTTGTTACCTCAGTTGTTCTGTCTAGAGAGAATGATACTTCAAGTAACACATGTGTATATCGATCGCAGCATTAACAAATTATTTTTGTATTTATTTATATGTACAGAAGAGAAATACAATGTAAATAAACTTGTCAATGTCATGCTGTAAAATGAACTCTCGATAACATGTTTTACTGTGGCCATGGTCAATTAACTCTTTAGCAACTAAACTGCCCAAAACTGCCCCTTCTTTTACTCACTGAACCGCCCGAAACTGCCCGTCCATTTTTGTCCATTTTCAACGCGCTGTAGTATCCTTCTATAGGGTCTACCGTGATAATGCTATATGTGGGTAATCCTTACGATGTCTACAGTAGGATTCTGCATAGAAAATATTTTCATATTGTTCAGAACAATGTCAAAATGAGAGCAATATTGCAACATCTTCCAAGTTCCAGTGAGTAATAGGCCATTTTTACAAAATCTCTAGTTGCTAATGGGTTAACAAGTCTGGAGGACTTAACTCCCAGATAAGAGTCGGCCACAGAGAATGTTGATTTCTTTCTCCAGAAGCTTCTGTACATACTACATTTCCTTCAAAAAATTAAACCAAAAGTTTCAGGGGTGCCTCATTTGTGAGGCTGTTACAGTTAGATGGGTTTACCAAGATGTAATTTTTGAGCAATTTTGTTTTCATTTGATATGTAATTCAATAGTTTCCACGGGTGCCATCTTAAATAGTAAATACAAAATACTTTTGCGATGTACAAAACCTTAGCCAGCAATATTTTGTTTGCACACTATGACAATGAGCAATCTCTATGTTAAACCAATAAGAAAGTAGTTCAAAGGCCTGTAAAGAAAATAAGGTATTTTCGCATTAAATGTGTTCATGATTTCTTGCTAACATACTTTCACTAATAAGTAGTCCTTTCTAAAGTGAAGATTGTGTTGTGCTTCAAAGGCAGAAGCAGTGTACAAATTAACATGCAACTTTAAACGAAAAATGGGATGCTCCATTGGATAGTGTGCATTTAAATAATCAGAACATCCCCTATAGTACTGGTGAGTACTATCCACAAGACATATTGAGATGGACTATACTATATGAATATACAGAAATATACAGAAAGTATCATAATACAGGTTGTGTTTTCAATGTAATAAATGTAGTGTACTATGTCTCATTTGCAGGCCCAAAAAATGAAAATGTTAAATTGCAATGGCATTTGAAAGATAATACTGAATTAGAACTTCCTTCAAAACGAAAGGGCTGGAAAATAACGATGATTAGTTGTCGAATCGACATAAGTGATTGCAATCACTTATGTAAATAGTCTGATTTTCAGACCTTGTACCGAATGGTCGTATGTTTTGTGCTGCCCAAAGATTCAATCAGTTTAATTTTGGCCATTACAAGAAGTGGGTTATTGATGTAGACAAATGCTGCATGTACCTGTTAGAGCTCATTTTATGTATTTTATTACCAAAGAAAAGAAGAAGTCAGTCCTGCAATGTTCTACAGTTTTTTATGTTGGCTGCAAAAGGGATATAGTATCTTTAAAATGCTGAAATACTTGGTTATATCATAATATTCAGTTCACATTTTTACCATTTATTACTGTACACCTTGAAAATACCTAATGGCTTATGGAAATTAGCATTCGCATTGAAATGTCTCTGCATTTAACAACAACAGCAATACAATTGGTAAACTATATTAAGTTTGCTAGTGGAAAATATGTGCCTAGCTACAAGATCCTGCAAGATCAGCTTATTTTCATGACTCAGAAAGGGATTTATCACACTTTAATCTCTCTTCTGAATGTATTTCGATGCTTACAAAATTGATTACCTCTATCGCTTAATAATTGTATAGGTCCATTCAAACATGAATTTTTGGTCATAGTACATACTGTAGTAACTGTGCAATGTATAACAATGGATTACTATTCTTCCTCTTCTTCTTCTTCTTTTTCTTCTTCTTCTTTTTCTTCTTTTTCTTCTTCTTCTTTTTCTTCTTCTTCTTTTTCTTCTTCTTCTTCTTCTCCTTCTTCTCGTTCTTGTTCTACTTCTTCTTAATCTTCTTCTTCTTCCCCTTCTCCCCCTTCTTCTCCTTTCCCTCCTTCTTCTACATCTTCTTCTTCTTCTTCTTTTTCTTCTTCTTTTTCTTTTTTCCTTTTTCTTCTTCTTCGTCTTCTCCTTTTTGTTCTCTTTCTTCTTCTCCTTCTTCTTGTTCTCTTTCTACTTCTTCTTAATCTTCTTCTTCTTCCCTTTCTCCCCCTTCTTCTCCTTTCCCTCCTTCTTCTTCTCCTTCTTCCTTTTCATCATCATCATAATATCGAACAGCTTGGAATTTCTTATATCTATTTTTCTTTCTATCAACCAGAATCAAAAGAAAATTGACAAAAAGTTTCAAAGGCCTTACAAAACAATAAATGGGTTGACTTGTGATGTTATCGGGATCATATAAAATTGTTTATGTATGTTTGTTTAATTATGATTTTTTTTTTACTTGCCAAGATGGCAAGAATAATAATCTTGACCTGCTGTAAGCAACAGAAAGAGAAAGCTTACTTATCATCAAGAACTGAATGTTTAAAATTATTCTTTTCTAGTACTCAGACTTGAAAAAAGTTGCTATATTTGTGCTTCAAAAGTCAATAAAATTATGTTTCTTACCATTCCATTTGTGGGTATTTCAGTAAAGTCTAAATCTGTGAATTGTGTATACTTTTTTGATAAATTCCAGAGAGAAAATGTATGGATAATACATGTAGGTCCTATGATGACTAGAAACAATGGAAATATATTCAGTCATACCCTTTTTTTTGTAAATAAAAAATTAAATGTAGACTGGTTGAATTAGGGCCTTTGTTTTATACTTTGTCACATTCTCAAGAAATTGGGACAATTCAATTTTTTCACATACTTAAAAAATTACGAAACTTGGGATGGGTATGAATAATTTAGTTGTTAACTGTACATATACAGTTGCATATTATGTTTGAATAAACCCAGTGGAATTAAAAGTATGACTTATTCAAAAATATCATGGGGAAAAATGAGCATTAGGAATAAGTTGCATTTCATTAAAAACAAGTTTCCTGTGTGATCTCTATCAGGAATTGTTATCAAGAATGTTGCCCAATCATTTCCAGAATAACCGTACAGATTGCAAACTGAAAAATCATCAAAGCATGGTTTCTGCATAAAAAAGGGGAAGCAGAGTGGAGAGAAGAGAAATTGGTGAGATATGTGGAAGACCTAGAGTGTGAGGGATAGGAAAGAGAGGTAGAGGGAGGAATAATGGGTGAGAGGGATTCAAAAGAGATCAGAGGTGTTGTGCGAGTAGACTGATGACGGATATTAGTTTAGGTAAATTGATTTTATATTCACTAATGCTTTAGTACAATCATTACTCCTCTTTCTTCTTCATTTAATCTGTAAAAGCATTTTAATCATGATTTGTTTCCTTCTTTATTATATCTCTTGATCTCCTTCCAATTCATTCATATCTTCTCTTGTGCCTATATACTAACATGGATTATCATTTACCCCGTGATTTGCCAAAAACCATATCTGATAGTTCTGAAGACATTAAAGGGTGGGGGCCAGGGGGGCAATTAGTGGCACACCCCTTGTCCATTATGCATTACCCCCCTCATCCACTGATTTGGTTCCAGTCGTTAAAAAAATGTGTTAAACCCCTCCGCCTACTGTTGATGTGGTGGAAATTACCCCCCCTCCCCCTTTCTTCTTTTTCTAGAGTTTGAGTCACTCAATGGAACTTTCGATGGCTTGCGCATTTGTTTTTGTTTTTGTTTTTTTGTGTGTGTGTCAGGTCAAAGTTATCGCGATCGCGATTGCACTGCACTGCAACGATATTAAATTGATCACAATTTAGCGTCGCGAAAGGTGGAAAAGCTTTCATCATGTCTTCTGTCAGATTCACCGTGACAAAAACTGATGAAAATGCAGACCCCGACGCCAATGATGATGTCCATACAATTCCTAAGATCCAAATCGTAGATTCCGATGGGAAATCAACCACGAAATACAGTAAGTATTCTCTATTTTCTCTCTCTCGACTGGCTTGTAACTGCGCGCAGTAGGACGTCCACCCAGCATACGTGCATTGCCAATGCACCCCGAGCCCTCCCTGACTTACGGTCAAAATCCCGCAATGTAATAGCCAACGTAGGCGTGGTGGCTTCGAAGAAGCCATGCCCGTGAACGCCATGACTCTTTTTCTTTACAAAAATGTTACTTATTAGCAATACAATTTATAATTCTGAATTATTAAAATATGGTTTATGGCTCACAAAATTTGAAGATTGCCATGGATATCAAAACCAAGACAATGAGAGAAAATGAGAAGTGAGACCGAGTCGGTGTGTTTAAATACTGTGCATTGTGTGGCTGAGTGAGAGTGGAACCCGAGACCAAGTTAATGACTCAAATGAGATAATTAGCGGTGATGGATATGGGATAATATTGGGATTGAAACTGAAACTTTGAAAGAATAATAATTTTGTTGGTGATTCTAAGAAACATCGGTATTGTAGATTTCTATCCTTATAATTATATTATCAAAATAAATGAAAGGTTTCTATGCAAACTTGATCTTGATTTATTGGTAGCAACAGAGTTCTGTGCATTTTGAAACTGCTATTTAAATTTGTAAAGGTCAAGATGTAATGTCGTACCAGTGAAATACTATACTTTTCTCTCATTTTTATTTAGCAAATTTCTTCTCCATGTGTACTGCATGGTCTTGTATATTATAGCAATATGAACCAAAGGGAAAAAATGCTTGACCATTTTCTCTCTGTTGAGTGCTGATACATTTGCATACAAAGAGAAACAAACTGTATTTTTGCAAGCTGTAAGTGTAACCATCTTTCTTTCATTTTTTTTCATCATTGAAATTACCAAGTTCTTTAGAATGTATTCCTTCTTTTCTTCTCAGTGATGTTTTCAGTAGAAATATGTTTTTATGCCTCCGCTACAAAGTAGCCGGAGGCATTATGTTTTCTGGTTGTCCGTCCGTCCGTCCGTACGTACGTACGTCCCGTTCTCGTGATCGCGTTATCTCAAGAACCAATTGATGGATTACCGCCAAACTCGGGTCATGTATGTATCTTGCAGAGCTAATGAAGTGATTAGATTTTGGGGTCACGAGGTCTAAGGTCAAAGGTCACAGGGCCCATTATGTATGCAAAAATAGCTCGTGATCGCGTTATCTCAAGAACCGATTGATGGATTACCGCCAAACTTGGGTCATGTATGTATCTTGCAGAGCTAATGAACTGATTAGATTTTGGGGTCACGAGGTCCAAGGTCAAAGGTCACAGGGCTCATTATGTATGCAAAAATAGCTCGTGATCACTTTATCTCAAGAACCGATTGATGGATTACCGCCAAACTTGGGTCATGTATGTATCTTGCAGAGTCAATGAACTGATTAGATTTTGGGGTCACGAGGTCAAAGGTCTAAGGTCACAGGGCTCATTATGTATGCAAAATAGCTTGTGATCACGTTATCTCAAGAACCGATTGATGGATTACCGCCAAACTTGGGTCATGTATGTATCTTGCAGAGTCAATGAACTGATTAGATTTGGGGGTCACGAGGTCAAAGGTCACAGGGCTCATTATGTATCTCAAAATAGCTCGTGATCGTGTTATCATTAGAACCAACAGATGGATTACAATCAAACTTGAATTTTAAAAATTGCTTCCATTTTGGTTTGTAAAATTGCTCTATGGCAGAGGCATCATTTTCGACTGCGCGCAGTTGAAGTTCCATCTAGTTTATGTTAGATCTAATATGTTAATAAAGGATTATGGTAGGTATTTTTTTCTTAGACAGACTTGAATCAGATGGGACCTGAAATATTCTACCAATATACAGATATAAAGCATAGCTTCTGGACAAATGCATGGCAGTTCTTGAATGCCTTCAAATTTATTGTTTTGCTCATGGCATTGATTTAATTCTACTTTTATTTCTCATCAACAGTGTCATTTTGCCTATTTTATTATTTCTGTCATTCTTTTCAGACTAGTGTGTTTCAGTCTTCAGACCCTTCATTAAGTTGGAATTAAACAAAAAATCTATCTCATTTTCTTTCTTTAAATATATTCCTACCATAACAAGAGTGAACTTCATGTCATGAATTAATTGAACACATCTTCATTTTGGTTGCATAAGGACAAGACGATCAGAACTATTGAAATATAATTATGTAGATGAAATAATAGTCTTTTTTTGTCTTTCTTCAAAAGCCGCCAAATACTTTTGTCTCGGTTCTTTAACTCCAATAATTAATTAATCTAAAACTATATTTATATATAATCAGTTCAGTATACATAATAGAAGCCTAATTGCACAAATACCTTTAAAAAAAAAATCCTTGTGTATAAAATCCCAGTTTATAAAATGTACAGTGTATTACTGACAAGGGCATTAAGCAATTAATACATTATATTGGATACGGTTCAAAGTAACTTTAAAGCAATAGAGGAAATTAGGTGACCTTATAGTTTCTATGAGTATTATATTCACTTTCTATCTTAAAACCTACTGGTCTCTAGTCTCTCTACATCCACATTGTTCAATTTATCTATTTCTTTTTATTGCTACATTTAAATAAAATTGTCCAAAACATTTATTTTATTCATTAATTTTGACTAATACACCATTCCATCCATACATCAAACATGTATACATGATACCATTGATTAATGCTTCAATTTCAGCACGATTAGTTGATGGATCAAGTGGTAATTTTGGCAGTGTTCACCGTAAGTTATTTTATTTTTCAACACAAA
Source organism: Mesocentrotus franciscanus (assembly GCA_037976565.1). Lineage (NCBI taxonomy): Eukaryota > Metazoa > Echinodermata > Echinoidea > Camarodonta > Strongylocentrotidae > Mesocentrotus > Mesocentrotus franciscanus. The sequence goes on along the minus strand of CP137676.1, from coordinate 30,353,113 downwards.
TCTGCATTCATTTGAATGTGCTTCAAGTCTGTGCATCTTGGCTCTTTTTAGTAACTGCATGCCATTGAAAACATACTCACAGAGCATCTGGTTGTGGCTTCTTTTACTCATCTGCATTTAATTGTTTAACCTTAAGATATTTATGAAAGGAGGTCATTGAAGTGTGTAACTACATGTACATGTACCTGTACTAGTCTAATAAATGAACATTTATTATCATCATCTAGATTATGAGAAGCAATCATTTGTAATGTACAATATGTAATGTAATCTTTTTGTGTATTATGACAGGAAGTCATTGAAGTGTGTTTACATTACTGTACCTGTACTAGTCTAATACATAAATATGTTTTATCATCTTGTTTATGAGAAGCAATCATTTGTAATGTACAACATGTTATCATTTTGTGTATTATTATGTGAATATTAATTCTAACCATCTAGTGAAAGTAGTTAGAATAATTTAAAAGGAATCATGGATATATTCAGTTGATCAACGTACAGAGAAAGTGTTCTCCTGTAATAAAGCGTTAGGTTGATTTGAATGTTACCTGGGATAATGGGTGTGGAATTTTTTCCAAAATTTAATGTTTGGTTCACTTTAACATTCAATAACGTGCACATTTGTTAAGTAACAGGCCCTAATTCGGAGGGATCAGACTAGAAAATAACTGAGATGATAGATGTATTTTGGAGGTGACAATTAAGTATAACATCGTAGAATTTATATTATGTTTCACTTTTTTGTATTTGATTGAAATGAGCTTTCAGATTAGAAAGTTTTGCATTTTTTATTATTCAGGATTACATTTGGAGAACTTAATTCTTGACTTCAAAGTTCACAACACTTTCTATTGCTTTCAAATTGAAGTATTGTGTGAAAACTAAAAACGTCTATGTCTACTTGTATACTGAAGGGTTATTATTTAGATATTGACTATAACTGATATAGAGTACCGAAGCTGTGATGTCATAAAAATTTATTTTTGGAATTTCTCAATTGTTTCTTCCTTTTCCGAAAGAGCACAAAAAATAATGTCCAAATGTCGAAAACCAATTGAATATGTCAAGTATTTGCCGAGATATGACCATCTGAATAAAAAGATTGCCTATGGGAACTCAGTGTTATATTGCTCTGGCTCATAACATTAGGAGCCAGAGCAATATATACTATAGACTTAGCACTGAGTTCCCATAGGCAATCTTTTTATTCAGATGGTCATATCTCAGCCAATACTTAACATATTCAATTTGTTTTCGACATTTGGACATTATTTTTGGTGGTCTTTCGGAAAATGAAGAAAAAATTGAGAAATTCTAAAAATAGATTTTTGATGACGTCACACTTCACCACTCTATAGTGTAATTATTCCTTCAAGCCTAATTTGCGTTGTGCATCAATGTGTGAAATACAGTTTTGCAATACAGCTCTTGCTCAATGGCATTCTAAAAAAACACCCAAAGAATGCCATTGTACATTTCATACAGTGCAGTGCACGAAACCCAGTAAGCTTGACTTATGTGGAATACTGGAAACAAAATTATTTTATCATCCCATTGTCTTTTAGAGACAGAGTAATACATTTTTCCAAAGGTCTTGATGAGTCAACTTTGCCTTTCCGAAGTGGCACCAATAATATTACATACAATTACATACATTCACTTTATTTCTGATAACCTGTATGAACATGTAAGCCTACATATTTATGGTTCTCAATTAAGTTTTGCAATGGGAGAAAAACAAGGGAGTAAGGAGTTAGCAATCCCTTACATGTGAGGTTACAAACATGTCAAACTTTATATCTTCATGAACTTCAAAAAGCCAGAGCCCACATGTAAATGAGAGAAGTTTCCAGAATAGCTGAGTGGGGTTGATAGTTGACAGTTCTTGAGTACCGCTTTAAGTGGATTTTCCCACAAAATAAGCAAGACGTTTGCTTCCTGTGAGCTGCTTTTGCCGTCTGAATATTTGTTTTCCTCATGTAAGAAACTTCCTGGGACTGAGCATTTCGCATGTTAACCCAAATTAGATTTTTATCTCATAGTGCACATTTCAGAAGAGGAAAACATTCAAGGGGTGGGCAGAGGTGAACTCAAATGTTTGGCTCATCAATGCTCTTTCAGTTGGTGATTGATTGTATACTAAATAAACATGATCTTTCATCTTGTCTACTCTTCAAGAGCTACTGTACATGTACATGCTCATATTAAAACAGGTTTTTATTGTAAAGTAAAAGTATTAGTCTTCCTACATTGTACATGTATTTGGACATGTACAATTTTACCTAATTGTAGACCTTTTTTGTTTATTTAATTGAGCTGAAGGCCGTTTCGTCATGGTTACAAATTTTGCATGTAGTTTCATGTGCGTGTACATGTGTAAATTCAAATTCCATTGATTTAAGTTCTGGTTTATGTTTTAGATAGTACTAAACCACACATGGTTTATATATGAATGAAATTCTCATGAACAGATATTAACAATTGAAGCTACAATTAAACTAAGCTTGCATTAATGAAAAAATTAAGATTGGGCGGAAAAAACAATAAAAATACAGTAGTAACATACAGTACATGTTGTGTTAAAAATCAGAAGTGAAAAGGTAAATTACACGGCCTATAGGTTTTATCGAAATGAATGAATTCACAGTGTAGTGAGAAAGAACTACTATTATAACAGAATTTTGTTAACACAATGGAGTTGTTGTCATGTACAGAAACTTTGATGACATATTGTTTGTGCATGGTTGCATGAAGAGTCTTTTTGTGCAAAGAGTTTGAGAACAGCTGATGAATGAAGCCTGGCCATGAATATTTGAATTGCTAATGATACATGTACATGTAGGTGTAAAATATGTGGGTGTTACTGTAGTAGGCAGGAATGTCAGATTAAAAAGGGATTAATCCCTCATACATCACACATCGGTCTGATGTTGTTTTCATACATGTGCCATGTCCATCACCAAGAGATCATTGTAGTAAATCTATTACATTTGTAGTTTTCCTTGGGATGAATATATAACATTCCCCAGTTACAATTTTATTGTATTTCAATAACCAGAATGCAGATTGTTGATAGTTCTTGCTAGGGACTAAAGTAGGAAGACAATATTCTGCCCTGTCCTACATCAGTATTCAACACCATCTGCATTCTGACTATTGTGTAGTTTACCAACAAAGTCTACAAATCTGCAAATTCTACAAAGAAAATGAAATTTGAACGGATCATAAAAATAGGGTTTCACAACAACTACATGTATCTCAAATTAATGAAATGGGGTTTAGACAAAAAATGAATTGCTTGCATTGCCCTTACTTTTGATTGTTGAAGTTGCAGTGTCTTGCATTGTGTGGTCAATGTGCTTCTCATCCCCAAACACAAGAATAACAACATACAAATGTTCTTTCCTGATACTGAATAACTGCTGGATGCTAATAATGATATCTTTTCTTGTGCATTTGAACATGAAGACCACAGACAGGTTTATGTTGCAATGAGCATGCCATTTAGTGGTTTTAGCATTATCATGGATTTTTCATGGTTTTGCATAGTTCAAAGAGATACTAATGTTATGTAATTCTGAGATGTTATCCCAAATTCAGGAAAGCGGTTTACCCATGGTTTAAACCACAAGTGTAGTAGAGGCATGTCCACATGTCCAACAGAGCCATATAAACACAGAGTTTGGACAACTTGGTGTTGCTTGGTCACAATCCACAACATGGCATGGATTATTTTGTTTTGTGCCCAACTCAAACCGGGTTGGCCAAACTCTCCTGATCAATGGCTCTGATGCCCAACATGTGTGTTACAATACAGTTATAACTGTTACATGTATATCACGCTTAGTTGAATTATTTCAGTCGAAGGTGGAGGTTTATAGTTAAACCAAGATTTAAACCATGGGTTAAACTAAACATTCTTTGTGAATATGGGACTGTGAGGTATTTGTTTTAACAACCTTTGCCTGTTTGTTTGCAGTGCCAAGAAATGGTCCACCTTCTCCCGGTGATATGTTTAGAAAACTCCAATCCAAGCTGACAGTCAGAGGTGACCCCAAATTAATAGTAATGCCTTGTCCTAGAAAACATGCATTTTGGCATCCTGTGGAAATGAAATACTAACAGAATGGCTACAAAAAAGAACGAAATTACCAATTATGCCCATGCACAGTCTGCATTATGATAGACAATTAGTTTAACACGTACACTGGTATGTTAATTACTGTAACTTAGTTCAAGTTACATGTAGGATGAAAGAACACAAAAAGGGTATTTTGCTGCTTCCTTTAAATTTTGTTTCAGAACTTTCAATTTTGTTTCTAGTCTGATGAGCATCTGCCTGCTGAGAAGTCAGAAACACTTGTTATGTTTTATTTTTTATATATTTTTTGTTAAAAACTCTGTGGTGTATTCTCAGTTCGCATGAATATTATTGCACTTTCAAATTAAATTCCTTGTTGGCATCATGAATTGCAAACTCACAAGCCTGCTTGATATGATTGTGTTATTGACATGAAAAAGGCCTGAACGGATAAGAAAGTTCAAAAGGATATTGCTTTTGATATTTGTGTAAATTGTGTTGTACCGGACAGAAGTTACTAATTTGATAGTGAAAGTGAGTATTTAATTTGTATATTATAGGTGTACATATAGAAGCATAAAGGAACTAGATGCATAAACAGGTTGTCATGGTAATGGTGATGGTGGTTTGTGTATCACGCTAGTTTGCTAAATATGTACCATCGCTAAACATCAAGTAGTTTATCACACATATATTGTAGAAAAAAGTAAATATGTTGCCTCGGAAATGGTGATGATGGTGCCACATAACATTCTACATGTAGCTGGATAGACATATGCTGATCATTGGTAAACATTGAGTTGTTTATTTTCTACGTGTAGGGCTGTATGTATTTTATGGCTTCACAGGGAATGTACACGTACATGTAGTGATTCATCATAGAGACATTACATATATTTTGTGCTGGGACTATGATGTACTATATACCAGACATTGTTTTGTAACATGAACATCCTTCACTCACCATCAAGAATGTGTACATTCTTGTACACATGTAAACTGCTCTTATAAATGAACAAACTGGCAAGTGGTCCAGAGAGCAAGTGCACCGCCACTGATAAATAGCAGTGAGATCGATACTGCTGCTTTCGTTGGACCATGAATACTTGGGTGTATAATGTAACAGGTAACCTGATAAAGAAGCGTAGGCATACCGGAATATTTTTTTTCATGACTCTCGCCCTGTACATGTACATGTACCTCGTTGAGGCCTCGAGCATCCCCTCTCACCTTGGCTCATTTGTCACTTTTGTTGGGCATGTAATCAGAATGAGCTACCGAAGGAGTGCTCCAAGTGGAGAAGATTGGTATATACATGGCCTACATGCACATACATGTAAAGGAGTACAGGGTATCGCAAAATTTGAAGGGCCAAAGTGTAGGCCTATAGTAAATCAATGGATAGAGAAGCAAGAGCAACATTTTATTGGGCTCAACATTGTCTAGAATTCGATAAGTGATTCCTTTCATAAGAATTACAAAATTGCTGAAATGTGACCCCCTAAATCATTAATTTACGGGGGAATTTTGTTTTGATTAACAATCAATTATTTGTTCTCCCTCCTACATGTACATGTACATGTGGCACTACAAACATTTAAGCCTGACATTCTATGGTCAAAGCATGCATGGCTGTATTTTCAATAAATTTAACCAGACACTTCCCTATTAGTTACACAGCATGGACCCGGTATTTCAACCAAGAAAATCACTCTAATCTCCCTGTTTGTAGATTCAGTGACCATCACAATCATCACACAAAAGTTTGTGATGATCATCTACCTATTGTCATGTGATCCATTTAAAATAAGCCATATATTTGTGTTCAATTACCGGTAGTGGGTTTTACAAGGCTATAGTTGTTTCAATGCAGGATGTGCAGTACTACTACATGTACTAGTAGATACAGCAATATGTATCTGAGTGTCTAATGACATGTGCACTGTTGAATAGATAGTGATTTACTACTTTGTGGTCTATAGAGAGAAAAACACATGGACTAAACCTTGTAAATAGTTTAATAGTTACATGTACATGTATGCCAAGGCCAAAGGTTCATTTAGGGTTAAAGACTTCTGTACTGGTTAGTTTATAAAGCTATGGATGCTAATTGGTTTTAAAAGAAAATCAAACTCAAAAGAGGCAGATTGACAGAAGGGCGTAAACTCCTAAATTTTCTCAAAGAGTTAACGCCCTTCTGGCTTTCAACAGACGATATAAGGAGAGATGCCCCGAGTACATGTATGTATTGCCGTTGGTGTTTTAATGTGTTCATTGTTGTGCTAAGGTTCAAGTCTCACTGCCTTTTAATAATGAAACTGATTCGCAAACATCCAACCAGCTAGCAAATATATGAACAAATGAAAGGTGTATATTTTGGGCTTTTCAGTGTCATGAGTGGCAGAGTTCCTAAATTTAGCCTATAGTGTAGAAGAGCTTACTTGGGCGATACAGCATTTTCTACATTAAAAGAAAGTGCTGGTTAATCTTTAGAAAGTGCTTGTATATTTATCTCCATGCATATTGTAAGAAATGAGGATTTGGGAGTGTTTGCTTTGTCCAAGCCATTGTAATTCATCTGACATGCATACATGGGGTAATGGATCAAGAGTTCAAAGTCCTCTCTCTTTTCAATTAGTTTTATGAAAAAAGCAAAAAACAAAACAGAAAACACTATTTGTTATCATGCCATGAAGAAATCTCTAATTTTCTACTCTATGAACGATTGGCTTGACTACAAAGGCCTCCATCATTAATATACACTGTTCAAGCCTTCATGTGTCACACAACTAATAGATACTGAACTTTGACCCCACTTCTCCACTCCATTGTCCAGACTCCAGAGAAGAGTTATTTGTAATGAATTGAATAATTTACTTTTCCTTAATTGCTGCACTTGCTCATTCCACAAAATACAATTTAGGCTTTATGACTTGCTTAATGCACAATCAGAAGAAGAACTTTGTTCTTTCCAAATAATTATCTGTTTTGTTGAATGTGGGAGTAAAAGGCAGAAACTTCACTTCCGCTGGCAGTGCTAATGGTGACATTTCTGTAATATTAATGCCTTCCACTGCAATACACATGAACCCATGGGCATATCATTTCATATCATAAACAGACTGATAATACATGTATGTCATTTTATACACACTTGCACTTTTACAGTAAGCTACCCTTTCATCTACACACACATAATCCGGAGGTTCCTGTATTGACTTGGAGAGTATTTGACGAACCTTGATTGGAATAGCCTTGGGAGCTAATTCAAAATATGAATGAATTTCCTCAGCCGTCAAAATTTTGTTTTGCTCATCTTCATGTACTGTACACAGTACAATATGTACATGTATGTCGTCCAAAAGACCTGTTTACTAATTAATGTATTTCTATTTATGCATGTTTCTCTCTCGTTCCCTTGGTCACCAACTATTTGGTTTACCTGCCATGCATAATGGCCCCTCTATGGATGGAATTCACTTTGTATACAATAGTTGTTGCTATGTCTGTCAAGCTCTAGCAAGCTTTTCAGTCAAGAGAAACGGTTGTTCAACTTCAAAAAGCATGCATAAAATTAGTAAACAGATCTATTGGAAAATCAATTTATTAACAAAGAGGGTATGCACAGGTAGAATAACATGTACTAGACATTCATAGCATACAGTATTTCATACTTTGTCCTGTCATTTTTTAATGAACTGATGTTTAGTTTAATAATCACGAGCTCAGTTCGTATACAGATAGAGGTACCTTTCTTTATACATGTAGTGATAGGTGTACCTAATTTTTCATTGGCCTAAAGTGTACACACTATTAAAAAAGTGAATGTACTTCTAATATGATTGTAAAGTGATCTGCATGTACATGTACATGTATATCAGTATTTAAAAAAAACGTTTTGGTTTGCATGAGCTCTTTTAGGTCGGAGGTGTGTAAGGCCTAACAAAAAAAAGATGTTGTATTGCCCTTTAGGTGCCAGCACCTGGGTCGGTCGATCGATTTTCTTCTCTTTTTTTCCCTCTTTGGGCTGATATTTTTTAGTTTTGAATGCACCATTCCGATGTATTTTTTTTCACTGACCTATATTTTGACAAACCTCTCATTAATTATTTATTTTGCAACAAAGAGCATGTAGCGGATAGCATAGCTAATTGGTTCAAGCTTCATGGTGAGTATTAACCCATTTCTACTGGCCGCTGGAGAAACAACACTTTTGATTAAAATGACTTTATCTCTTTGTGCTTACATGGGACATTATGATTTTAGTATGATTTTAAATATTTATTCACTTAATTGATTTACAATATCTTTATTTTAGTATTATTTTGGCTTTTATTGTCTATGTACGTTTATTTGGCTCTGATTTCTTTCAGTTTAACTTTTAATTTTTGTAATTCTGTGCAAATCCTTATTTTAAAGAGCTTCTTGACTATGTAGATGGTCTCTGCCTGTTATTTTTTATTTTTATTTTTGTTTCATTTACATGTATGCAGTCTTAAATATTTGTCTCTTAATGGTGTCTTGCATAACTTCTTTTTGTTGACCTTTTATGCCATTAGGTTTAAGATAATTTTAGTTGCTTCTTAATTTCTGATATTATATTTTATTTCCTATGGTGGAGATCTTGTCAAGTAGATGGATTATTTGATATGTTGTAATTTTGTTTTGGAATTGAAATCTGTGCGAATGCTTGAATGGTACATGTAGCAGCAATGCTATGTCAACTGCTGCATCTCAATTTTATCTCCATTGTGGAAAATTAGACTGCAACTTTTGCCTGTGTCCTTAATTGAAAAAAACAAAACATCATTATTAATAAAATGTAATTTTTTCGTGTATTGTAACATGCATTTAATGTAAACACGATAAAGCAAATAACATTTGTTTCCTTTTCTTTATAATGATGCACTCTTTATTTATGTAATTTTTTTTGGTTGAAAATTTTGTACTTGATTACACTGTAATATATTTGAATTATCTATGTTTTTCACTGCTGATTCTGATAGCACAGATATTGAAAAAGAAAAAGATGAACTTTATATATTGGAACTGCTGCACAGGGACATTGCATTGTGTAATATTTGGCATGAGATCCAGTAATGATTTTGTCACTCAAGGCAAGGGGCCTTATTCATTTTCTGATCTTCTATGACATTCCATGATTTCTATTGATCGCAGAAATGCTAGAATGCGAAAGGCATTTTTAAATTATAAATTAAAGTCTTGGCTCGTTTATTTGATATAGAATCGTGCTTATGAAGAATTATTAGGTCTAAATGGGCAATTTGATAAATCAGAGGAAATGTGTGTCAGACCGATTTAAAAAAAAAAAAAAAATTATAATTCCGATACTTCCTGTACCCCCTGTACAATTTTTTGTTTCTTCATAAGTTTCAAAAAGATTAAATATGTGATCTAAAACTAGAGTCCATGAACCATGCAATTGGAAAAACAGATTAACAGAACAATGAAGTTTTATTTTCCAGTACAAAATTTTAATGCATTCCTGACCCCTGTTAGCCCTGTATACAAGTTTTGTTTTCTTTATTCTTTCTATGTGGTCATTCTTTATGAAATATGGGAATTACACCTTTTATCCATTCCTAAAATGGCCCAAATCCAGTGTCTATTATACATGCTACTGTACACTGCTTCATAAATCTTCAAAGGAAATTCAACATCTTTGTAACATTTTGTTTAAAAAAATCAATTGACTTCTTTATTGTTATAGGGCCTTGTATTTTTTCATTGGACAATTGATTGAATACACATAGATTTGGGTGTGACCCTCAAATTGAAGCACACACACAAAAAAGAAGCAAAAACTTCCAACTACATGATATACAGTACATGAATGAATAGAATGCACATTACATTTTTTTTAATGTGTTGACATAATCTTGCAGACTTGCCTTCATGTCCTGTTTTTAGTTGCTAGTACTGAACAGAAATACATTTGTTCTTCAGGCAAGTCTTGAATATCACTTAATACTTATGATGGTTTTAACACTGTTAATTTAAAGCATTGCCCCTAGTCAAACAGCTGCTCGCATTGTGCTCGAAGACATGGGCAGCCATGTAAATGTACCCTGCAGTTGGAACATGATGATTTTTCCATACTATGGCTGTCAGTACAGTACAAGGAAGGAATCAACGAATGTCACAACTTTTTTAATTTGCCTTAGAGAAAGGCATGTTGGCCTATTCATGTAGCATTACACGTAGTTTACACATTTAGTACCACACATAATTTCAGTAATTTCACTTTATTGCATTTTAATCTTTCTACACTTGGCACATATAATATGTAGTGTTTTGTATTTCTATTATTATTTTCATTTTGTTTTTGTTTTTATATGTCTACTTTATTTTTTTCAAATTCAATTAGATGTAAGATGTACACCTGTACTTGTAAAGAATAACTTAATTGTATTAACCATCTGAATTCAATCATTTTTTATGGAAGAGGTTACTGCACTTCCATACTTTACACATTACATTGCAATATTTCAAATTTTGGTCTCATATGGAAACCAGACTGTGATAACTTTGTATATCTCAAGTTTTGTTTATTTGTTTATGGGTTTTTTTTTTGGGGAGGGGAAGGGTGCTTTTACACTTTTCTTCAATATCAATACCATTAAAAATTAAAATTTTATATTAAATACCTGATAAGAAAACAAAACCAACTGAGATTGAAGGCTAACACCACCTTATTATGTAGGCCCTATGTAGTACATTTACATTGCATTTTCCTCTGTACAATATGCACATCATCTACATCTACATGTATATTACATGTGTATGTAATCATCACATCATTTCAAATTTTCAACACATATCATTATTCTTATATATGACTACATTTTTGTCTGTACATGTATGTCTGTTTTCTGTACTTAATCGTTTTCTTTTCTCTTGATGATGCTGTTGTAGTGTTGGTGGTATTTTCTTTACTTGTATAGTATTTATTTGTCTGGTATTTTATTTTTTGCACCTTGTTTATTTTTGTATCTTTTCAACATGTTTTACAATGTATTTGTAAGCATTTAGGAGTATTACTTGTACAAATTAGCTGTTATGAAATCAATATGGATATGCAAGCAAATCCTATTTTATCACTAATTCACCTTAAATGAGTACAATGAACCTGTGTGGTCAGTACTTCATAAAGGTGTTAATGTCATTAATACAGATTTGTCCACATCTGTTACCGGGTAGTCTCTCAAGCCTCAAACACTTTCTCTTCTTTCTCCTTTTTCTTTTTTCATTCTCTCTCTTCATCTTTCTGTGTGTATGCCCTCATGAAAAATGGCAAATTGTTCTGTAGCTATGTATCTTCTGATCATATTTGGTTAAATATTAATAATCTGGAGTGCTATAAGTATAACCATAGATAATATATTTTTTTAAAATTACCCTTAGGACAATAGTCCCTGTGTTAGCATGGATAGTATTCAATGCCAGAACTTTATGCAGATTATGTGATAAACATTAACCTAACCAAGTAATAATGTGCAGTGATTTTATATCCTAGAAAAAAAGCATCTCTCATATATTTACAATTTAGAAATAGAAGAATAATTGACCGACATTTCTTTGTAGTGGTGTGAATATCCCTCCCTCAAGGATGCTTCAACTCAAGTGGCCTATCACCCACTACCTACAGCATACATTATACATTAACATAGCACTATGTGCACATATGACATGCAAGCCTCTCTAATACCCTCAAATCCTATTCAGCTCCGACTAATACCAAAAGTTTAAGGCTCGATATGCAGCTGCTTTAGTGTAGTCTCTGTCAGTATTTATCAATATCCTTGATCACTATCTGTCAGTGATAAACATTTAATTTGTGCACTATATAAAAATCCGACATGTTATTTCGTAAATGTTTTTTCTCAAATGTGCTCCTGTTTACGTGCCTGTATTCTTGTATAAAGTGTGTACCGGTACAGAAAATGTTGTCTTTGTATTTGATACCTGTATTAGCATTGTTTTGAAATTATCTGTATGTCCACACATATACAAGTACTTGCATACAAGTATCTACTGCATTGCCAAAAGATGTTCCATGTGCATAATCTTACTAGTCATTGACTGTTACACAATACACATCAGAATAAAATAGAGTACAGATGGTTTACACTTTGATTCGAAGTGTAAACACAATGATTGTCTTATCTTTGCCAAAGCAAATACATAGACAATGCATGCTGAGAACGTGCAGGTCAAAATGTCAAAATAGCTGTCAAATGTTAAGTAAATTACATTCATTTTTTAAAAAATATCCATGTGCTTCTTTTAAAATGTTTATCAGGGAGGTGAGACTTGATTGATGTACATTTAATTAATATAATTACAAATGTCCATCAAATTAAAGCCATGTGGTACACATATCTTTCAAGATCTACACCAGTCCTACTTTAATATCCAACTTTTAAAAGACTCTTCTGCACTCAAATAAGTTATATTCATAGTTCACGTCGGCTCTATTATACTTATTTGTTTCGATGAAATTCAGTACCTGCAATAGTCTTACATACTGTTCATGACACACTATCATATTTTGTGATCACTGAGACATAATTTAACCAATTTATAGAAGAATTATGTTGATTTCAATTTTCAAAGATATTAATCCGTTGTTTGTAATTTGTATGTTGCCTAGGCGATGGAGGAGACAAATCTGATGGCATGGCCATCTTGGAGTCAGGGTTACATGAGAGGAACTTGGCTCTTTATGAGGTAAGAAACGAAACAAAATACCAATTTAGGACAAAACTTAGGAATGTGTCTCACTTTGCTCTAGAACTACACTCCTTGCATCATTGCATGCCACAATCATCTTCTAATCATTAGGAATAAGTTTTATGTCATGTTTTAATATCGATCATGCTTAAATGATACATACTTGTATCTGAAAAAAATGTCTGAACCATAGACATCATAATTGTCACAGGTTCATGACTTGTATACCATTAATATATGTTTTAGAACTAAATCCAAACAATCATATTTTGAATTATGTTAATGAAGATGTTAAGCTGCTCTCTGTACTTCATGTGTGGAGATGAGGCATACTATAGTGTAATGTCTGATGTAGATCAAATGGGATATGTTTTTATTCCTTTTCTACAATTGTACTTTTGAGGATATTTATTTTGCTGTCTGAGTGAAATAGATTTGTTTTAAATTGCATATATTTTTTAAGTAAGATCATAATGAAATGAATTAATAAAGAAATAAAGAAGTGTGAAATTCTTTTTAAGAATGGCCAGAAAGTACTTCCATTGACCAGTTTTATTTTAGCGGGGAGTGATCTAACTCAAGAAAGCTTAGAAGAGCCATCACAAAGAAAAGAGGGAAAAAATGATGAAATATCAAAAAAGAAATTGCCTGAAGGAAATATCACTTTACACTAGTGAATCAGAAGACAAATCCTGTGAAGATGAGACTATTTTTCACATTGGGAACACTAATTACTAATAATAAAAATTGAAGATATTCTGATATTTCTACTGTATTGCCAGACAGCTTTTAGAATGTCTAGATTATTACTTCACACTTTGCTTTTATGTGGTTGTAATGCTATCTTTGATGTGAAAATCATGTGACTGTAATATTTCATTGCATATTTTTATATTATTCATTTCAATTGTATGTTAATGGGCCCCATTTACAAGCTTTGCTTCTCAGGGGTCCATAACCTGTCATTATATTTTACATGTAATTGTACCTGTACCAGTGTGATTGTAAATTGTTTTTAATGATTGATTGAATGTTATCTTTGATGTGGTTGTAATGCTATAGGATGAGATGGAGCACAGACCTAAAGTATCATCCCTTATCAGTTCCCTGGCCAACTACAAGACTCTACCAGAACACACACAGGAACCCGATGAGAAGAGAAAGACAGCTGTTAAGGTAAGAAAAAGGGCACTGCACCCATTGACTTCCGTCAATCAATCTCCTTCTTCTCATCACTCTCCTTCAAATTATCTCCCTTTAATTCATCATACCATCTCACCCTTTTCCTTCTTTCCTTTGTAGCCCCCTACACTTCCTATTTGTTTACCTGAAACTTATCTTTTCATATTTGTTTAATCTCTTGTCACTTTGATTTGATACATGTTCTATCTTTACTACCGGTATTTTTATTTCCTACCTTTGTCCTGAAATCTTCTAGTCTATGTTTAGGGAAGATTTTTTTATATTTTTAATGTCAAGATTTTGCCCATTTTTCTACATGTAGTCTATTGTCATCTTTTTTCACAACCTTTCTCTTTTATTTTTATTATAATTATTATTATTATTATTATTGTTATTTTTTTTCTTTTACTTATCCCTCCTCTCCTTCCTCCAATTATCAATCTCATACATGTATGTGTGTTATCTTTATCATTGTATTGGTATTTTTTTGGAGACACGGTAAAACCTGTATCATGGCCACACCTACTTTGTATGCATGCCCAATTATGAGACCTCATTACATGTGACCGATATCTTGAGAAAAGATATGTGTTGTAGAACCTGTTTAGAAAGGCCATCTGCTAGTGTATACCCCTTCAATTTTACCATTCCCCCATGTGTGGGCTTCATAGATAGGGACTACTGATGTACATTATGCACACTGATGATAATCCTATCATCTTGATGTACTGAACCCTTCTTGTATGTCTAGGATCCAATTTTTCATCATTAATTTCCCCACTGCTGATATTGGAAGAAGGCTCTGACATTTATATTAAAACTCACTGTGATTAATCAGAGTCAGTTGTATGTACAGTAATACCACATCTGTAATTTTGAATGATATTGCATCTTAATGTTTGATAGCAACAACAAAAAAGCAAAGAAAAATAAGAATGAATAAGATCTCCCCATATGCTAAAGGAATTATGAGGGTAGTCTATCAATCTTAAATTAAAATGAGAAAGCTATTCAATTGTCTATTATAATGGTTCATTTAGTTTATAGTACCTGTATTTTTGTTTCCATTATGATGATTTTATCGTGTTGTATTGTTGTACATGCTTTCAGTTCGTGCATATTTTTGTAGTGAGCAGGAGATGAACATGATATTGTTCACTTACGAACAATGTATTTCATTATGCATGCCACATACGCATGTCATTGGTCTCTTTCATGCAACATATATGAAGAGCTCGGTTCCAAAAGGTACTACATAAAAAAATCCAAGTTCTGAGAAACACGATTTTTTAATTATCATAGTTAGCAGTGTCAGTTTGGAATGATACTTTGGCTGATTATACTACTGTATGATACAAGTATAAAACCACTCTTGAAAAAAATCTAAGTCTGCATGCACAAATATTTTTCATGAATTTATGTTTTTTTAAATTCTTGTGGATGTAGTACCTTTTGGAACCAAAATTAGATGTAGTACTTTTTGGAACCGAAAATCTTGAATACTGTATGCAAGTTACAATGCATGACTTGAATGGATATAGTACCTTATGGAACCGACTGATTTTTAAATGCCATTTTTTAACTTTTTTTTTTAAATTAAGCTTTTTAGAAGTGTCAGTGTATGAGGCTACTGGAAATGTGTACATTAATGCAACAACAACAGCAACAAAAAAAAAAAACCCAAATTGATAAAAAAACTGGATGTAGTACCTTTTGGAACTGAGCTCTTCATATAGTCTATTTGGAACCAGAAGGGCATTAAATCTGTTAAAGTACATGAGTTAATGCCCTTCTTGCTTCAAACAAATGATATATCAGTTTTAATACCAGCATGTAATGAATGAATGTTTATTGAATCAATTGCCTTGTTACATTCATCTGTACAGTGGCTGCATTGTGAACAGGTATATTGAAGAGTGGTTTCCCTGGCTGCACCTAAATGCTACACCAATTTCTTGATTTTGACCCAAACTACCCACCCTTTTTAGTGATATAATTAAGTTTGCTGTGTGGTTTTCTATGATGTACTCTAAAAAAATTACCACATGTACTATACCAACTGCTGAGAGCCAGAAGGGTTTTAATTCCTTCTCAATTCATATAGGTGTACATAATTTGTTTTATTGTGTTTTGTGCATTTTCAAAAGCCTCAGACAATGTAGGCCTACAAGTAAAATTGGGGAAATAGGAATTGCATGAAATCTTCTATTACAGAATGAGTTTTTTTTTTTGGGGGGGGGGGTGGTTGGGGATGGGGGTTTTGTTTTGTGTGTGTGTGTGTGTGGGTGTGTGAGAACGTATTTTCATATATATTTTTTAATGTTGTTATTTTGTTTTGGGATGTAGTGGGGTATTGAAGCTCTCAAATATAGCCCGTCCTTGCTATGTCCTTGCAAACACAATTTATGGTTAAAATAGAGGAAGAAAAGAAACAGAGATAGAAAAAAGATAAAAGAAAGAGAAAGAGAAGATGATGGCATGACCCCCCTCTCTGCTTACATTTACTGGCTCTGCTCTGCTCCCTCAAATTGTATCCCACTAGCAATATAAGTTGCACCCCTACCTCCTTAACCCATGCTATGCCACTATTCCAAATGGCACCCTTTTCACTTTAATACCCTCCAGGTGTTACCGTGGTATTATTTCTCGTATAATTGAAAATGTTGAAACCTGATTGACATTGCGATTGAGGTGTACATGTAAGTGCGTCTGTAGGCCAAGCTTACAATACAAAATGGAATGATTTACTGTTCTTGAAAAGTGGTAGAAATGCTTTGACGGAATCCATAAATATACCAATATATCTGCAATTAATACATTTATTGATTTAAAGAGAAATTGTTTGCTTTCCATGTACTTTGCCAGAAAGTCTTATAGATGTTTGGATTGGAATCATGAAGTATTGTAACGTTGAACAGTCCCATCAAATATCATACATGTAGGCTTGTATATTAACAGATTTAAAGAGGGTTTTAATTTTTAAACAATTAAACAAAAACAAAAAAACAAAAAAAAATTTGTTTTGTCTGTTGGTTTATTTGGGTTTTTTTAGTAAAATGTATTATAAATTTATATGTTTAAGAACGAAATGTAACCATATAATACCGGTATATGTAAATTGTGTCATTACAACGGTGTCATGTACATGTACTACGCACTACAAAGTGAAGCATACTTGCACTGACTTCATACATTTTCCCACTCACTTCTACTCAGTGATCAATATATAACCAATAAGAATATGTATTAACCAATATCCCTCTTCACATTTTAAATCGTCATTTACCCTACCAAAATATAGAAAGCACCCAAGATGGGCACCCTGATGGGCGTGTACCTACCATGTCTTCAGAACATCCTAGGCGTCATCCTGTTCATCCGTTTGGCCTGGCAGGTGGGCAATGGCGGTGGAATGGAGTGCTTCTTCATAGTTCTGGTCTCCTGTATTACGGTAAGGCATTTCTAACCTCAGGAGCTACTCCATATTTGGACAAGACAGTCATGGTTACTCACCAACAACGTTTTGAATTGGAATGTGTTGGTTAGGATCAGTGAATGGATATATTTAGCCATGGAACCTGCAACTGTGGCTGCACATTATAGCAAGACTGATAGGGATTCAAGATAAAAAAGAAAGATTGAAGCTATGAGAGTATTGATCCCTACATAGTCTAAATGACTAGTATAAATACACTTTTAGGGTATTGCAAGTTTTGGAAAGTAATCGCTCATGGACCCTTATTCTTGTTGAGATCTGACATCGGGCAGAAGTAAATCTGGTGACAAACTTTTGATAACAGGTGATAAAATTGGGAGCCCGATACATTGATGTGTCATATTCATGTAAATAGCATCTGCATGTATCTTATACAGGTGCAAAAGATGTATGACAGTGCAAAAGCAGCACTACAGTTCAAATATTAATAATAATATTCTGCCTTTATATAGCGTTTAATACATTAACAATGTCTCTAAGCGCTGTACAGATATATTATTACCTCGGTCATCGGATTCAGGCTTGCTCGCACATAATGTATGCACATTCTCCACTCCCTGGGGAGCATTCCAGCCAGGTGTCATTTTTCAAACGCTCACAATGCTGAGCAAACTACATTAACTTTCGCGTCCTACTGGGTACCCATTTAACATTGTTTGTCCTTTGTTAATTCAACTCGGACAACTTTCCTTAATTGTAATATGGCTTTTACGTTATTAATAATTTTGAAATGTTTCAGTGAGTATTTTGTGTAGATAATTGTGTCAAATAGTATATGAAAGTATTAAGAATTTCAGTTATTTTTAAATTTGTTAACTTTTAAATCTGTAATGAATGTTTTGTACTAACGCTTAATTATCTTGCAGTTGATAATCTTCAGGCTTCAGCAGAAGTGAAAGTAGTTGTGAGCTAATGTAAAACTAAACTGAACATTTTGTAGTAATACATCATTTGCTTCCCTTCAGACCACGCTGACAGCCATCTCTATGAGTGCCATCGCAACCAATGGAGTAGTGCCTGCCGGAGGAGCATATTTCATGATCTCTAGAGCCCTAGGGCCAGAGTTTGGTGGAGCAGTAGGGGTCCTTTTCTATCTAGGGACAACGTTTGCATCAGCCATGTACATCCTTGGAGCTATAGAAATTTTACTGGTAAGTTTTTAATGTGGCTGTGGATGATCTGTGTGATGCTCTGTAAAATGTTTGATTTCGTTTAATGAGCATTTTAGTTGTTTTATTGCAAATGTCAAGAAATAAAACATTTATACTAATAACTCAAATCATCACTTGCAGGTAATTTCTGAAATTCATCTGCATTTTAAATGAAAATAAAAGAATACCTTGTTAGGCTTCTAAAATGGAATGCATTTTCTAATGCTTGTTTTCTTGTAAATGGCATTAAATAATTGATTCACAAGTTGTGTTGATGTAGAATGAGTAAGATCAACTTTGAATTGATACAAAAGATGTCAATATGCCCAAAGTTGTCCTAAATCATAGTGTGACAGTTTTTGTTTAAAAATGCAAGTTGCTGGATCAAGAATGAAAGTAATCAATGAATTTCAGCATTGCATACTTGATAGGCTGTTGCTGGTATGTCAAATATCCCTGTATCTCTGAGTCATCCTGCATGGAAATGCTTGTATACTTACAGGACTATGAGTACCGGTAGCAATAATTACAAATACCTATCATTCACTGCTGCATTTGCTTCATCTGTTCCACCTCTCCCAGATCTACATAGCACCTCAGATGTCATTGTTTGGTGATATATCCTCAGCCAGTGGGGTGCAAGCCCTGCATTGCTGAACAACATGAGGGTATATGGTACCATCATCCTTGCCGTTCTATCTCTCCTTGTCTTCGTCGGGGTGAAGTACGTCAACAAATGCGCCCTGCTCTTTCTAGGGTGTGTCATCGTCACCATCATCTGTATCTACATTGGGTTTTTCACTCCCCATGATCTCAAGTAAGAATGATGTTGTGGTGTAACTCTTTGGTGAACTTGCAAACGCAAATAAAGATGGGAAAGCTATGTGTTATCGATGCTTCTCCTTTTCCAGGCAGTTGTAGTGATAGTAGTGGCTTTGAATATAGCAATTAGGGTTCATGACACAATCTGTAAATGATTCACCATCATCTGTGTATACATTGGATATTTCACTCCTCATGAACTCAAGTAAGAATTCTATTGGGTTCTTACCACGTTGCTGATCTTGCAAAAGCAAGCAAAGATTGTAAATCTATATTTGCAGATGCTTCTTAGAGTCTAAGGCATTTGTATTGATGGTTGTGGCTTCTCTTATACTGCTCAGGGCTCATGACATAATAGAAATGAGGACTACATTTGGTCCGATTGTTATCAGGTTCCAATGTGAAGGATACCATTTATATGCTGCATATTACATTGTATCATGATAGTTGAGACTGCTTTAAATCTGGGAACTCTTTCTTGTAAAAAAAAGTTTCAATCATGGATACCAACTGCAAGTTGTTGATGAAGGCTTTTTGAGCAAGGTAAGGCAGAAAAATATCAGCACTGAGGCTTTAGCAAACGGTAATATAGTCTTTTTTATTGGTCTTCTTTCAATGTTAGAACAGTATTATTATTAAAACTGATTGTGTCCAATTAGAGGCAAATTCTATATTTTCGACAGAGAAATTTAACGTCTAGGATGAAGAAAGAAAACACTGAATGGAGACTTTTGAGTATGAAAGACTGAGCAGTCAAACTTGTACTCCAAATGTCACTGTTTTTTTAGTTGTTTCCCTCCCTCTGTATTAGAATCAAAAGCATACAGTGTATATCTCATGTCCTCAACCAGGCAATGTTCTAGCCACTCTCCTAAAGATAATCAGAGCATACTGATTGAAACCTTTAGAACCAAAGAGCTAATAGCAGAGCTCACCAGCCCTTCTTGGGCTCTTTATGGTGTAACCCTGAAAAATTTACCTACAATTCACTTTCTCCACCATAGAAAGTATCGCTCATACCTCACTCATATCTCATACTTGTTTTGAAAGTTTATCCGTTGATTCTTTGTTACTGATCAGGTACTGTTCACTCAATGGCAATATAGCTTTGCAGCGAGATATCAGCGTGGAGAGCAACTGCAGTTGGTACATTCATGATGAGAACAACACTCGTATTCTATCACCACTGGGTGCATCTCTGTGCACTTCCTATGCCAATGGCTCAGAGTGTCAGAGCATAGAGTCTGAGTATAACCTGAGATGGGAGAAGGCCATACCAGGAATCACATCAGATGCTTTCAGAGGTAAGAATTAACATTCTGTTGTCATTTTGATGTATTCTGTCACATCTAGGTGCGTCTCTGTACACTTCCTATGGCAATGGCTCAGAGTGTCAGAGCATAGAGTATGACCCAGTGAAAAAAATACACAGGGGCGGCGGGCGAATTTGCCCTGGAAACACCATAAACAGCCCCCGAAATAGGCCCAAAATCAGATTACGGGGCAACTTCAATAAAGGAAATGATCTCAAATCGCCTCTTAAGGATTACGAGCGGCTGCTATCTACTAGCTTCGTATTCATTGTGTGCATTTCTTGGTCCAGAAAAAAGAGCACCCAAAATGGAAAAAAAAAAAGCCCCCGAAAGTTGAAAAAGTAGCCCCTGAAAATGTCCCCAAAATTGGATGTGGAGCCCCCGAAATAAAAAAATTCCCTGGTATAACCTGAGATGGGAGAAGGTCATACCAGGACTCACATCAGATGCTTTCAGAGGTATGAATTCACATTCTGTTGTCATTTTGATGTATTTTGTCCAGGGCAGTTGTAAGAGCATTGAGATGGTTTTAGTCTCTATTTGCATATGCCTTTGTTTGCATCAGGATTAGGATTCAGTTAAAGGGTTAGATTTATGTCCCATTTGATAATGATATGTCAGACCAGTAAGTTGTAAGACTTGCAAAATGAAGAAACAGAAAGTGGTGATGTTATTTTCCATAAACACTTCACAATATCAGTGAATTGTGTAGAGTTGTCAGCTTGTGATCCTCGCGGTTGTATCTAGATTAGACGAACAGATTTTATTGATTCATCCTATCCAAAAGAACAACTTGAATTAAGGGCACCCTTTTAGAAGCACCATTATGGACATATTTGAAGTGGATGTCTGGGGAAAGTCCCATGCAGCCTCCTTTCTGTTCAGTATAGCCTATTCTATAAATCATGTCTATCCCATGTCTTTATATCTTCACACAATTCTTTTCCACGACACAGTGAATGCCTGGAATCTGTATCGAGAGGCTGGTGAGGTTTTACCGGGTGAACAAGGCAAACCGGATCAGATCGTTGCTGACATCACAACTACCTTCACTATCCTCCTAGCCATCTTCTTTCCTTCAGTTACTGGTAAGTGGATCAGACTGGAAGGGAGAACCTACCAGGAAATCTCTGTATCTCTAGAAATATTTGGTTGGAGTGAAAAGTACAAGGTTAATATATATATTAAAATATATTTATTTTAAAGGTAATTTTTGATGAATTTTAGCCAGCAAATTAGAAAAATTATTTCATTTACAAGTACATGAAGATTAAAAGGATAAAAACACAAGACACTACTCTTTTGCTTCAAAAAATATGCAACAAACATCATTTTTGATGCTATCACATATTGTATAAATAAATGTTGTGTGCATGTATTGATATGAAGTCTTCTATTGTGAAATGATAAATTTCAGACATCAAAAAGTCTTTCGTAATACATAATTTTGGAAGTATGATGAATATTTGTTCCTATGGCAATTGTATTTTCATATTGCTGAAACAATGGATTACAAAATGCTATACTGTTCTGTCTCTGTATTAATTCTATCATGTCACTCATTTTGATCAGGTATTATGGCTGGTAGTAACCGATCCGGAGACTTGAAAGATGCATCATATTCAATACCAAGAGGAACGATTGGAGCCATCCTTACCACCAGCTTCATCTGTATCCTTTGAGATCACACCATATCAAATATTATGGCAAGAATACTGTTACCTTTGAGATGAGACTCATTTAGATATGATTTCAGTTATATTGATATGAATCATAGTAATGATGATAGTGTAGTGGTAATGACGTTAGTCATGGCTGTGGGTTGCTTTTGATGATGGACAGGATGATGATGATGATGAAGATAATGATGATGGTGATAATGATGATGATTATAGATGATGATGATGATGATGACGACGACATTGATGATGATAAATGTTGACACTAACAATTCTGATAGTGATGATGGCAATGACACTACTAAATAATGATTGTAATTAATAGTTTTAATTCATTGGTTCAGGTGTGATGTGGATAAATCATGAGTAATTGCCGCTTTCACAACAATATCTTTCAAGATAGAGATATTTTAAGATATGTACATGTAACATGTAATTAACCCTTAACAACTACTTGTTTGCTAGATCTGTCTTCTGTTTTGTTCTTTGCTGGAACTGTTGCTGGTCCTGTCTTGCGTGACAAGTGAGTTCTGTATTTCTAGTTACACCCAAATTTTTGAATTATTTATCGTCATTTCATAGTAGTATTGATTCCTTTGTATCAGCAGTTGAAACAGATTTTTCATAGGTACATTACACACATACTCTTTAGAGACGGGCAGTATTTCGCATTGTTATTTTGTTCTCCTAAGAGTTATAAGGGTGTTAACTCCAAATATAATTACAACAATATTAACGCTCATTTGGCTCTCGACAGACATTTTGATGTAAAGTGTTACATGTAAATGATTGACTATTAGATGATAACTAAGTATACAGCTTCAGGTAGATATGTTAATTTTTTTGGCAGCAATGACAGTTCTCAGATCCATTGCCATGAACAATGTACTACCCTCTCTATAGGTTTAAGTGAAAACATTCTACTCGTTATATTTTTGTCTGTCCCATCTCAGGTATGGTCAAGCTATAGGTGGAGGTCTGATTGCCGCTGAGGTGTGCTTCCCAACAGTATGGGTGGTGCTCATCGGTGCCTTTCTCTCTACTGTAGGGGCAGGGCTCCAATCCCTGACAGGAGCACCACGCCTCCTCCAGGCCATCGCCAAGGACAACATCATCCCCTTCCTGTCTCCGTTTGGGAAGGGGTCAGCAACGGGAGAACCTACATGGGCTCTGCTACTGACGGCACTGATCTCAGAGATTGGCATCTTGATTGCTAGTCTGGATCTGGTTGCTCCAATCATCACCATGTACGCGGAGTCTTCAATTTATTTGATTTAAAATGAAAGATAGAGAGATAATGCGTGAATAAAGACATTTGTCATTTGTGATTGTCATATTCTTTGTTACAATTAACAGATAATATGGTTACATAATTTATGTTAGCCATATTGATATTATACTCTCATAGTCTCATCAGTAAATGCTGTTTCCCTGAGGGTCCTGCAATCATTTAGTATAAACCATTGCACCTTTCTCTTTTTCTTTTAAGATCCTATTTTTGCGTTTTCCCCAATTTGAAAGGACTAAGCCCTTTCTAGTCCATACAGAATTTACCAGTCCTCTGACTTGGCAGCAAATTTCAGCAAAAGAATGCTGCACATTTTATGTGGTGACCACACTTTAAAATTACATTTTTTTTGTTTAGAAAACCAACTCCCACACATTTTATCTCTCCATGAAATATGTAAGAAGGTCACCTGCTCACAGGGTATTCTCATGTGTCTGTTCTATTCTTCAGGTTCTTCCTCATGTGCTACGCCTTCGTCAACCTGGCCTGTGCCCTCCAGACCCTCCTCAAGACTCCTAACTGGAGACCTCGCTTCCGGTTCTATCACTGGATCCTGTCTTTCTTTGGTTTGTCTCTCTGCATCGCTCTCATGTTCATCTCCAGCTGGTACTATGCACTCGTCGCTATCGGAGTGGCTGCTTTCATCTACAAGTACATTGAGTATCAAGGGTAAGACGGATTCCTATTTGATGTTTTGAGTACTGTTATGAAACTTTAGAGTCTGTTCTAAAATGTGTATCGGTAGTCCATGTGATGATAATCATTCAAACATGTGCTGTGCTTCATCTGCTATCAGATTGGACTTTGTGTATTTTTATGTAAGTTGTCTTCCTAACACATCAGGTTTCTGGAAGATGAAAACAGAGCTGACTTGATATATAAATGTTTGTTTTGAAACGTGAATATTAAAAGAGAAACATCTTTTAATCACAATAGGTGTAACCTGTTGAATCGAAGCTTAGGCAATCTTAGCTGAAATAAACTAAAAGCATATATATCTTATCAAACTTAACTTGTATCTGATGGGTTGGTAATCATTTTCACCCAGTTTCATTTGTGGAAATCTGTCTTGTGCAACAATGAACTTTTGTGCCTTACACTGTCGCACGCTATGCACATGTCGACATGAGGTTATTTACAAGATCAACTTCGATATATTTGTCACCATATTTGTATTTATTCTCGGTAAGCCGGTGGTATACAAATTGCATCCCCATTGTGCTGCATACATGTATACCGTATTTGCCGGTGATAAGGCCGCAGCGCCGCATAGGCCGCACCCCCGATTTTGACATTTCATAGACTAAAAAAAAATTAAAAATTAAAAAAAAAAAAAAAATGGAACGAAAAAAAACCTAACAGACCAAACAAAATTATCGTAAATTTCTTGTAGAAAACTATTTTTTCTACAAACTGATACCAAATTCATCAATATTTTAACAAAATTTACAGTAAAAAAACAAGTTTACTGCAAAATTGATCGTAATTTAGCATATCTTCATTAATTTGGAAGTTAGTACTGTATCGCAGGCAGTTTTGGTATCCTATTTATACCCGTACCTACGAAATTGCGTGAAATGGATACGAAGAAAACAGTAAGAAAACAGACTTCGTCCGGATGCGCAGTTGCGTTGCGGTAGCTCCGTAACGGACCCTTCTTTTAGCAATGCAATGGCACGGACTTAAATCTAGATCTACCGGTAGAATTTGTTAAAAATAGGTAATGAAGTTTATTCACGAGATCGACAAAACTTCATGTCAACAATGCAACATGAAATAGTTGGTAAGATGTGTGGAGTTAATCTAGAAATGTCCTGTACCATTACTGGTATAGATCTAGTCATTGTACCGTTGGGAGTCCCATATGTACGAAATTATGTGCTGTTTTAACAGCCAATTTTTTTACTATTGTTGCGGATTGGCCGCACCCAGACTTTTTGATATTTTCGGAAGAGAAAATACTGCGGCCTTTACGCCGGCAAATACGGTATCACATTTCCTGCTCACTCTTTGTCTTGTAGGGCTGAGAAAGAATGGGGAGATGGGCTGCGAGGTCTTTCCCTAACCGCTGCTCGCTACAGTCTACTTAAGCTTGAGGAAGGTCCTCCACACACCAAGAATTGGCGGTGAGTACCTGACGTGTCAAGTCTTGCTAAATAGCACAGTTCTTTTTGATGACCATTTTTATGTTATCAAATTTAATGCTCAAATCTCTGTTAAGTGCCTTATTAGAAATTATTTCATTGACCTGTTACAAATAATTGTGTTTCAATAGTCAAAATGCTAATTGCATACATTCCGTGTTGTTAGGTAGGACAAGCCATAATGATAGTCCTATTTAGCAACAGTTAATGTATCATGCAATTCGCATTCTGACTATTGAAATACATTCATTTGTATCGAGGCACTTAACTAAGATTTGTGCATTAAATTTGATTACATTACAAAAATAGTCCATTTCAGAACTGGAAACATGGCATATTCCTACGTGGTAGATGAAATGTATGTGATCACCTGCTTCATTGAACTTGTTTTGAATGTTCTCCAGTCGTGTATTTTTTCTTGAAAGAGTGCTAAAGAATGAACATTAATTTCCATGAGATTTCAGCAAAGGGTGTGAAACATAACAAAACACAGAAGAGTATTGAGAATTTAATGTATTGCAGACATTTTTATTTTTGCTTAATTACTGTGAAATTAGATGAAAAGAAACATTAGGGTGAATAACAACACAAATTGAAGAAGAAAAAAAACACATTTTGTGACATCATTTTCCCCCATGAACAATGCAGAATATTTTCTTTTTTTTCTTCTATTCTGAAGGAAAAATGAAAAGAATATCTGGAGCATTCCAGGGAAAGATATGTCAAATAGCTATTGCAGTTTTTGTTTCTATTCACCACAATGTTCTATTCAACTTGTTTTACCGGACAACAATTTTCACTCCTGATACATGTAGCATTATATTCATTCTCCTATAGTTTATGAATTTGTTCACTCACTTCTTGCTGTCTATGTATTTGTATGGTGTAGTCCTCAGATTCTGGTTCTATGCAAGCTGAATGACGATCTAGTTCCCAAACATCGGAGACTTCTTACCTTTGCAAGTCAACTTAAAGCAGGTAAGGTCGTCATAAGAATATTCTTTGATTGATTAAATGACTGTTCACTCAATAGAACTTTTGTCTTGAATGTTCAATAAGATACTTGCACAATGTACATGTAGATAAGCTACCAGGGAACTAGGACTGCACGTCTTAGTCCCTTCTTAAACAGACAATCTATTTGTTAAGACTGATAAACCATGCTGGTTTAAAGGGATTGGGTATCTTTGTCTCAGATTCTAAACAAAATCCTGGATTTAGCTCATGCTGCAATCATAATTATAAACCTTTAGGTCACTCAGGAATCCCATGACGTTTACAAGCCGATTGCCCGTCTGATTATCAAGAAATTTATGATAAAAACCGTTTCAGGCACTTCATGATCATTCTGAAGCGCAATTTTTTTAGGGCTTCAATATTACACCATATCACAGACGCTGATAACACGTAGGGCCATGCATCTCAGATTTGGCATTGTTAAACAATGCCTTTAAAGGCTACTTGAAAGACATAAATCTTTATTAATTTTAAGTATTTCAGATGTGAAAACCACCAAGAAAATATGTAACATACAAATCCTTGTCCAAAAGTATACACAAATCCCTTTTTGTAATTTCTTCAGTGTCATCGTAAGATTGACTCACGTGTCCTGAAATCTATTAAAAGCCATTGCATTGATTGCAATGACAGGCCTACTGAGTGACCTCCAACTGTTGTTTTGACTGACAATATAATGCAGGAAGTCATTACAGTTGCAATAGCCCATGTCACAATTCTTATCTCTTGCAGCAAATCTCTCATTAGAAGTAAAGATAGAATTTAGGTTCACATGAGAGGTCATAAACCTAAATTTTGGTTCGTGATTTTAGACTTCAAGTTTTTTTTGTAGTTAAGAGTGGTGTGGACACACTCATGGTTTTGAAAACCTCAAGTTTCCATAAAATCTTAAACCGTGAGCGATCTTATAGTTGGCATGATAACTGCGAGCCGTTGGGTCGGGAGGGTGGTCTCTCATCCAAAGTTATGTGCCATGTGGATATAAATACTTCGGAGTTTCACCAGCATGTTATGACTGCATGCTCAGATGGTAGTTTGAACATTCGTTGTGTCGGTCCCTGGGAGCTCGCGTTGTTGTTAGTTGGTTGTTGTTTGAATCTTCAATGTTTAATTCAGAGTTTATAACTATGATGGTGTCATATGAACATAGCTTGAGTACATGTTTGCTCAGATATGGACTAATGGGTATTAATGATGATGAGATAAGGATGAATGGGAGATCAAATAGTCACTGATATATGTCATAGATGTAGACTAATTGAATTTCCATGTGTGTAGTTTCCTTTTTCTGTAATCCCTGGCTTTCCATTCACATTTTCATTCGGAAATTCAATTAATAGTCTTTTAAGTTAAAGGTAAACCTACTGTTTGTGCAATGAAAAACTCTTTTAAAGCAAAAAATTGATACTGTTGTCATGGTGTTGCCAGTAACTCTGAAACAAATGGGGTTTATTTTGGTCACAGCTTGAATAATGTGTGAAATATGATCTGGTACATTCTACACTTTATATGTATATATACATGTATATGAAGGTTGTCCTCATTTTTGGATAGCCTTAGGTAAAAAGGGGGAAAACTACAGTTATTGTTTGCTTCATCAGAGAAAAATGAATTTTTAAGCCATCTAGGAACCAATTTTGATTTGAAAGCAATTGTAACATTGTTAAAGAGAAGGTTGAGTTCTGGGAAGAGGTGAACAATAATTTGTGAGCGTTATAATTGTTATTATGCAAGTGTGGAAGAACATCAGATAAAAATGTTCCCTGAAAAGCATGGCTCTTCAAATGCCTTAATATTCTAAATATGGCATGTAACATCATAAAAATCAGGACAGATTTTTATGCCACATGTTCGTGTAGTCCCATATACATCTTTCTGTTACAGTACTTGTAACTTTACCAAGACTGGGCCAAATTTCTTATCATTTTGATGAATCCAGAACCTTGCAGTACACACCAATACCTATATGCTAGATGATCAACCTTTTCTGATCGATTCCACACCGTTTCTTTCATAATGCAATCGCATGACCAGAACTCAACTTTATCTTTAAGCTACACATACTCGGGTACCAGTGACCCAATTTGAAAGTCACAATTCAGGGTATGGAATGAAATCAAGTTGCTCAAAGTTGAAGCAAATTAAGGTAGTTTCCGTTCAATAATACAGTCAAACCTGTCTATAGCGACCACCCAAGGGAAACACAAAAAGTGGTTTTTGTAGACAGGTTCCTTTAGTACATGTTTCAATGAGAAACCATTTTCAAGGGAAACAAAAAATGTGGTCTTTGTAGATGGGTGGTCACTAAAGCAGGTTTGACTGTATAATCTAAACAGATTCCTCATATTGTTTTGTGTGAAATATATCAAGTCACAACTTTGCCTTCAGTTTGTTCTGTGAACAAAACAATGTGGTCGCATGATTTTTTTATGCCTCCGCTACAACGTAGCCGGAGGCATTATGTTTTCTGGTTGTCCGTCCGTCCGTACGTACGTCCCGTTCTCGTGATCGCGTTATCTCAAGAACCAATTGATGGATTACTGCCAAACTCGGGTCATGTATGTATCTTGCAGAGCTAATGAAGTGATTAGATTTTGGGGTCACGAGGTCCAAGGTCAAAGGTCACAAGGCTCATTATGTATGCAAAAATAGCTCGTGATCGCGTTATCTCAAGAACCGATTGATGGATTACCGCCAAACTTGGGTCATGTATGTATCTTGCAGAGCTAATGAACTGATTAGATTTTGGGGTCACGAGGTCAAAGGTCAAAGGTCACAGGGCTCATTATGTATGCAAAAATAGCTTGTGATCGCGTTATCTCAAGAACCGATTGATGGATTACCGCCAAACTTGGGTCATGTATGTATCTTGCAGAGCTAATGAAGTGATTAGATTTTGGGGTCACGAGGTCCAAGGTCAAAGGTCACAAGGCT
Organism: Mesocentrotus franciscanus; assembly: GCA_037976565.1. Lineage (NCBI taxonomy): Eukaryota > Metazoa > Echinodermata > Echinoidea > Camarodonta > Strongylocentrotidae > Mesocentrotus > Mesocentrotus franciscanus. The sequence continues at coordinate 30,323,249 of CP137676.1, read as the reverse complement.
CATTATGTATGCAAAAATAGCTCGTGATCGCGTTATCTCAAGAACCGATTGATGGATTACCGCCAAACTTGGGTCATGTATGTATCTTGCAGAGCTAATGAACTGATTAGATTTTGGGGTCACGAGGTCAAAGGTCAAAGGTCACAGGGCTCATTATGTATGCAAAAATAGCTTGTGATCGCGTTATCTCAAGAACCGATTGATGGATTACCGCCAAACTTGGGTCATGTATGTATCTTGCAGAGCTAATGAACTGATTAGATTTTGGGGTCACGAGGTCAAAGGTCAAAGGTCACAGGGCTCATTATGTATGCAAAAATAGCTCGTGATCGTGTTATCTCAAGAACCGATTGATGGATTACCGCCAAACTTGGGTTATGTATGTATCTTGCAGAGCTAATCAACTGGTTAGACTTTGGGGTCACGAGGTCAAAGGTCACAGGGCTCGTTATGTATGCAAAATAGCTTGTGATCACATTATCTCAAGAACCGATTGATGGATTACCGCCAAACTTGGGTCATGTATGTATCTTGCAGAGCCAATGAACTGATTAGATTTGGGGTCACGAGGTCAAAGGTCACAGGGCTCATTATGTATCCTAAAATAGCTCGTGATCGCGTTATCATTAGAACCAACAGATGGATTACAATCAAACTTGAATTTTAAAAATTGCTTCCATTTTGGTTTGTAAAATTGCTCTATGGCGGAGGCATCATCGACTGCGCGCAGTTGAAGTTCCATCTAGTTTTTTAATAAATAAGTGAAGATTTTATTTGTAAGTTTGTTTACATGTATGTATGTTTTGTAGGGCTTCCCTACTTACAAATCACTGCTATAAAGTCAACACTCCTTGATTTTGGTATTATTCATCAAGAATAACATTGAATTAAGACAAATAATCTGCTTCAAATTTTGTCCTTCTAATTTCTAGGCAAGGGTTTGACACTGGTTGGTTCTGTCTTGGAAGGAGATTTCCGCACCAAGTATGGTGAATCCCAAGCTGCACAACAGGTAAGATCCCTTTCTCTTACAAAGCTCTTCTTATTTATCCTTTAAAAAAAAATGTATATATTTATCAGGGATCTATACTTTCTTGCAAATGCCTCAATTAAAGCTTTCACTTCAAAGCTTAGGATCATGTCAGGCTTTTTGCCAGGCTTTAAATCATACAGCGCATAACTGTATCCAAAGTGGAAGGAATTTTAGTGGTATATTTAATTGGTGAATATATTCCATAGAATCGTGCTACAATGGTGTTTGCGGGCGGGAATGTCTTTCATGCAAATGTTACCACTTTATAAATGGACAGGTGTCCTTCCAAAGTGGAAGGAATTTTAGTGGTATAGTTAATTGGTGAATATATTCCATAGAATCATGCTACAATGGTGTTTGCGGGCAGGAATGTCTTTCATGCAAATGTTACCACTTTATAATGGACAGGTGTCCTTCTGGAATTGGAGATTAATTTGACAATATTTTGGTCTACGCAAAAATGTGATTGGTTGTATAGAAATGATTCGAACATGATCAATCAACGTTAAGAAATTGTCATTTTCTGAAATGAAGAATGATAGAATGCTGGTGAAAGAAAGCATACCGTATTCAAATTTCCTTGAAATAAGATATGATCAATCACACAAATATATAAAACACTAAATTTTGCAATTGAGATTTCTTTCCAAAATTTTAACCCAAATTTACTTTGAGAAATAACATAGCTGAAATATAATATTAGAATACGACATTGGATTATCATCTATGTCCATAGCAAACCGAGCTTTAAATAGCAAGAGTGTGTCTTTGAATCCTATCAGTACAATTTGCAGGAATATGCTAGTGTATATAAAGTCAGTGACTCACATAGACAAGACTAGATGTACCCCCCTACATACACTCACACATTATTCCAAGGATGTTGCTCCTGTGCCAGCGGCTTAAGACGATTTTGCTTGCTGCCATGTTGGTTTTCTAACAACCTGGATACTCACATGTGTATGACTTGGAGATCTGTTTTCTTGTCTATGCACTGTGCATCCATTAAATATTACTAACATGAATTACCATGCATGGTAACTACGTATGGTAGTTTAGAGTACACGTAGATAGCTCTTTCATTTTTTTCATTCCCTCTGTTCATGATTTAAGTTTATTCAAACTCCTTGCTTCCCTATTCATGTACATTTGTTTTTTAGGTTGTATCAAGTATTTGAACACACTACTACTTAGGTTCAATATGTGATATATATAACTGCTTATATTATGTTCTTTCTCTCCTGTCCTTAATTGCAAATCGTTAAATGTTCTGATAATCCTGCAAATTATTGCTCACTCCCTCCCCAAATTGAAATAATGATAACATAACCTTGGCCCTAATCACATTAATTTAATGATTTTGTTAAAAAGAAGTCTTTATTTTCAAACTAGCAATGAGAATTTGTCAATAATGTCTCTGGGTGACATTACCAACCATGTTTTGACTTGTTAACAAGGTTTACTACATTAATGAGTAATAACAAAATTCACAATGTGTATCCCTCTGAGTTTTATAATTCACTCCTGTAACTTATATTGTATTCACTTTGATTTGAATTCCTCCAAAGTATTATTATATGTGCATATATTTAATAACTTGCGATCTTAGTCTCAACTTCAATTTATCCAAAGGACTGTTCTATTTGTAAATAAGTTGAGATGTGTTTTTGTGTATAATGAATGCCATGTCTCCTTTCCAAAACAACCTCACACCCAAATCTGAAATGAATCAGATAGGGTATGGAGAAGCACAAGCAGCCAGGGAGGTGAGGTTAACATTCGATTCATTCACATTGTGGCTCAACCAAGTTCAAATACTAGTCACTTTTAACAAATACCATTTTCTACATTGATTTAGTCATTCAAGATTTGATGTGCATGATGAGTTTTATTAAACGTAACACCCTTTTTTTGGAGGGAAGTTTATAGGTTGCATTTTAATGTTCATGCTCGGCCTGTTGCGTATAATTTACCACTGATAGTGTCTTAATTACCATGGCAACATCACTCAGCAGCCAATCAAATCAAGGTTTCCATGAAAGTTACAATTATTGGTAAAGTTACCATCAATGGTAAGTTTTATGCAACAGGGCCCAGATGTGTTGTCAAGCAGTTTCACTTGATGCAGAATCTTCCCATTTTGCTCACAAAAATTCACTTAACATATTTGCCTCAATTTTTCATGCCATATTTCATTATTATATGTGTTTAAAAATGAATCATCATCGTTTTCCCTATGTATCCATATTTATTCTCATCCATGTGTTTTAAAGAGTGCATGGCCCCTGCTGGAAAAACAAAATCTCCCCTTTTCTGTCATTTTTCCTAAACAATTCTCCCTCTTGCAAGCCAGACTCTCTACTCACTTACCTATATCAACCCAAAATAACCCATCCTTGCCTAATTAACCCAAAATAACCCTTCCTAATTAAATAAATCTCTGGAAACGCTATGTGATTGTTCTTTATGATCTTTATATTGTTGTTTATGGTCATTTCATTTGATTTAACCTGAAGCTATTTGAGGCCTTTTTGTTTCTGGGCCGATTTTGATTAATACAGAACTATTAGTGTGTACTCTATGATCATCTACTTTTTATATGAATGATTTCAAATATAAATAAATGATTTCTTTTTTTAAATGAATAAACAAATAACTAAATGATAAAATATAAAGTGCAACTGTAAATTGATCAGTCTTGTAATACTTATAACCTGTTATTATAGGAAACCCCAACAATTATTTTATTGACTGGCTAATTCATATTCAGATATTGTTTGTTAGAAAAAGAAACTTCTCATACCTACACATATCTCAAAGTTTTAGCAAGAATTCATGCATTTAGGCATCGGTGTACTTTTAAACCAAAATATGAAGCATAAACATCACCACATTAATTATCAATCAGAAAAAGAATTGATGCAGGACTATGCCAGCACTGCTTGAGTACTAAACTTTCTTTTTTGAAACTATCCAATGACGCCCTTATGGCTTATTTTGAAATAATGCACAGGTTCATAATTTACATTAATTTTGTTCTTGTAATCTGAGAATCCATAAAAACTTGGTAATTAATACTTAATAATAATAATAATAATATTTCTGCTTTAAGATAGTCCCCCCAAATTTGGCAATGATAAGTCCTTTAGAAGTATTTTACAATGTATACATAATTGCTCATAATATCACATTGCAGTACATTGACCATTGTTTGTATAGAGTAAGATACATGTACTCTCATTTCATGCCTTCTACTAAAATGGTTTTGTGTGGTTTCTATAATCTTATATTCTAACATGGCTATGGGATGGAGTTCACCTATGATTGAGTGCATACATTGGATGTGTTCCTATCCTTAGTTTTCTCCATTTAATCATGTTGTGACTAGACTAATAATACTTCATACCTCATTAAAACCACCACACCAATAACCCCAAATTGACTGACTTTTGGCTATTCGGGGTAATGAAAGTCTTTGTTCAGTCTGTGGTCAGTCTGGGGAAGATATTATCGGTGTGATTAAGGTATCATTATGAATATAAATATGATAATATGATTATATGAATATGAATATGATTATATGAATATGAATATGATTATATGAATATAAATATATGAATATAAATATTATATGAATACGAACGACATGAACAGGGCCTGATAAAGATTATTGATTTGATTTGTTCGAAAGCTGCTGTAAACCAACTTTAATATCACAAATCTGAGCGAAGAATTATTAATTTGATTTCAGCTCAATGAAGTCGGTGGCAATGACATAATGTTTGAGAAATTCAGAAAGAGAACACTAGGCATTTCATGCATGACACTGCATTGATGGTATTTTAGCTTGTCAATATGCTACATGTCAGAAAATATAATGCAAAACTTTGTTTTATATTGCAAAAAGCATTGCTGATTCCGAATCATCCTTCGATTTCAACATTTTTTCATGATGACATCGCTACTTAGACAATTTTGGTTACTTTTAATTTTCTTCTTTGATTTCTGGTACTCTTTTGGTTGGACGTGACGAATAGTGTTTGTAAATCAATCTGAAAGATATATCATTTACTGCACAGAATATTGCACAAGTCTTCATCATTGTGACATGATATTACTGTATGAAGAAACACTGATTCACTGGTGCACATGAAAACAATATGGCACTACCTATTCACGATGCAGATATTCTTGAATATTATTATTATTGTACTGTTACCACTTTCAACATTATATTTGTATGGTAAATATATTAATATATGGTAATTTTTGTATGGTAATTATTTGAATGTAAATTTGAAGTGTTTATCAACAGGAAGAAGTTGGTCTTTAAGTAGCATGTAAGAAACAGTGACCCTTGTGTGGTGTAAATTATACATGTGTACATGCTTTGTAGTCAAAAAGGAATCTGACAAGAAATGCCCAAAGTTAGTTGTTGTCATGATCATGTGGACACACATATTATACTTCATAAAAGTTCAATGTTGAGTATATCCCAGGAAGCAATGAAGCTAATTTATTGGCATTACATGTAGAAATGTCATGAAATCAAGAGTGCATATTGTATGAATGAATGGCCTACTTGTATAGTTTTGCCTGTATGTACTAAACTTTAGGCCTGAAAAGGTGATAAAAAAGGTTTTATTCAAAATTTGTTGTAAGAAAAAGAAACTAAGAGGAAAGTAAAGTTTCGCATTGATGATGGGGAGACATAGAGTGAAAGCCTGAGAAGCATATTGCTGTTGTCTTGTAGTACACTCCCTAACTTTCTCGAAAGAAAAATGATGACAGTTTTTTGTCTTGATTTATCACAGGAATTGAAGAAGATGATGGAGGAAGAGAAGATGAAAGGATTTTCTCAAGTTCTGGTTACTCCCGATGCCACTGAAGGACTTGCTGCTTGGTAAGTCTACCTGTTGGGCTGCCTTTCTTACTGCCTCTCTCTCTCTCTCTCTCTCTCTCTCTATGCCTGTCTGTCTGTCTGTCTCTGCCTGTCTGTCTCTCTCTTACACTTACACACACACTCACACATGCACTCTCTCTTACACACTCTCTCTCACACACACTCTCTCCCACCCACTCTCTCTCTCTCTATCACTCTTCATTTATAGCCTTGTCTGAAAGTCTGTCTTTTTGTTTCTCTGCAGTATTCCCTCATTTCTCTATAAAAAATTACGCTCATCTGTTCTCAAAATTATATCCTTGATAAGAATGAGTGCGCTTAAGGAATAGATTACCACCTTATTTATTTCTTTTCTTTTCAAAGAAAATGGGACCTGATGGAAACATGTATAATGCAAATGCAAGTGTGCTTTTCTGAGCAAATATTATAAAACCCAAAATAAGAATACTGATTTTGTTAACAAAACATATATATGGTATATATGATAATTGTGAACACAACGAAAAGCATACTGAAAAGTGTATATTCGCATTCAACGCTGCCAGTCAAAACTGTTTTCCGTTGTAGCTATCACACTCCACATTGCTATCTGATCAAAATAATGACCATTCCTTGTCATCCTATGATACCAGTGTGCAGATGTGTGGTTTAGGAGGTCTAAAGCACAACACAGTCGTGATGGGATGGCCGTATGGATGGAGGCATAACACCGATGTAAGGTCATGGAAGGTCTTCCTAGGTGAGCTCCTATACACTAGTAAAGTATCTTCTAAAAGGACAGGCCAATAGACATGTGACAAATGTGTTCACCATTAATGGCTTATGCCTCTCCCACTGAATGTGAGGCAATACAAGAGGGTTTGCTTCACTATGATTTTGCATACAGATTCTAGTAGATGAAATTGAAGATGAAGTAGATGAAATTAGCATAAAACAGTGAAAAATCATTAATTCTGTATTCTCAAATCAAAATTAAGTCCACTAATAACATAGGAGTCATTACATATTTCTAATCAATCAGTTTACTGTTTTCTTTTGTTTATACGGGAGATTCTTGCAATGTAGTATAATGAAATAATTGTTTCTTTTCGTGCTATTACTGTTTACATTTAACATCCGATCATCATACTTTACAACTGCAGTAGCATAATGCATATCTCTAGTGTTCAAAATAAGTTTCTTTATATCATGGTTATGTCTCTTCTTCTCTGTACATACAGATACTGTGCGTGTGGTGTCGGCCAGTCACAATGCTCTACTGGTGGTAAAGAACTGTCAGTTGTTCCCAGCCAACAATGAGAAGCTGGATGCAGGATGCATAGACGTCTGGTGGATTGTCCGTATCCTTATCATTGCCTTATGATTTGAATGAAAATTATTATGTCACTGTGGAAATGCAGGATGAATCATTTATATAGGCCACTGATTGCTCGCCGATCAATGCTCAAAACACACCTGGGCATGGAGCAGAATGGCCTCTGGTTTAACTGAAAAAGCTCTTTCAACCTGCTAATTGCCCCCAAAGTTTCCCTTTTAAGAACAGATATTAAGGACAGATCTTATTGTCAAATATTGGCAAAGAGCCATTAGAGTGAAAATAATTGTTGAGGGTTGTGATGACAACATACTTTAAAATATCGGCTGTTGGAAAATGTAGGCACTTCAAGAACATTTTTTCCCTCTCTCCTGGGTGTAGTAAGATAGGATGAATGATCTAATACAGTTTTTGATTCATATAGTCATGACAAACTCCTCATTCAAGGAAGCGCAATGTCTCAGTGGTAAGGCAGTGGTCTCATAACCGGGAGATCCCCGGTTCGAAAGCAAGTCAATGGGCTCGTGCCCTTTGGTAAGGCATTAATCCTCATTACCAAGTCCCGCAAAGAGGACTTAAAAGCTGTCGGTCCCCTGGTTGCTTACCCACAAGCATACACATGCTTTCTTAGCAGTCAGGTAAAACAAACAAACTTCCTGGTAAACTTTTTATTCTACATCCCCCACTTTCAAAGCTTTGACCCTGTCTCAGGATTCCCTTTGTAACATAAGCATTTCATGCATCCAACCTTTACATACATGTATACTACCTTGACTACCTCTCGCCTATCAGACGATGGTGGTATGCTTATGTTGCTTCCTTTCCTGCTCCGACAGCACAAAGTCTGGAAGAACTGCCGCATGAGGGTATTCACAGTCGCACGTAAGTACTACAGTCAAACCTGTCTATATAGCGACCACCCAAGGGAAACACAAAAAGTGGTCTTTGTAGACAGGTGGTCACTAAAGCAGGTTTGACTCATGCAAATTGAGAATCTTTGATGGTCACCTTCTGCTATAACTTGAGGTAAAGCTTGTGGACATTATAGTATCATCTAGAATTCTAGATCTTAATACAATTGTGACAAGAACCATTTCTTATCAAAACTGCCACTAGGTAATGTTTTGTCAATTATTTTTTACTCATAAAATATCCCTGAGTGTATTTCTTTCTGTAGTTATTTTGGGGGATCATTTAATATCAAAGCAACATGTTGTTATTGCAAATATACAGAGATAATTTCTGTTATACCCATCAAAACACAATGTCAAGAACTAATAGGTTTTTTTTGTGTGTGTGTGCATCTGGAAAAAATACAAAGTTTAGTAGTATTTATGCTGTTGATTCTGTCATTGAATATGCTTCTTAATTTGAAAATTCCCACAACACCAATGCTTATAACTTCACTCTTTCATTTTACGAAGTACTTTTTTAATTTTAAACCCAATAATTCATGTTTCTTTGTCACAGAATTGGAAGATAACAGTGTACAAATCAAGAAAGATCTCACAACTTTCCTGTATCATCTTAGAATAGAGGCTGAGATTGAAGTGGTGGAATTGGTGAGTACCTTCTCTTTGCTCCCTTCCCCCTCCCCCATCCCCACATGTTTTTACACATAGCTTCTAAATTAACAAACCGGACATATGCTTACCAACAATATTATTGTGTAATGGCATTGAATAGACACACACTGTAGCTTTTCATCTTGCACTCATCAGAGTAGACCGCAAGAAGGAATAGAAAGCAGAAATCAGACAATATAATCGAAAGTAAAGGAACTAAGCATGCTGAAATTAACAGGCTCATATTGTGGAACAATTCTGTGTTTGTATCTGTTGGCAACATTGTGAAATGGTGTGTAACTTTATCTTCCTTGCTAGGAGTAAACAATTATAAAATGCACATGATCTGCAGGATCTAATGCATCATTGAATAAATGAGTATGTACATCATAACAGGAGGAGAAGGAACATTTTTGATCAAGTCCAAGAGTATACCAGAAGCTTTAAAGATCTGTCAGTGAAAAATACATTTAGAACAACATATTGATCATTGATGTACAATATAACCAAGTAATTATGTATTTCTCTTCCATAGCATGACTGTGATATTTCGGCTTACACATATGAGCGCACACTCAGGATGGAGCAGAGGAATGAGATGCTCAAACAGATGAAACTCTCTAAGAAGGAGAGTAGGATGGAGGTAAGTTATCACGAAGACCCATGAACTTCTCTATCTCAAGATTTCTCAAGCTTTGTCTGTGAAGATTACAAACATTAAAATTTAGATTTATAGATCGTCCTTTCCCAAGTTTTGTATACCTGAAGAGCTTCTGTAAGAAGGTGCTCAAGCATTCACGTATTGGTTACATAACCAGTTAGCCTCTTACTTCACCTGGGTCAAGAGAGTCAAGGGTAAATTAATGCATTGACAGTGGATGTTAATAACGTAGCATGGATCTTTATCTCACACCGCGTGGTCTATGATCATTGAATTTATGGAATTACTTCCTACCATGGTCCTGTTTCATAAAACTTGTTATCAATAACAAATGCCACGTATCTATGGCAAATTTGCTCTCAGCCTGCCCTAGCCACCCTTATAATGGTGCTGAAGCTACAAGGGATTAATAGAACTGCATAATTAATTAATTTATTTGAACAAAGATTGAATGCCCTTATGAGTTGTAGCAGAAAGTTCTACCAGTCAACACAAGCCCTCAATCCATACACTTGCATATTTCATTTTTTTTACCAGGCCCAAGCCATCTTTGACCACCACCACGCCACAAGCACTGAGTACAACTCTCCCGAACGCAAGAGATCCAGCGAAAAATCAGTGTCCTTTGACCTTAACACCAGAGAATCCCCCTTCGACATCGCTGTGGTACCGGAAGAAGACGAGGGAGATCTGGAAGAGGGCAAGGAAGGCGCAGAGGACCAGGATGCAGTGGACACCCCTCTGGTCAAACTCGATGACACGCCCACCAGCGAGACGCCCCCCTCTCCCAAATCTAATGGGGCCAACGGGTCGGCCACATCGCCGAGCAAGAAGTCACATGAATTTACGAACATGCACCTACAACCGTAAATATTTGGGGTTATTTATTTATTTTTTGCGTTTGATGCTAGTCTTCTGAGATGGGGAACTTTCAAATTTGCTCTGTCGCTGCCTCAAGCTCTATTAGACACATCTTCTTGGTGTGTTTCATTCTGTCACTAATCAACCAACTAACAAAGACGTGATTATCGGTAGCAATTTACTAATAGAAAGTTTTGATTTCTTGCCATCTGAAAGTGAATTGGAGAATCTTTCTAAAGTATCTCAAACATAGATTAGTTCAACCATAATCATATGAAAAGCCACTCATATTGCCAGAATTATACTATGTTTGTAGGGATACATTTTGTGAAAATTGCAGTTAGACTTCTATTAATTTCGATTCTTCACGCAATATTTTCCTATATAAAGTGCAAGCCAAGCACACCGACGGTGCATGGTAGTTAACAAAATATTCAATATCGGTCATCAATCTAAGAATTGGTCATAGACTCGTAGTTCACCTCTTTTTAAAATCATGGCAAGATGACAGTTCAGAGCAAAAATTTGCAGTTTTTAGAGAATGTGGAATGCAGGATAATCTCTCACTTTGTTGAAGTGTGAACATGCTCATGTCAAATCAACATATCTCTCTTTACAGGTCAATAGGCAATATGAGGGGCATCCACACGGCACTTCGTCTGAATGAGAAATTTTGTGAAAATTGCAGTTAGGCTTCTATTAATTTCGATTCTGCACGTAAATAGCGGAAAATTTTGACTAGATGAGCATCATGTGATTACATAATGCTCATCTAGTCAAAATTTTCCGCTATTTACAAGCATGAGAAAATAAAACCTCGGTGCATAACTGTGCAAATCTGATATAATGTGGAAGCAAGATAATTTTTTTTTTTTTGAATGTGAACATGCTCATGTCTAATCCATTTATTTCTCCTTACAGACAATTAGGGAATGTGAGGCGCATGCACACAGCCGTTCGTCTGAATGAGAAGATCGTTGAGAAATCACACGATGCCCATCTAGTCATCCTCAACCTTCCAGGTCCTCCAAAGCATGCCTATGCAGAACAGAACTGTATCCTTTAATTACAATTACTTATAAACTGCAGTGAATATCACAAAATAATTTTTCATCAAGAATAAACGCCCGAAAATCTTTTTTGATTTAAAGTGACAAAGCAGAGATAATGAAAAATCTTTAGCTTTTATTACGCTTTACCTTCATTAGCCTATGATATGCATGTATAAATGAATAATGTGAATTTGATATGAACATGCAAAAAAGATTGATAAGAGAGAGGCAGTTGAATGATGAAAGACAGCCATGTATGATCTTATCATGTATGGTAATTTAGCTTGTAAATTCCTACGGTTTCCTCCGCAGGCTATTGTAACAGTCCAGTTAAAACCTGATTAGTTTAATAGTTTTGGGTGGTTGTGAGGTTAATACAAGGAAATTTTGGACAAAAGATGTCCCAAAGTGGACAAGTTGGAGACGAGTCAAAGATTTTGGCATATCAAGTAAATTTTTTCCAGTACAATATTTCCTTAGGAAAACTGGTAAATAGTTGTATCTGTTGTTCAAAAAAACTGTTATATAGAATACAGTGTAATTGTTTTATATTGTCATTATATATTTCAACTTCTGCCTGGGGCCTCAGTGAAACATAACATCACTAGGGAAATTCTGAATTTGTTGGTTTGTTTACATTGTATTTTGTTATAGTCAGCATAGGAGCATGCAAATTTGTATAATATGTTGCCACTGATATGCTATATAATAACAGCTAAGTCTGTGTTTGAAACCCCACTGGTTTCCTTGACTGTATTCATTTGCCACCAGACATGGAATACCTGGAGGTTCTAACAGAAGGATTGGACCGAGTGCTCATGGTCAGAGGTGGCGGACGAGAGGTCATCACCATCTACTCTTGATCGCCTCGAGGTCATCCAAGGTCAGAGGTCGCACATACCAAAGGTCGCGATGCATCCGAATACTTCATATATGCCAAAGATACCTACATTGTGTGTCTTAATGTGCTTGCTTGCATCATTGGCTAGATAGTTTGTTTGTTTTAGATGAATTGATCAAAGTTGACAGGCTACTATTCTATTTAATACAGCAAACATCAGCTGTTCTATTGGTATGCTTGCCTTCTTTTTAGAACGGGAATAACTTCCCATGTGAGTTCAATGTTATTCCTCTGTGTTTGGAAAACCACCTTGCTGATCTGATGTGAGTAACAAGGGGGTATCATTCTTAACTAGAAAAATGGATAGAAAGGGAAAAGTTTGGTCCTTTCACGTGGTTTTAAATGTATGGAACAACTTAATCTAGATTTTTATAAACAATGATTATTATATTTCAACAAAAATGGTTAATACATGTGAAATATATGTGCAAAACTCAACATTTTTCCTCTATGCTGTATGTTATTATGAGCAGAACTATGGTTGACCGTTATCTTAAGACTAGAGAATGTTTTTAAATATAAGAACTATATTTGTGATTGAATTTACTTAAATAACTATGTTAAACCAGGGAAATCGTTTTTATTAGTATGAAAATATATTTCTAATTGAATTAACTGAAATGAGAAGTGGTGTCCAAAGAAGAGAAATGAACTGTAAGAAGGACGTAGTAGTAACACTACATATCGGACAGGAAATATCCTTGTATGGTACATAAAGTGTGTGTTGAAGTTGACTTTTTGAAGCCATGTTGGATGGATGGAGTTTGTGGATTGAATCTGTCCCTTTTTGTGGTGCTTTCTCTTATCATCATTTGATAATTAAAATGGCTTTGATTCTTATTGAATATCATTGTGTGCTCGGCTGAACGGTGTTAATTGTAAAATTCCATATACAGTCAAATCTGCATATGAATACCACTCAAGGGAGAGAAGAAAAATGGTCTTTATAGTCAGATCTTTGCAGTGTGTATGTTTTACTTCAAGTGCGGGTGAAATACTGTTGAAGGGAAACAAAATAATGTTGTCTTTATAAACAAGTCGGCATCATTTCATGAAACCGTTTTTAGTACAAGTTCACCAACATCCCTTTGAAACATGTTAATTTCAATGCACACGTCTCGATATGATGTCTGGGAACTTTACCTACGACAGTTTGTAATTTGCTGCTCTGGTCCTCATATACACTTGGGTGGTCACTAAAGCACTAAAGCTAACGGTGGAAGTTACAAACTGATTCAGCCGAGGACGCAGGTTCGAAACTGAGTCACGTCTTTCGGATGGTGACGTTAAAGGTCGGTCCCCAGACGTAAATAAAGCAGGTTTTACTGTATTAGTGCATCAGAATTTCCTGCCCTTCTGCCAGGCACACAATGATCTCATGAATCAAAGTTCTTTTGCATTTCATCTCGTGATGGTTATGATTTTAATTTTGAAATTGAAGTGTGTATTTACGTCGGTGATTTCCTCGTAGTTTACGTTCACACCAACTGAAATTGATTCTTTGATATGCAATGCTGTTTTTTGATTGCTGTATAGAGATCTGTAAATAATTCAGTCATTTCTATTGAAAAAAAAGGGTATCTGAGAGATATATTTTGGCCTGTTGATATAGTCTAGTAAGCTGTTTTAGAATATTGTCTTTTATAAAATATTCTAGTGTTTTCATGCAAGGGATATTGTGGTTCAGTTTTACAAGTTGTTGGCTATATGTTGCAGTAGATGTAATTATATTCTTAGAGCATTTATTACTTTAATAAATCAAAAGATGAAAGGTCCAGATGGTAGAAATACCAGTACTTATTTATGTAGGCTTTAACATTTCAAATGCACTGCGAGTGTTATGCAGTGCCCAAAACAAATCCCCTTTGCAAGGTAGATTTTATGTTGAACTAAATATTAAAATGTCATCTCCAAAACTGCCAGTGTAACATAGCAATTCAATGCTTCATCAAAAGACAGGCTCATACACAGCACAATAAATGACTTTGTCATGATTAATAAAACACTCTCTGCAATGTACACAAGACCTTTACATTCATACTCTATTACTGTACATTATGAATGCTCTACTTACATGTTGTGATGTATGGCTGCTTTTTATGTGCTGCGGTGCGTACTCAAAATCAATCTACAAAACATGGTGGTTATTTGACTTATTTCGTTCAATTGAGTCTTATTCCCAACCAAAATATAGCAAAATTATGAAGGTCAGTATTGGACAAGTTTCTGTGTAGCTACAAAAAAAACAAACATGTACATAACTATGTTATTCAGCAACTTTTCAATGAGATTCTAATTTAATTAAATATTGTGTTATATATTTTCTATTCTGTTGTGTATTAATATTAAGTTATTGTGTTCAGAAATCTTAGGAATTTTTCATGGAGTAATTTATTTTCATAGTATAGTTTTCTCTTGTATGATTTGATGATTAATCTAAAAAAGAACTAAATGAGTTTTATATTATGCTATATAGAAGTTTGCAACAAAAATAGAAAAGAGAACTGTATGTATTATATTTATCCTTACAAACCATATCGACCAACGAGGTTCTTCCTTTTGGAAATCAAATATGCAATTTATATAGAAACGCACTTACATTTCCATTTTTTACAAGCAAAAATTAAATGGTACTAGAATAGAATGTCAGTTGCAATTCAATGAGATGATTATCTTGCATTCTAAAACAATTTGAAATCGAGATAATTTGTTTTTACTTTCAGTTAAGATTTTGTTCATTTTTTCAACTCGTCTTCAAATTTATTTAAAATACATATTCCGGGCAGCTTTTACCCCCGTGATGCCTACCTTTTGCAGTTTTCTTCAATATGCAAATGTGATCTTCCGTTCCCCTTTTTTGTGATGTTACAACTCAATTCTTTGCCTCTTATTAATCCATGTAAATGTGCTTTGGTGATTTTGTTGTAAACTGTATGAAATACACTGAATATGGTCTGTTTGGAGCCAGAAGGACATTAACTCATATACTTCATTACAGAGTTACATATAACACCCTTCTGGCTGTGAACAGATGATATCATGTGCTGTACGTGTCAGGGATATGAAACACACAAAGGCATGCCCAAGGTATTCCGTCTCATACATATACATGTATATGTTTCTGACTGCATAAGTCAAATATTTTGGGACCACACAAAAATAGTTCCAGTTATGCAAAATTCATCTTTGGAACTGTAAATAACACATTTTGCATACCGGTAGTCTGTAAAAAAAATATAAAAAAACAACTGATTCGATTTAGGGGAAATTCACCTTGTGTTACTTTGAGTTATGCAGAATTAACTGTACTCTGCCATTGTACTTAGGTTGATAGCCCTATTAGAGCATGGATCAGATCAGACCAACTGTCAAGGAAAATGGTACTTATATTATTTATTATATCAATTATTCCATATACTTCATATCTTTAGGAATTTTTATGAACAAATACCTTGGACTTGCCTTAATAAATTTTTAAATCGCACAAAATGAAGGCCTTTGAAATTAAAATGAGAGAGATATTTGTGTATGGGAAAAGTAGATATTGTTGACTTGAAAAATTAGATATTGTTGTTAAGAATTGGGTAATATGTGATGTATGTTCATATTTGGAGTGTGTTAACTGTATTTGCTTGCTTGCTCTGTACTTAATCCTACCAACCAAGGCCCTGTTTCATAAAACTTTATCAATCAAAAGTTCCAAATTCTGTCACAGCTTTTTGTCTGACGGCCAAATTCAAATGCAAGGATTTCAGTAGATTGTATCAACTTTTGATTGATCATAAATTTTAGGAAACAGGATCCAGGACAGGCTGAACAGTTTTAGAATGAATTTGAAATGTTAATCAAACTATGATCAGTCTGTAAATACTTGGTATTGCGTCTCTGTGACATTGAGAATAATTCTTAAAAGGTACTGGAATTTTTAAGGAATTGTATTTTCTAAAAGTGTTGCATTCTATTTTTGGATACAAAGCCATTGTTTTTAGCTGAATGTTTGCAGTGCCCGTGTGTATGTGTTGTCGTCTACAGCGTACCTGTAGAAGTACAAAACAGTATAATTCTCCGTCTCCCATTTCAAAAGTCTCAACGCAGAAAATAATATGTCACCATGTTTGTCAGTCAATATGTGTGTTAAGGTTTGATCTTAAATGTTATGTTTTAAGTGTTGAAATCAGATGTGACCCTATCATTGTCATTTACAGTTATATTGACCATTAGACAAACCGATTTCGTCCTTCAATTCTGAAAGTGTGACTAATTCTAATGCAGTGTATTTCACTGATTATTTGAAACTTGGACATTTTTCTTCTCTTAAAGGCCTATTTTATTTTTCTATTTCTTTGCGGTATGCTGTGATATCTCCAATGTATTTTGAAAGGTTGTTCAAGCCATCTAATGTGTTTTACCATTAGCTCCGATATAAAATTGTATGAAGATTATTTAGCGGGATTTATCAAATTAACATGTTAGCGTTCAGGGATAATATACAGATTGTCTTATTCGAAGCCCCAAATTCTAATTGGTTTCAAACGCAATATTCAGGAAGTATCCCCTTCGCGTAAAAATTGAAGTGTTTATAAATGATGTGAAAACCTGTGTTGAAAATAAAATCTGTAATTTATTCTGTTTAGTACAGCATTACTTAGTAATATTGTCATCCTTTCATTCTAATCACAACCTGCCTCTACCCCCCTGTCCCCTCTCTACCCCCCCCCCTCCCTTCTTCATCTCTCTCTCTTGAATGAATACAAAAGTAGCAGCAATCACAAATATTTTATTGATATATTAGTACATGTTGATATTGTGGCAAGCAAAAAGTCTTGATGGAATCAGAAGCTACATAGGTATTCACATTATACCAATGATCAAATCAGTAATCACAATTTTCTAAGGTACATGGATCAGATTACAATGTTGGTAAAAAAAAATCACAATTCTGAAAACAAAACTACATATACTTCAATCAAACATAGTAATTAGTTGATAATCACAATATACTTTATACACGGTGCAAACTAGAGAAGAAAGAAAACCCAATTCTATCAAAATAGTGTTTGAATTAATAAGAGAAGATACTAAGTAATATATTGATATGTTTACAAGACGGAATGTCTTAATATTTAAGTGTAAAATAAATTCTTATGAATTAGAATGTACATGTTGATGAAGGTGTTCTGTCTCGTAAAGTTATCAAAATATTAATCTCTTTTCTTGGCAACTACTAAAATGTTTTTTGATGGAGTTCAGTCCTTCCTCAAATGTCTTCATTTTTTAATGATTTTCTTTCTTTCTCTTTCTTTCTCTTTCTTTCTTCTTCTTCTTCTTCTTCTTCTTCTTCTTCTTCTTCTTCTTCTTCTTCTTCTTCTTCTTCTTCTTCTTCTTCTTCTTCTTCTTCTTCTTCTTCTTCTTCTTCTTCTTCTTCTTCTTCTTCTTCTTCTTCTTCATCTTCTTCATCATCATCTTCTTCTTCTTCTTCTTCTTCTTCTTCTCCTTCTCCTTCTCCTTCTCCTTCTCCTTCTCCTTCTCCTTCTTCTCCTTCTCCTTCTCCTTCTCCTTCTCCTTCTCCTTCTCCTTCTCCTTCTCCTTCTCCTTCTCCTTCCCCTTCTCCTTCTCCTTCTCCTCCTCCTCCTCCTCCTCCTCCTCCTTTTTCTTTTTCTTCTTCGGTTGTATGATACTTGATCACGTGACAATTGCTCGGCAGTAATTTCCTACAGTAATCGAATTCTGAACTCCAACCCTGACCCAACACTATAACTAAACCTAACCTAAACCCCAATCGCAAACCTATCCCTAACCCTAGATATTTGACAAGATAAAGTTTGGAGCAAATGCATGGTCACCTCTTTTTCTTATAATTATTATTATGATATAGCACAACAAATAAAATGCCTGTCAAAATATGAGTTTATCTCTCTATGGTGCAGAATGTAGTCACTGAAATGTTGGCATTTATAAAGCCCGGCCGGAACATGACCAATAACATTCAAACAAACAACGAACCACCAAAGGAAAAAGTGGGTTAACCCTAATGAGGGGGCATTATGCCCCCGCGATGTTTCTGATTGTTCGGGAACGCTTATTTTCGTGATTTGTGTACAAAACATATGGAAATATCATTTTTCCTAAAAGAGATAAAACATTGGTTATTTGGTCTTGTTTAAAGTTTAGGTGTTTGTTTTGGGGTCAAAATAGTTGAATTATAGTTAGAAATGAAATAAAACAACAAAAACAATGAAATACATAAGTTAAAAAACAATGAAATACATAAGAAATTATCAAAACAAGAGATAGCATAAGGAATAACCTGGCTCTTCCAATTTTTTTTGTCGTATTATTATTCCAAATGGTCTAACAAATATATGTAGTGGAAAAGAAAGCTTAAATATGAAGAATATATGATTTATGGGTAAAAATGTGAATATGCAAATGAGTGAATTTTTCAAAAACTTGAATTTACTGTATACACTTCACTTGACATGCATGCAAATTTTCGCGGCGATCTTAGTGGGGGCATAATGCCCCCGGCCGTTAAGACCCCAAATAGCCCGGCCCTTTTAGGGTTAAGGGAGAAGAAAAAGAAAAAGAGGAAGAAGAAAAAGAAAAGTGGAAAACTTAAGATTTTTTTTGCAATTTCCAACAGCTAGGATTGAATATAAATGACTTAAAAATAATATTAAAAATTTATAAAACACTTTTAGTTAGCTAGAAAAGAAATATGAGAAAAGACAGTTATACGGTTCATAATGTACAAGGAATTGCGTTTGTACTGGGAAAAACATATCAATAAATGATATTGTACAAAAAAATTCTACAAAGAATTTCTTAAACAGGATAATTTTGAAAGAATAAAAGATAACCACGTTTTTTTTCCTACAAAGACATTGAAAACGTATTTAAGAGACCAAGACAAGGTATATATTTCAAATAGCCGATTAAGGGAGTTCCAATTTAAACTACTGCATGGAATTATTTACACAGATCATCATTTGGATCCATTTGGATCGATTTGGAATTACCCAAACTAGTTTGTGTTCTTTCTGCAAAAAGGAAGAGGAGACATATCGTCATTTGTTTTTGTTTAATGTGAAAAAGTTCGTTTGATATGGAACGACTGTAATATATTTGGCTTTATATCCATACCTAATCTAAGTTGGGAGGAGATATTTTTTGGAATAACATTAATTGATCAAGGAAAGGAGCAATTGGTAAATCACTTTGTAATTCTCGTAAATTGTTTGATTTTCATGAGAAGAGAACGGAGTCATCAACTATAACCATGGATGAAATTAAATGCAGTTTCAAAGAAGATGAATTGGAGGAAAAGAAATTGGCATTGATGAGAAATAAATTTCCCCTACGTCTAAGAAAATTGGAAAACTGGGAAGTTTAAGGGAGGGCGAGGTAGAGGTGGAACTAAGTCAACAACTTCAGTCATTTCGACATTGTAAAGAAACCTGTCCCAGATGGCATTCCCTATCCACACAAGTAGAAGGGAGGGGAAGGGGAGAGGAGGAGGGGAGAGGGGGGGGGATAAGTCTAAGGGGTTATAGGGGAGAGAAAAGGGTTTTGGAGTTGATTGTGTTTTAATAAAAGAAAAACTCATAATTTCAATTCTGTATGATAATATATTGAGAAATATGTTTAGAAATATGAAACTAATTATTATTAAATTTTGAAGTATTTAGTTTATTTCTGAAAAAAGCAAGGCTTGTTCTAGTTTTTGGAATGAAATAACTGTGTAGTGCGGTAACATTTTCCTATTATGTGATTGCCCTATACGTTGTGAAATTATGAACAATGATGTTGTATTTATGTTCGTTTATCAAATGATAAAAAAAGCTTTATTATAATCATGTTGCAGTTTTGTATAAACTATGTTATGTACGACAAAGAATTGGAGTTTTGAGACATAAAATCAATGAATACAACAATTATCGAACCTTGGACCTCGGGTATACGAGGCAAATGCTCTACCGCTGATCTAAACATGCTTAACCCCTGAAATTTTGTCGCATTTCGTCACCCAGCCAAGTTAGGGTTAATGGCTATCTGGGCCTGCTGTCGCCAGGAGGGCCCAGATAGTAACTGGCATTAATGTTAAGTTTCTGACCGCAGTGGCCGAGGTTCAACACTTTGGAAAGTTTTTGCAATTTTGCAAAATGGACAATTGGGAATGAAAGAAAAGTTGATATTGAACCTTGGACCTCGGGCATACGAGGCAAATGTTCTACCGCTGATCCAAACATGCTTAACGCCTTAAATTTCGTTGCTATTCGTCACCTAGCCAAGTTAGGGCTAAAGGCTATCTGGGCCTGCTGTCACCAGGAGGGCCCAGATAGTAACTGACACTAATGCTAAGATTCTGACCGCGATGGTCCAGGTTCGATTCCATTAAAAAAAAATCTGCCATCATCTAGGGGCAGATAAGGGAGTCACGGGGGTCCGCTTTCCCGCTTGTTTTCATATATTTTGGGGAATTTGAATCCCGCCTCCCATCTCTATAATCCCCTGGAGCCACCCCTAGTATTGAACCTCGATCTTGCTGATTGTTGCCGAGGAAAGTTGAATTTCAGAATTATCCGGCCCTATATTGCCCACAGGAGCGACCAGCTGGTAACTTACTCTATGAGCGCCGTGGCCCAAGTTCGATTCATTGAACGGATTTTACAACTTGCTAATCTTTATTTTTCCACTGTTCTGCTCTTTTTTCACATTTACTTTGCCTTTTCATTATCAATCATTTACCGTTCAGCATTTTGATTTTTTAAAATGTAATTCCATGTGGCAAAAGAAAACACTAAAGAAAGAATGGTTAACATCGAATCATGGTCCTCGGGTATATGAGACAAATGCTCTACCGCGGATCTAACTATATAGTGACTTTTTGATTTTTGCTTCTTTTCAGCATCGTCAAACAAAATTCCTGTCTACGGGGCACCCCCAAAAAGATAGATCTTGCTACCTAGACTGCTTTAAGCTACACTAACCGCCTTGGCCCTTGATCGATTTTTGGAAGAATTTTTGCATTTTTCCATAGATTTAAAAGAAGAGTAAAACCGCTTATTTGTTGAATTTCTCCATTATGAAATCATTGTTCCAACAGACCCGTTTACTAATGTATTTCAGTTTATGCATGTTGCCCTCCTGTACCCCTTGTAGTCGTCAAGAGAAACGTTTATTTAAAAGGTATACTTAGTATGCATAAAATTAGTAAACAGGTCTATTGCATATCAAAATTAAAATAAAGGGTTGAAACATTGTAATCTAATCATGGACCTTGGTCTTACCGAGGGGTGTTCACTGTGGCAGCTCCATGGTCTTCCAAAGCCAAGTCATCACCATTGACCTAACCAAGTTGTCTAAATAATGGTGCATTTTGTTTTTAATCCTCCAGTATTTAGGAGTGCCAAGCAATTAAACAGCACTGGTAAGCTTCCTAGCCCACGATCCGTGATTATATTTGAAGCAGATCTGGGTCCCCCCTCTCTCTCTCTCTCTCTCTATCCCACTCCTCCGTCGATCTCTCTCTGGAAATGAATACAAAACAAAAAATACTAGCAATCACAAATATTTTATTAAAATATTAGTACATCTTGATATTATGGCAAGCAAAAAGTCTTGCTGTAATTGTTACATCTTCAGAAACTACATATAAATTCACATCATACCAAAGATCAAATCAATAATCACAATTTTCCAGGGTACATGGATCGGATTACAGTGTTAGTAACAATTCTTACTCTGCAAACAAAACTACGTATACTTCAATCAAACATAGTTTTAGTTTATAGTTATACATGTATATTTTATATATATATTCAGGATAATTATCTACATATCCATATGTTTGGTGTGGTGTACAGAAAGCTTAAAGCCACACTGTACTAATAAATCTCCTATAGCGCCATCTCAGGTCAGCTGTAGCAGTATGGTCCCGTAACTCGCTGCGCTGTCAGTTCGCGCATCGAGTCCTCTGTCTGCGAAGCAGAAATAAGGTATTGGGTTATGCAATGTTGGCAAGTTGACCATGAGATGGCGCTAGTGCAAAAGTTCATCAGTTTAGTATCACTTTAAATTAAATCAAAGGCCTTTCAACTACTACACTGTAACTGCACACATCTACATTTTTACTTCTTTTATATTTGATACATACATAGGAATTTACAATTTAGTGTAACTACTTGTTTCTTTTATTTTAATGAACTTGATAGACAGTGTACATGTCAAACATACACACACGAATACTAAACACAAATACATGTACAGAAATCTAATTTCAATAGAATGTTAAATTTCATAAATACTTCTCATTTCACACTGCACAACAACGTTCATCACACATTGTTCAAAGAGTACTTTCATGTAACATATCCTCAAATCAGTTTTGTTTGTCATTTCAAACTACTTGTTCATAATACATTCATTTGTTCTTATGTTTTTGATGCATTCATTCCATGTTACATGTACTTTAATTTCACACAATAGAATAATCGGTATACATTGATCAAATAAATCTAGAGACGAACACTGCCCACTGCAAACCTTGATCAAATTTGTTATGCTTTTACACTTGTTCATTCTTTTTCTTATCAAGTACAGGCTATAAAAAAAGCCTTTAATTGTTCTTACGTTCATATTCATACAGTCATGAAAACAAAATTACCAGTAATCTCAAATCTTGTACAAAAAATAATCTGTAAAAAATGGCAGCCATTTTCTTTTGTGCTGAGCTGATGTTGAAATGCTACACGAATAGACAATTGAATGACAGGTTTTTGATGCATCAGAGACGTCTAAATCACAATAATCAGTTCCTTAACATTACATTAAACCATAGATTTGAAGCGAACCCATGACAACCTCAGTGTGGTGTGATACAAAGGAGGGTTAGATTACAAAGTGACGTCAAGTATCACCCTAACCCCAGGAAAATGATGCAATAAGATGCACGGATGACAGAAATGGGCTTCATGATGTACGGAATGTAACACAAGAGTAAATAAGATGCAACATGTACTTGAATTATATTGTGAAAAATTGAAGAAAATCAGATAGATGTAGGTCGAAGTGTAATGTATACAAATACATGCACAAGGTGTAATATATAATATTGCATGAAAACATAGAAATATACCAGGAATGCATAGATTTTCTTGGCAGTAACGATGAAGGATGTGCATATATGAATAATATATCATGCAACAGAGCAGATACAGTGTTTACAGTGTGTGTTCAAGTATAAAAGGATATGAATACGGTACATGATGCATTATACTGCATGGAAAATTACATGTATTGGGTATGCATAGATCTCTTAGCAGAGGCCTTTGAATACACATATATAAGCTGTCTATAATTAGAATATATTCTATGAAAGAGGATGGAATACAGGTTTTTATTTAAACAAATCTGGAAGTAAATATAAGCACACACTCTGCTACAATTTCAAAACAAAGCAACTTCAAGACAATCAATAACATGATATATATATATATATTTTACAACTATGAAATGGTATGAATATGAATACATATGAGACAATACATACTAAACGGCAATGCAATTGTAAAGGCGAGTACATAAGTTTGTTGAATCTATATAGAGATTAAAAAAAAAAATTTATAAAGCTGAGAAAGCATACATTTTCTTACATCATGCTAAACTGTGGAAAAGAATGATAATCATAACACAAATTGTTCAAGGTGATGTTTTAATTGAATGCCACAAAAT
The DNA here is from genome assembly GCA_037976565.1 of Mesocentrotus franciscanus. Taxonomy (NCBI): domain Eukaryota; kingdom Metazoa; phylum Echinodermata; class Echinoidea; order Camarodonta; family Strongylocentrotidae; genus Mesocentrotus; species Mesocentrotus franciscanus. Next base: position 30,299,225 of record CP137676.1, on the reverse strand, counting down.
GGACTTTAATTTGCTTGCATAGGCTTTCATAGTTAATTTCATAGAAAAGATGCAAACAAAAATCATTATAAACACACAAGAAGTATAATCTCTTACAACAGTGAAGGTCCTTGATTGTGAAATTTAGCTGGAAAGGGATGGAATAATGGAATAAATGCTACAGTACATATGATGGGGTATTACATGATTTCAAAAATGTACAAAAATAGGACTTGAATGGAATTTACAGAAATACATGGTTAGATATAATACATGGTGAATTATCAAAAGGTGAAATATATATATATATATAATTAATATGACGGTTAAAAAGATAGTGTATTTACAATTACGGTGACATGATCAAATCGTTATGCTTTACTCGTTTTACCATAAGATTTTCACAACTTGAATAGACGGTATATATTAAAGTAATTTCATGCAATCAATCAGGATTAGGATTTATACAATATTTGCTATTCAAAAAAAATATTGAGATAGATGCTTGTGCATTGGGCAGCATTTTGGTAGATTTCATGTCAATGGGAGGTATGTTTTGTTATAAAATGATTCAATTCACAACAATATCCACTGATTTAAAAAAAAAGGAAAAGTTTTGATAACATATTGATTTGTTCTTATTTGGGAAAATACAAGCAAAATCGAATTGAAGCACATCAAAGACAGGTAAGCGTGTTCATGAATATGCTACAGCTATATACATGTACATATGACAGTAAATGCAAGTTACTGGAATGCAATATATGGTTGAATATATATACAACATAAATATGTATCACGTACACATCATCTGCAGGGAGCTAGAAGGGCATTAGTTTATATGCTTTGACACAGACAGAGCAAACGCCCTTCTGGCTCTCAACGAACGATATATAATGATACTGGTATGCAGATAATCATATACATGTACATACATCATCTATATGCAAGGTGAAAGTAACGTGAACAAGAACAGATATGAGCATAGGAGTTCCATTCCTGCATGATACAAAGGCTGCAGGTACATGCAAATGCAAATGATATAAACATGACTGATCAGTGGTTCTTAACCTTGGGGTCCTGACCTCTATAGGGGTTACTGTGATTTTTTTTTTTTTTTGGGGGAGGGGAAGGGGGTAAATGGGTCATTAATAAATGAATTCCATTTAATCTTCATTAATATGCATAGTTGATTACAAGCTTAGGAATAACAGCACTGGCCAAAAAGTGCAATTTGGGAGTAACGGCACTGAAAAGGAATGCCAAATGGGGTCACAAGGACAATAAGGTCAAAGGTCATGAACCACTGGGTCAAAGCATGCAATGAAGATGACAATATAGAAGAAGATGAGGAGGTATCTTGAAGGGATCTACTTGATGTCACAGAGCAAAGCCACCCCCCTAAGGATCCAGTGATCAGGGTTCTGGGTTGTCTTCAACTCTACGGGAGCAATGTACGTCAGATCCGTCCTAACAGGCTTCTTGTAGATCGGACACTCATACATGCGTGGGTCGCGACCCATCGTGCTGTTGATAGCGTAGATATGGATGACCGGGAGAGGCTCAAAGAGCACTTTGGGTTTGGGCTCTATGAGGCGACAACCACGTCGATCCCAGCTGGCTCCCTCTAGGAACAGGCCGTAGACGTAGACGCCCTCTTGTGGTGGCTGGCTGATGTCGTCTTTGAGGAAGCGTGTGACATCGTTGTGGAGGACCACACTGTCTAAAGCCCAGCCCTTGTGAGCTCTTGTAACTTCCTACAATGACAAAGAATCAAATGATAGAGAATGTCAGTGTTAAAAATTACTCTACAGACATCTAAAAATGAATTAAAATATATTCCCCTGATTCTAAAGATTCTATAAAACATTTACAAATAGCATAAATTGCTTCAAATTAACCTTTCATAATAGCATGCATATTATGATGCTCACAAATATTTTGACGATGATCACAAATATTTTGATTGCAATAACATTAATCAATAATTCAACATCACAATTCAAACATGCATGTAAGTTCATACATGTCCTACAGAGTGATCTGCTGAGCTATTCTTTGCTATCTTTGAGGTTTAGAACCAGAGGTTGACAGAAGAAATTGTGAACTTGCAACATCCAAGAATAAATAGGAAAATTGTTTAAAAAAACTAAATTTTTTACAAGACCAACAAGACTGATTCATCGCTCATCTACCTGCTGCCAAAAATACTCCTCCAAGAGTTGAAGATGAGGCAATAGCCACATTTAGTTCCAATTTTTCCCAGAAATCCCTGGGCCTTACCTGTCTCATTGCAGTCAGGAATCCCTGAGGGTTGAAGAATCCAGTCATCCAGAAAGTGTTTGGCCTTCCATCAAAGCACCACGAATGAAACTGCTTGTTCCTGTCCAGAAGCTCGGTAAACCAGAAACCCAGGGTGGATGATGCCCAGGAAATCCTGCTCCAGGTAACTGGGATACGCCCATCAAACATACTATCCAGGGCATCACGCAGGTTCTCATTCATGATGATGGTGCCATCGATGGCAAGCTTGAGGTCAGTCAAGGTGCTTCGGACAAGAGAGATGACCCTCTGCATCCGATCGATCTCCTGTTTTAGGAAGATGTTCATAGGCATGAGGGCGCCCATCTTCTGGAGACGGTCACGCACCTCGAAGGAGATGTAGTCAACAGGGAGTTTGTCAAGCATGTCATCTGCCATGCGGGTGACGGTGACCTCACGCGTCTCTCCACCTCCACTACCGCTGTCCTTCGGCTGGATACTGAGGATGGTACCTAACACGGTCCTGGCAGTGTTGCTCTGATATCTGAATACAGGATGGTAGCAGAAGAATGTATATATCATATACAGTTACGAAGGAAAATCAAAAGAGGTCATTACTGATACATGGTCATTCTATAAATGTTATAAAACACACACTTCTCTTGGGAAAATTGTAAAAAGTTGTCTATGTGGGCAGGTGGCCTTCATGTAGAGTTGATCACTACAACAGGTTTGACTGTACTTATGTGTGCATGTGAGATTTAAAGCCTGTCTGCACTAGTTTGGCCAGGAGAGATTAGACCTCCCAGCGTGGTCACTGACAGGTGGTTATCTCATCAACTCAGCTCTCAATTAACATAAGAAAAAGAGGATCATGGGGGACCAATGGGCACTGCTTAGGCATTGTTTTCTATATAGAGGGAGCAAGTAGCTACAAGTAGATCAGTGGGGCTTTAACAAGCTGATTTCTTGTAATCTTTACTTGTTCCTAGTGGATTGGCACTAATAGTGTGAGACTTTGACTTGTTAATGCCGTATGAACTAGAGTATATTTATACAAACAAATATGAATAGCATGTTTACTGTTACAGATGTTGAAGAACAGAATTTGGCATGTTGCACACAATTGGCATCATACAACCGAATGCTTTTACATATCACATGCATACAAGTGGTTCAGATAATGTCCTCAACCACAACAGACGGGATTAAACTTACGTGATATCCGCATTGGGGTGAAGTCCAAAGGCTTCTGGAGTATCAGCAAGAGGCAAGCTATTGATGTACTCGATGTACTGATTGCAGTTGCTGCACTTTGGTATGGCATAACCCTTATAGAAAGCAAAGTTGGGACTGAACATGCCCTCACTGAACCACACTTTGGCAAAGGTGTTGAGGAGTCGTTTGTCGTAGTCGTCGGTCACACGGCCACCGTACTGGATCTCTCCAATCATGTAGCGCACCGTCGACCAGGACACGCCCTTCTTGATGTCCATGTCATCCAAATGATTCTGATCATGAGAATACAAGGATAAATGGTTTGAAATAGTTATCTCTTACATAATGCTAAAGCATGAAGGCATTATGTAAAGTCAATAAATTCTGTATCTTTCAATTGTCATGTTTTGACTAAATCACAATATTAAGCACGTCAAAGTAAGAGCAACAGTATCTTAACATGGTAGCATGGTAACACTCCCGGAGATCCATCATTATCACCCTGACTAAAGCCAGTGGCCGACATGTAGTACTTCGTGAAAGCATACCAGGTACTCATTTACACCTGGGTGGAGAGGGCTATATGTTGATTAATGTCTTGTCAAAAAGGGTTAGTGCCAGGTTGGAATCTGAACCCCCAACCTCTTGACTTAGAGTGAAGTGAATGATTTACTGTGACACCAGCAAAATTTAGTGTACAAGAAATGCTCGCAAATCTCGGAAGTGGTTGCGAAAGTCTCATGCCATAAAATAATTTAATTAAAACTGGCTTGACTGTATTTTTGTCATTTATCAAAGTTTCTTGCTGAGAAAATGGCCGTCATTTACAATTTGGGAAAGCTTCATGTCATGGAAGTTTCTGGATTTATAGTATACCACGGCACCTCAACAATATATCACTTACAGAGCATCATACAGCTCAAGACTCTGAAAGATTCTTACCTGCTCAAACTGCACAGTGGAGCTGAAATCCGCTGCATTGAACTCATAGGGGATGTTCCATCCTAGTGGGCCAAACTTGCGCCTCTCCTGCACCGTGGTGTGGAGGAAGGCTGTACCATACAGCATAGGCTTCCATTGGGGCATGTTGGAGACATCCAACTGGTCTTGGGTGATACCTGCATAGGTACGCTTCAGCCCCGCCTTGATACCCTGGGGAGGCTCGTTGGTGAACTTGATGCACATCTGTGGGTTAATAAGGAAATCAAGAGATTAGGAAAATGAAAATTATGGAAAATGGAGAAAAGGTAAATGGACTTTGAAAGAGACTTTTTTGAAGAGGAAAGGATGAGAGCAGTCTATGACACCTTAAGAAATCCATGTACTATATGTGGTCCTATGTCAAAAATGACTGAAACAGATACTATACCTTGTCTAATGGGAAATTAAAAGATGCCAACAAGATTTTATTAAACAGCCTAGTGACTGATAGTGAAAGTTATGAACTAACAAATGTGCTTTACAAGTACTAAACAATTGCACACAAATTTGATTTTGACCCTGTCCACATTTTTAAATAAGTTTGATCTTATCAATGGGAAATAAAGCCTTACTAAAAAGCTCCACTGGGTGAAAACAGAAAAATCAGAGAAACAGGTTTCTGAAAGGTTAAACAAAATCAGACAGATAACACTTTCTAATTGTAATCTGTTTCTCTGAATTTTCTGCTCTCCTTTAAAAAGACTTGCTTTGAAGGTTGAATTATCCTTGCTACTTGAATTATGCTACTGTTTAATATATTAAGTATCAATAAGGCCTTGGTGAACTCACCTGTAGCAGACTGATTGGGAAACTCTTGTGGACCTCTGTAGTCATCCACAGCCTGAAGTCTTCATGTATAACTTCAGTCTCTATAATGGTGTCCATTAGTTCATTCAAGAAGTCCAGAGACAGATGGCAGTTCTGAAGCAACACCCATCCACCCTGAAGGAAATAAAAGATAACATAACAGTTTACAATTTTGCAATTGGGCTGTAAGTCAGGTTTAAGTTTACAAATAGATGTAAAACAGAGTTGGGTTCACAGCTAAATTGTTTTAAACTGCTGTTGGAAATAAACCACAGAGTAATTGATGCCAGAGCCTATGTAGTACAACTGAACAGAAAGGTTATCTTTATATTCATTCAAATCAATGCTTCTTAACCTTGAGAGTTGCAACCATCCTGGAGATAACCAAGACTAACAGGGGGGGTAATGAATGGGCCATAAATAAAAATAAAAAATTATTATTCAATAACTCTTGGTTAAATTACAGATCAAGAAAATTAATTTTGGTGGATAATGAAGGAATGTCAAGGAATATCAAATGGGGATATGGGGCCAACAGAGGTACAGAAACAACTACTACTTTAATAAACTGCTGCTGTCAATAAATGATTTCTTGATGGATGTACTCACATTGGCCATGAACTGCTGCAGGAGCCTCCTGGCATGGACTTCCTGACCCTGTCCCATAGAGATGGAGCGGCAGTCAAACTTCCTCTTCTTGGCCAGACCTTCGATCATGTTGGTGGGATCCGATCCCATGGATAGGAAGCAGATCAGTGGGTTCCTTGGGTCAGATTCATCAAAGGTGCCTTCCAGATCTAGGATCACACCTTCAGAGTAACGCTGTCCCATGGAGTCAGCTGAAGGGTTTTAACAGAGATTGATAATGAAAATATCTGCTCAGAATCAGAAAGATCACATTCTTTCTTGTAGGCTTGGGTATTTGTCTAGTCTTGTATACATCAAAAGAGTTATGACTCTGAATTATTTAATACATAACATATCGAGTGTATTCAAATCTTCAACCATGTTTTCTGAATGTAAGGCATGTCATGTTTTTTACATTTTCATGTCTTTAAAATGAGTTTCAAATACCTTCGGCAGCATAGATTTGTTGCATCCACCCTTCAATACATAAACCACCTAACAATCCCTGATAACTCTTCTAAAAAAAAAAAAAATTAGCTGCATATAATACTGGGAATTAAAGTTCATTAAACCTACAAAGTATTAAACACATATTACTCTGTTGATTACATAATTCACTGCCACTCTTCTGGAACGTAAAGAATTATTGTTAGTATAAAAAAGAACAAAAACAGTATTCTACACTTGCAAGTAGTTTCAATCACACCAAAAGTACACACCACAAGGCTCTTCATTGACTTACCAATATACTTCCTAGCCTGAGCCAACGTTCTGTCCGGACACCATGACCTGATCAGCAGCAGTTTCCTGAACACATCCAGGGACTGATGATACCCATCCGGTATTGCCTCCTCCTCGGGTGCCTCCTTGTCGAACCAGTGCTTCCACTGCTTCTCGTTACGGCTGACCTGATTAATGACCTCAGAGAAGTGTTTGAGTTTGCTGAGCTCCACCAGGTTGAGCCAGGTGATGTCCAGGATCCACTTGGACGGCTTGGTAGGACAGGCGTTAAGGTCCAAGGTGGCACCACCTAGTACAGGAAAAGCCACAAGGATATAATGGTTCAGAATAAGTAAAAAGGCACTTTGTTAGTGCAGCATCTGGATGTACACAGCTAGACAAACTCTTCATTATAACAGAAAACAAATGCAACTACTTGTTGGTCACATCCATTAGCATTCACTAGTACTTATCAAATTCAGAAAGCAAGAAAATACATTGAGTATGGGATGGAGGGTTAAAGTTGATATGCAATTATTTGAAGACTGTTCTTGTTACTTTTTATTCATTAACCTCTCTCCGCTACTTGGTAATAGATGTTGCTCTTCTGTAAGACCCGTTCTCTGGGTCTTTGTTCTATGGTTTAAAAAAATTCAGGAAATTCATTCTAAATAGACCATCCCTCAAGTAATGATGAATTCCATATGGACATAACATTGCTTTGACCACGTCAAGGTATCAATTCCACATCACACTAAACATGATGATTACATTACACACATATGAACTTTGTAATCAACAACACAACTGACCTTTGATGAGGGTCATGAACTCTTCATGTTTGACCTTTCCACCCTGGAGGTCAATCTTGAGTGTGAGTAGAAGGGTGAACATGAACTTATCATCCTCATAGAGACCTCTGGCAGCGTACTTGAAGACAGCAAACGTCATGTAGTCAATGATGTTATTGATACGTTTACTTGTGATTGGACTCTTGGTAGAACTGAGGAGAAAAAAAGGAGGAAAATCAAAGTTATGATTATAAATATTTGATGACATACATGTACACTCCACTTTTAATAGCTACCAAGAGGTGTCTCTACAGAAAAGCAAACTAAAAAGGCAGACTGATTAATAGTGCGAAACTATGTTGGCTCCAATGTCCAATAGCGTTTGATTGATTGATATGCTTGTCTTGACCCATTTTCCAAAGAAAGCAAAGTTTGTCTTTGTCTTGTCTGAGCTCTAGCGAACCTTAAATTTCAAGCCTTACTCAAGAGAATAGTGATGAATAAACTAGTTTTATCCTAGGTTTACACTAATGATATTCATTCAAAGACCACTGATCTACCCATCAAGCCATATTATTGCCAAAATAAAAAAAATTGGATTACAAAACTAGTACCCTGATGATACGTTTAAGAGTTTGCAGCATCCTTCTTATAAACCATATCATTCCCAGAAACAAATCTTCAAGTCCACTTTAAGCTGAGAACAGTATCTCCCAGGTGTAAGGGTACTTACTTGGCCATGGAGAGATCAAAGATCCCCAGGAACTGCTTGAGAGACGTCTGGTACATGACATTCACCATACTCATCTCGGTGATCAAGAAGTACAGGATGCTACCTCGAGTGGCCACTAAAGAAGGACACATCAGGAAATAAAAGTTTGATCCAATCAAGAAATCGACATGGTTCAATCTAGAGTCAAAGATGACTAAGCAGTATTTGCAATACTAAAAGATTTAGATTACACAGCATAGCATCACACCTTCTAGTTTCTCCTTTTAGATCAAGCTACTTAGAAGCACACAATAACTCTTTATGCAATGCTCTTTCATTGTTACCACTTGCATACAGCATTTCCACTATGTGTCTATCATTGTATTGTTAGATTTGACATCACTTTCAATATTTCAACCATAATTTGTCGAAAATAGTTACAAGAAAACCATGATTTCTCCAAAAAGCAATATAACAAATGCAATAAGATTTTTCACATTGTGCTAGAATCAAAGACATACACAAATGCATGAGAGTTATTTTTCTATAGGGCATTATATTCACATTAAAAAGGAATAAATTAAGACAAAAATGGTAATTAAACAATACCTGGTCTGAATTCTTCTCTAGCAAGGTTGATCTTGACCTCTGTATCAGCAGCGATCTGAAGCTTCTGACTGACCTCCTCAGCCGTAGTCTTGGTGACCTGAAGCACCGTGATGAGCGATTCGTCATCAACGAGGGAGCCCTGCGTGCTTGTTAGACGGTAGAGGAGGTTGTCCTCCAGTTCTTTCATCTTACGTTTGTTGGCAGTGACGTCCTCCACAAGTTTGGTACGCTCTGCTTCAAGCTCCTGGATGTGAGGAAGGATCAGAGCAGAAATTGCATTTGGGTAAGGGTGTCTGATACCATGACCAGAGAACCTGATCTCATTAGCAGTTGCAAATAATCTGAATTGATCACATGCTCAAATGATTGGATTACGAATAGATTAATGATTGGTGACTGACCACTTATCAATCAAACACACTTTAAATGAGATGGAGTCCCTGACATCCCATTCTAGAGCATAATAAAAGACTATTACTGAACCTTGACAATCTTAAGGTGTATACAAGAAAACATCGAGTGCGGATATGAGATTTTCTCAATTCCCTCTCCCTCTTCATTTACCTTTAACCCTCGATAACAGAAAATTGCATCACAACTAAATCTGTAGGCATCAATAAGGAAATTCATAGAGCGCCCCCTAGGGTTACTTACACTCTTTTCTGTCAGGATAACTCTACCCAGGAGCTGATCCTCAAGGCCTTTCATAGTGACAGTGAAGTCAATGATGGATGTCTTGGCACTGATCTCAGGGGTGTAGGCTGGGTTGGGAAGCTTGGTGGTGACGTAGAGACGGAATCCCTCCATCACGTCCACTTCCTTGTCTCCAACTTTCACCTGGAAGAAAGAAAGAATACCAGATCATTCAAGAAAAATAGGTCATGAAACCATTTCTTCTACATGTGTAAGTTATGTGTGATGTTATGTGCTTTCCACACAGAGGGTCTTACAAACAATAATGCTTGATACAAAATACTGTTTCTAAATGCTTTACAGATATTACGCCAGTCATCAGATTCATTCCCGCAGTGTGCACCATCTCCACTCCCTGGGGAGTATTCCTACTATATGGTCATTATGAGGGCATATGACATATACTGTACTATAACAAGGCTTTTGTCATCCTACCAGGTCTCCGTTTCTCTCCTGGGTATGGAGTGGCAAATGTAGATTAATGCCTTGCCAAAGACATTAGTGCCATGTCGGGGATCGAACCCATGACCTTTGCATTTCCAGTCAAGCATTCGAACTACTCGACTACGACACCCCTTCATGAATGGAAGACGCAGATAAGTGTTGCCACAAGATAATATCAAATAGGCTATTCAGCGGATATATTATCAGCTTACACTGGCATGCATCCTCTCTTCTTGATGCACATCCTATATGACTTCACAATCTGTGATCTAACATTCAACTCTTAGACTCATGGTTCAAAGTTAATTACGTACACGGTTTGCCCAAGTTACACAAATATTCTGTATTAGCCTTCGATAAAAAGTTAAAAACATCATTTTCAAGGAAAGTCTCTCGGAAAGAAATCTCCTACCAACCTTAAAAGAACTTTCACTTTTGAAATTTTTACCAACTTGTTTTATAGTAGTCTTTGAGACACACAAATATATCTATCACTGACAATTCTAGTGAACAGTCTTAGAGCAGACATCGATACTAACCTTAAATGTGCTACCACTCTTGATGTAGTTCTTCTCCAGGACATTGTCCAAAGCTGGGTCAAGCTCTTCACCCACGTCTTCAATCAAGAGAGGGCGCCCTAGGGACAGGCAATCCTCAAGATGGGTCCTGAAGTACTTGTGGTTCAAGGATGTGACCTGTGAAAAGGCAATACAAATTGAATAGTTTTTGTTTACATCATAAAACCTACTAATGTTGTAAAGCATCGTGGGTGCTTCATTCACCCATCATCATTGATAGACCACAGCATCCCAGGATTTACAATGTATTGACACATCAAAATCGCATCAGGTTTCAAAGAAAAATCCACTAAAAATATCAAAATTGCAATCAAAAGGAAATTATTGTTTCAAAAGTCGTATCCAGAGACGCACAGGTCTTTGCAATAGCTCTTGATCAGAAGAGTATAAGGCATTGTATAATCCTCATGCTTACAATATCATTTAGGAATAAAACATTCTGATCTTTCATATTTATCCCGTGAAATATGAATTGATTTTTGTATAATGCCCATTTTCCATAAACCAAAGCCCAAGTTATCTCAGGCTTTGTATTTACATGGTTTATTCAGAAATAAAAGATGTTATTTTCCCACTACTATTCATGACAGATTTTTCTAGATTCGTAAACCTAAGACCACTGTTTCTACATTCAAGAACTAGATAAACAAACTCCTGTGTCTTACCTGCATCTCATTAGCAGCCTCTCTATTCTTGATCCAGATCTTACCCTGTCCTTGAGGGTCAATGAGCAGAGGGAATCGGGATGCCTTGGTGACGATGATACCGTTCTGGATAGACAACTCATCATTAGGCAAACCTTGTAGGTTCCACTCTGCAATCTGATAAGATATTACAACAGAAACAGATACATGTATTAAAAGCTCATGATAATATTCAGCTTGACACGAGTTGAATCACAAGCAAATAATAAAGGAAATATATACTCATAAGAGTGTGATAATATTTAGTTTGAGGCAAGTTAATCTGCTGGACAGCTAACAATTTTATTTCCCAGAGTGTAAAGGTATCATTTAAAATGCAATCTGACATATTGTTGAAGTACAGATTACAGACGATCACAATGCTGAAAAACCTTGATGACTTTTTCATTCTATTTGGTACCTATTGAACACCTGGGTGGAGAGGAGAACGAAAGTAAAATGCCTAGGTTCAGGACATAAGTGCCATGCAGGATATTGAATACACAACCTTTGCATCTTCAGTCAAGAGTTTAAACCACTTGAATATGACACCTTTACATGGTTGTACATGTACACCACATGCTCTGACAACAATCACTCTATGGTTGAATTCCTGCACTAATCAAATTCTTCAACTTCAACCGGGGAACACTATACAACAATATACTTCACCCCAACCAAAACTTTTAATAGAATCTCAAACCTAAATGCAGCCATGACTCTAGCCGTACATCTTTCACTCAATAACGCTTCAAACAATTGTCTGCAAATGTTGTAGCAGTGAAGCACCCTCTACAAACAACAACTGAAAACTTACTGTAGTGTTTTCCACCAACATCTCAATGAGATTAAGGTTAAATGTGAAGGGGATCTTCCTAGTCTTCATCTCCTTCTGCCAGTCCTTGAGGAGCTTGCTACGGAACTCCTGGTTGAAGGGTCCGGAGTAGGACAAGAAACCTGTAGCCATCAGGACATCACCAACCAACCTGAAAAGAATTAAGGTGTAAAACCTGATAAATGACTGGCTTGCGAAGTACCGTTGTTTGTTAAAATTTATACATTTTCTGGCAGTCATTGAGGTGTTTGCTACAGAACTCTCGGTTGAAGGGACCCAAGTAAGATATGAAACCTGTAGACATCAAAGCGCCAACCAACGTGAAAGAAATTGAGGTGTAAAAGTGATCTAAATTACTGGTCTCAGATAAATGTTTATAAGAACTAATTTTTAAAGACTGGTCTACCACATATGTAATGCTTCTTTTTGAGATGTCAACATGCCATTAGGATATCACTACCACATACATGCCATAAAGTATCAATAACGGTTGCTAAATATTGTTTTCTTTCTAAATTGGAAGAACCATGTCCTCATTGGGATTCTCTTTGGGGGCAGCTGAATTACATCTGTGGTACTAGAGTAACGATAAATGATGTTTTGTCATTACTGCTAACGGTGAGATACAACTCGTAGATACCCCATGAACAGGATGTCTAACTGTATGATCTTACCTGCCAATCTGTGCCTTGAATTCCTTGTTGGCTTGTGTCCATCTTTCTTTCTCACCACCCAGACCACTGATCAGGGTGGAGGCGGCATCCATCTTCCTTCGGCAGCTGTCCGCATCATCCAGAAGATCCTGGTAGGAGTGCAAAATTGGTTCCATTCATCATATCATACCAAACCTATGTTTGATTGTTTGTTTTAACTGACTGCTAAGAAAGCATGTGTTATGCTTGTAAGCAACCAGGAGACTGACGGCTTTAAGTCCTCTCTGAGGGACGCTGTAATGAGGATTAATATCTTACCAAAGGACTCTAGCGCATCGACTTGGGTTCGAACCTGGGACCACTGCTCTTCCACTGAGCCATCGCGCTTACAGTTATTCAATATTTCATAGCAAATGTCAACGTATCAGTCTTTTGACTTTTGTTATGTCATTTATTGCTAATAAAGATTAATTTGACCAAACATAACATGCATATGGTGCTTCATTCACACTACAAATGTGTTTGTGTTAATAAATAACTTTTAACCAGGCCAGCCTGCATTCATCAGGGGTGAGCAGCTTGGGTTTATAAATTGTTAAATCATCATGGTCTATAGACTTCTTCCCCATAATCACCCTGAGAATGATTACAATATTCATCAATAACATGTTTGTATCCATGTCTAAAAATTAAGTTCTCTAGTGCTTGGTCTTAAAGGTATAGACCAGTTTTGGAAACGCCCCTCTCTCAAAAAAATGAAATGGAAGCTCTCATTACCAATCATGTGAAAGAATATGTTTTGACTAATACGTGATGATACAAATTTTGCCGGGAAAGTCGGGAAACCGCCTACAATTGATATATTTGGGAAATTATTATATCTATTGGGACCAAATAGATATCGCGCACGTGGTCGCGTAGTCCCATATACATCTTTCTGTGTACAGTGCATGTAACTTTACCAAGACTGGGCCAAATTTCTTATCATTTTGATGATTCCAGAACCTTGCAGTACACACCAATACTTATATGCTAGATGATCAACCTTTTCTGATCGATTCCACTACGTTTCTTTCACAATGCAATCGCATGACCAGAACTGGTCTTTCTCTTTAACAAGCACAGGTTGTGGCCCCTCTAGTCATTCTGCATATGACTATCATGGATCAACATCTTTCTTTTTTGGAACAGCATCAAATTCAGTTCGAGCCTTGTCAAGCTCTCCCTGTTGAACCAAATTCAATCTCATGTTTTTTTTTATCATCCTATCCAAGGGACTTTGTCTTACCTGTTTCTTTTTCATAGCAGCATCATACTCAGCCTGGGCCTCGTCCAGCTCAGCCTGCTTAGCGTCCAGCTGTTCCTGGGCTCCAGCAAGGTCACTGTTGGCTCTGCCAAGTCTCTGTTCCTGGACGGCTAAATTAGCCTGATGCCAAGAAGCACAACAGAGAGAGGTAAAAATCATTATTTTTAAATCAAATGTTTATCACATAAGCCACCTTATGGGATATGGGATTCACGATCGACCCCAAAATATCAAATACAAGGAAAGTGTTTTTTTTTATCAAATAGTAAAGCAGTAGATATGCACGGACTGTGAATTACATTATAAAAAAATAGTGATGATGTTTCTTTAATAATATGATACACTTTATCTATTATCTTAGCTATATTTGAACTGCAGTATGAATGACATTCTTATTGAAAACACTGGTAACTTTTTTCCCTACCTACATTTTGATAATCTTTCAAAGAACCCTCTGAAAAGTCCCTTATTTCATCATCACACAAATGAAAGAAATTTTCACAATCATGTCTCAGAATGCTGACGTCTAGATTAGGGTTCATTGTACTTTCTTGTAAAAGGGAAAGGGGGTTTCATTTTAAGGATATCTTCAAAAACAAACTAAGGGTCCTACTATATCTCTTAATGGAAAAACAGTAACCAATACAGAGCTTTCTAAATTCATCATTTGCTAAAGGACTACTGAGCATATCAACTACTGGCGGGGGTACATTTGATGGATTTACCTTCAGGGGGAGTACTTCCTTGTTGATACCAAAGAAGAAGGACATAGCCTTGGCCCAGGAGCACAGACCAGCTACATCACCACACACCTACACCCACAAAGGACACAAAAATAATAACAGATTAAACAGGAGAAACACACGTATATAGACTTGACACAGGTATATATCTAGCAATACATAGTAATCAAAGTGTAGTCATACCACATTTAGTCAAATTATCTGAGTTTTCTTCTCCAAATCGCCAAAAACTACGTATGGATTTTGATACTTCATATTGCCTGATTGGAGGAAGAAGGGGACAAAGTTAATGCCCTTCTGGCTCTGCGCAGATGGTATCCTTCTTGTCCTAAAGTTAAATTTAAGCCAACATCACCCAGTGGACTTCTCTGTCAACCCAGTGGCACAGAAAGGGGTTTATTGAGAACAAGGAGGTTTGATAGTCTTTACCTTCTTGGCCGTCTCTAAGGTGAAGTCGTCCATTCTGAGGTATGGTTCTAGGAGCTCCACTGTCTCCTCATTGATGCTGTCCTTTTGGAAGTTCAGCAGACCCTGAAGAAACCCTGAACCACCCATCAACTGTACAATTGAAAGAGATCAAATTCTTAATTATTAGAGTCCAAACCTTCAAGTAAATGCTGCTTGGGTATTGACCAAGGTGAATTGGTCAACATGAACATGTGTACATATATGTAATCAGGAATCGTGATTCCAGAGCTACACCTTTTCAGTTGATATTGTTCTTTGTTAAGGTTGGCAGACCTTGAGGAAACCCTGAAACCCCACCAACGCTCCAAATTTCCTTATTCTGATACAGAGAGGAAGTGCCTTTTCTTTTGGAAATTAACCTAAGGAATTTTGTGATGTGGTCAAAACCTAAAGTTTTTATCATTCATGGAATACTGTCACACATTCCTAAAACCAGAAGAGATTCTACGACTACTATCAAAGTCGATGACATAGCTGATCATTCAATCTTGGAAATTTTATTATGAAATAACCAACAATTTCAAAATGAAAATGTTCCTCAATCTGCATCATTAACAATTCTAGGTGACTAGCACTTAAAATAGATATGGGCCCAGTAACTAACCTTGAGGGAGTCTCCCCAGGATGGAGTAGGGCTATCCCTCTCAGGGTCGAGACTAGTTGGACTAATCCTCCTCTGGAAGAGCAGCAATACAGTGTCCATGATGCGCATGATGAGATGGGGAGGCTTGCCAAGCTTACGCACGGTCGAAATGTGAGCAGGTTTGATGGTATTGAGAGCCTTCTCTGCCTCTTCCAGGGCTGGCTTGGCTGCCTCCAGTTTACCCATTGCTGATGCCTTGTCAATCTGTCCAGGAATGAAAAAAAAAATAGACAATCAAAATGCTACACTTCAAGATCCCCTAATCTGGGATCTTTCAT
This sequence comes from Mesocentrotus franciscanus, assembly GCA_037976565.1. NCBI lineage: Eukaryota > Metazoa > Echinodermata > Echinoidea > Camarodonta > Strongylocentrotidae > Mesocentrotus > Mesocentrotus franciscanus. Next base: position 30,283,195 of record CP137676.1, on the reverse strand, counting down.
TACTAGAGTCTCAAGAAAGTATACAAGCAAATTGCATTAATATTCATACTTTTGTTGTGCAGCACTGTCTAAAACGTTTTCTCATTATGGACTAAAGGCACCAATGAATATTCCCTCATGGAAACCTCCAAAGCAGTATACTAAATGTAAAAAAGGTAGGGTGTCATGATCTAGTGGATAAGTCATCAAACTTTGGACCACACGATACTTGGTTCAAATCTCTACAAAAATGATGTCTTTCTGCAAAACATCAATCTACAAATGCCACTCTCAACCCAGGGGAGTAAACGGGTACCAAGATGGAATTAATTCCTTGAGAGCTTGAATGCCCTATAATGAAGTTCAGCCTATGGTCAGGGTATTAATACCATTCAACCTTTGTATCTTCAGGAAAAGATACTTCATAATTTGAACAATTATTTTATCATTGTTATCAAGAAGGACAAGTATATGTATATACAAAACTTCAAACTGACAACCAACGTCTTTCTGCATCAACCTGCAGAGTAATGAAGCAGGTAAGCGGTTTTGGAAGAGATTGAACAGTCTACTCACATTGATTTCATCTACAATGGCTTGAGCTTTGTCCTTGACCTTTTGGACCTGAGACTTGACCTTCTCGGCTGCCTGAGCTTTGACTGCCACACTGGCCAACACCTGAAAAACAGAGGGTAGTAGTTGGTAAAGATAAACACAGAAATGACTCAAGGGAAATACACTAAAGATAGGCACAGAGATTGTCTTTATAGGCCAGTGATGAAAACTATGAATTCCTGTTAATACTGGATTATAAACAGGTGGGATTGATTTGAATCAATCGCAACTCTTTATTACACAGGAACCAGATTTAAAAAATAGGAAATGCTGTTCAAAGATGTCAGCAACTATAGACATGGAATCTTACAATGTATACATTTAAAAATTCCTTTAAAAACAAAAATATTTGAAGGCTAAACAATTTGTTTTACTTTTTTTTACAGTTTCAAGAAGGCAAATTCAAGTTAATGCCTCATACATAACAAATCAAATCAAAGATTAGAGTTTACCTGATGAATAAGGTAAGTTGATATCCCGACTACAGCTTGGATGCACTTAAATTTAGTCACTGAGACTTGTGACATGAGTTTCTTATTATTCACATCTGGGGGTGTTTCAAAGATCTAAGTTGAACTTATCTCTAAGTTGGACTTAACAATTATGGAAAGCCATTAGCATCTTTGAAAATATTTTGTAAAAATTATTTTAAAAGGCATAAAATGTTGATTCCAATCGTTCATATTTTCTATTATCAAGGAGACTTCATGTTCTTGATGTGGAATTTATGAAAAGTCTAAAATACTTGAATTTTTGCTTTTGAATATATTTTATTTTAAGGCTACAAATGGCTCTCCATAATTTTTAAGTCCAACTTAGAGTTAAGTTCAACTTAGGATCTTTGTGAAACACCCCCCAATTCTGGTAGCTATGGTTCATAAATGGTCTTCATCTTGGCCTGCAAAAACACTTACCACTTCTGCTTCCTTGGAGGCCACTGCCAATTCCTTCTCTTTGACAGCCAGCTCTATACTGAGCTCAGCCACCGAGGCCGAAGCTTCGACCAGCTTGTCCAAACCCGTGGTCATACGCCTTGAGAGCTCGTTGATCTCCTCGTACTTGCTGGAGTAGATGCTCTTGTAGCCTTCAATGAAGGACAGGTAGGACTTGGGTGTCACATGAGTGGCGCGTCGGAATCTGGATGAAGCAAAGAGAATGAGAGAATGATTAACATCTCAAAGAAACAAAGAAGATGCTTCTTTCTCACTGCAAACAGTGCTTTAATTGAATTAGAAAATCTGTAATTACTAATTTTCTATCAGTCACTTGGTGATTTTACTTTGTTGATTATTGTCAGAGGGTAAAATACTGGAACGGTATATATATATATGGTATCTACTCATTATTTTGTTGTGTCCTGTTGATGTACTAATCAAACTAAATATTTTGTTTGGATCATCTACCTGAAAGCAAACTAACATACCCAGATTTTCCCAAAAATGCTATGACAGCTGCAAAACTTATTCAGCAGCTCATATATCATTTTGACAGGGTAAAATACACCACCACTTGAGTGAAGCCATTACCAATTTCATATTGTTAAATTTGATATTAGAATAGGCTACATTACAGGTGCTATATTAGGGTAAGTCTGCAGAATGGATAGCTTGAGCTGAAATATGGGTTATGACTGACAAAGATGTAACCCTGCAAACCTCATACAAGCACTCTATCTCAAACTCACTGATACAAGATCTTGAACTCACCTTTCAAAGTAATCCACACAGGACTCAGCCACACCGTCTTGGAAGGTACCCATGGCCTGCTCCACTTGTCTCTTGACATCGTCGGTACAGACGATGTCAAAGACCTTCAGGAAGTGATGGGACACAGCGATGAGGGCATCCTTGGCCAGCGGCTGAACCAATCCATGGTACAACCTGAGATGAGACCAGGGAACTTGAGAGCTCTGTTCCTGAACTTCTCTCCAACCTGAAACAATGACGAAAATATTCAGTGTAACTTCATTGAAGTGATGTCTGTGGATAGAACTTTAAACCAACGGGGCTCTATTTCGCAAAACTGTCATAAGTACAAGTTCACCGACATCCCATTGAAACGCATACTTAACTGCACTACACCTGCTTCTACTTGTGCAAATACAATTACATGGATGTTCTTGTATTCCTAGCATCCCTGATAAACGATTCATATGATAGATGTACTTTCACAGGAAACTAAGCTGATCTGGCTCTCAGCAGAAAATGTAGTCCCATGTGAGCATATATGTGTTGCTGCTTTTCAATCTACACAATGTTTAGCAAGTTTTTGTAATTCATTTATATTTTGCTGTTCCAAATAGCCAATTCAATGCATGATAAACAATTCAGAATAACTTTGAAACAGTAATTTCTTATACTATTTCCTTTCTGGAACACAAGGCAACCCTAATTAATTAATAAATCTGTCTGACATTAAAAAAATACTTACAGGTGAGAAGCAGAGGACTGTGTGGAGGTTCTGCCTTGACCTGGTGATGAAGTAATCATAGAGGTTCTCTCCTGTAGGAGGTCTCCTGGGGTATTCTCTCTTCATGATTGGGATCAGCTCCTGCTGGATCTCATCGATCTCATCACGAGCAAACAGGTTAGACACCTACAATGATAGATAATAGATATTTGTTCTTGGTTTATTCAAACTTTTAACAAAAGAACCACTGGTCTGAGTTACAAATACACAAGTACGCTTAAATATTATACACAAAAAATCTAATCATTGAAAAGATATTTTTTTGTTCATACTTGAATACCCACAGAATCTATAAATCTCTTCTATACTATTCATTTCCATGTTCATTAAGCAAATTATGTTCAAGTTGCCTCAGACCAATGTTTTTGTTGCGCTACAAAGGGTACAACAGGAAAGCTTAAGGACTTAACAGAACAAAATGAGACACATTTTTCACAGACAAAACATAACCCTTTGTTGGACTAGTCCCAGAAGCTTTAATCTTTGATTGATTTTATCATCCTACAAAAGGTAGGATAGAACAACAATGTATTAAAGCAAGGTCAAAATAGGACAATAAATCTCACCTCTCCTGATGATAGGACATTATTGAGGTACTCCAAGAAGCTTTCATCTTTGATCTCATTGTCTGTGAAGATGAACGTGATACCCTTGCCTTGCTGTCCAGCCACACGGTACAGTGTCTTCAGATCTTCCATCAAGTTCGATGTGTTGTAAGATCTAACAGAACATCACATAACAAAATTGTAAGAAAAGTCCAATCTTCTAAGTGTAATGTCATTTTACATTTAACCCTGCTTTTGGTTTGCCAACAGATCTACAAATTTAGATGTGTGGCAGGATTTTACAAAATACAATACAACAACAAAAAAAGAGCCAGGTTCTCTTAAGTCAGCCACGACATAATGGATATCCCAATCTTTATACAATAGCTCCCTGAGAAACATAGGTATAGTTCTTTGCTAAGTGTGATCTGTAAAGATGTGTTATGTTTCAGAAATAATAAGGAATTGTCAAGGAACTTGCTTTTGCGTCACGTTTTGTTGCTGTCAAAGCAGTAACTTATTGGAAAAGCAAATAGCACGTTGATAGCATGTGCATACAAGCCCATTGAGAAGAAATGAGACCAGATGCATAAGTCCTCAAAGGGGGCTTCCAAAAAAAGCCCCAAACCCCACTTCATATATATCTGTACTCCAGTGTTTAGAGTGTTTGAGGACAGTTGAAGATAAGCCAGGATGACAAGCTGGAAGGACAGCACTCACCTTGTCAGTGTGATCTGGAAAGTCTTGTAGCCAGCGATGAAAGATGCCAAGCGAGTCAAACTCTGTTTACCCGAGCCTCCGACACCGACCAGCAAGGCGTTGCCACGTGGGGTACTAATAATACGAGAGATCTGTGATCGAACAAAATGAACACAAAACAAAGTGAAAATCAGTGGAAACGCTTTGAAGGTATAGTCAAATATAGAAGTTGAACATAACTAAAATGTAATTACTTTTTAAATATGAGAATACCAGAAGAGCAATTACACCGATGTTACATTGCTCCTATGACATTCTTCCACATGGAAATAGCAAAGATGATAATGATGGTGATTATCAGAATTCATATGGTGCCATACTTCTGTTAAACCTATTCAAAGGCACAGGCTCTGCCAATAAAGCCAGCACCGACACATCTGTTGAGAAAGCAGACATAGCTATGAGAAGACCAGACCACGTACCTTGACAAGATGTACCATTGCATCCTTGAAGAAAACCAGGTCCATCCCAGCTCCACGGACCTGCTCGTTGTACAGAGACATGAACATCTGCAGCCTCTCCTCCAGATCCGGGAAGGATGGGATGGGCTCGTAGATCTTGGGCATGTCAAAGTCAGCGTCTTCTGGCTCGTCTCCGGTTGCTTCGGGAGCGTCCCTGTTGAGGAGAGAGAGCATCATTGGTCAGTAGAGGTAGGATATGGTAAAGAAATGGAGCAAAGGTATTGAGAAGATGCACAGGGCTTAAATTAATCCGAGGTCACCAAGGCCATGGCCGTGGATGCCCTTTTGATTGGCCTCAATGCCCCTCTCATTGGCCTTGGAGATTTTTTGTGCCCTTTCCAATTCTTCCTATTTGTGCTGTAATATAGGAATGTGCCCTACAGAAAAGTGGCCTTGCCCTAAAAATATTGAAATTTAAGGCCTGGATGCATATCCTCACATCATCCCTACATCCACTATAACAAATCAGTTCAAAGGCATGTACCCCTAAACACAATAGGATTGGCGAGTAGATCTTGCGTATGTCAAAGTTCACATCATCAGGTACATTCCCTGTTGCCTCGGGAGCATCCCTGCAGCACGAGAGGAGATCATCATCAGTCACAGATACAGAGCACAATTATCTAACAGATAATATATTCCTGTCAACCATTGGAACATAAGCTCTTTTACACAGCAGCAATTGTCCTCTCAATGCATCACCTACTTGTCTGTGGACCACTGCCTTGCTCAAGAGCAACTGACTTGGTTTCAGGCTCAGGATCTCTCAATTCCAAAACCAGTACTCTAATGCCTAGATAATTGTGTCTCCTGTATCTATCACATATAATTAAAACATATTAAAAGATCAGTGGCCTCCCCTAGCACCTACCTGAGGAAGTCCACAAAATAGCGATCCTCGTGGCACACAGTGGCCATAACGTCTCCAAGCTCCTCCTGAACGACACGCGTGATGGTCTTGCTGAACCACTCACAGTCCTGGGGGTTGGTGAATCGGTCTGAGATCACTCGAAGGCACTCGTGCTTCCAGAGAGACAGCAGGACGTCTGGCTTAGTCACCACCTCACTGAGAGTGTTGATCATGCCTTGCCAGATACGAGACAGATCACGCAGGTTGAAGATGTAGTGGAACTTGGCAGGCGTAGGCAACATCTTAATCTGAAGATTGATTTTCAAAGGAATTTATATGTAAATTTTAAGTTTTAATCTTGATCTAAGTACAACTAGCATGGTTCACAGAGCATTTCCATTATTTGCTATCATCTTTAAAAAGAAAAAAAAATGTAATACCTTTCTGACAAAGATACAAAGTAAACGTCATCACTATGTAAAATGTACAGAGGCATAATCTACTGACATCTGTGAACAAAATGACAAATGTGTCACATCTTGGTGGTTTAAATGCAGCAAAGCATCTATATTTTGCAAGAGAGGCATTTGTATTGTACGAAATTTTCTGATTACACAATCAAATTCATTTGCTTCATTTGCTTCATAAGCAGTTTTTTTTTAATTAACTATTCAAATCACATGGAGCTCTTCCCAGGATCTGAGGCATATGTAGTTTGTACTGCTTCTGCAACAGATCCACCCAAAGTTTTGTTTTCACACTTGAAACACATTAAATTTGGAATAACCTTTTACTGTGAGAGATTGCCTACCTTTGTCAACTGCCAGAGACGCCTGGTGATAGGAACAAGAGCCTTGGCCAGGTCTCGGACATCAGCAGGGAAGCGTCTAGCCTCACAGTAGTGACCAGTTCCAATCACACCTGTGATCAAGGAGAGGAAAAGAATATCTTTGTCAAACTGAGTGGAAGCCACTTTGATAATTGTGATCCAGTGCAAGGTGTTATGATTGGAATTCTTGATGTTGAAAATGAGTTTTTTTCTTCACAATCAGTAGAAAATTTTTTGTAGAAAGAATAATTTTCAATTATACATCACCAATCAGATCAGCCTCTTCAGTGATGAGAATGCTTATTAGTGAAATCCTCTCTTTTAGCCGACTCTTCAGCTCTAAATTACATTAGTCTGTTACAAATACTAAACTTTAAGAGAAACTCAAGTTTTCCTACAGAAATGTTCATTGTAAACAAGATTGGTGCACTTGTTGACATGCCAGAACCAAATATCTGAACACGATAAGTGGCATCTTACCAAAGATCTTGTCAATGGAGGAATTAGAGGGCAGCGTGCAGTTGAAGATAGAGAACTGTCTCTTGAGGCGCTGCGGAATGTCGTTGCGCCCTCCACCGGGTTGGATCATAGCAGCCATCATCTGGATGTCTGCAATGATGGTGAAGTCTCCGGGTTTCTCAAGGTTGTAGAATCCACTGAACTCCATCATCTGACGGACGATCTCGTTAGTGATCTAACAGGAATAGGAAGGATTGGAAGGAGATGAAATTTATATTTCAGAAATGAAACATGGATCCTACTGTACTAGATAAAGATGTTAAGACTCATGTGCCAATTGTGATTAAATATTGATGATGGACATAAGTATAAGCAAAAAGAAAGGTAAAATCTTGAAAAGCTTCATACAAATCTTCCATAGAAATAACCAAATATTTATACAAATCATAATTCAAACTTTATTTACTTGAAAGTTAAAACAACAAGTGACATTTTTCTAAACTTGTAAATGTAGATATGCATTCAGAAAGCCTATAGCTCTATGCCCTAACTAGCAACCAATGCCTTATCCCACAGCGATGGCACACTGATTTTGTTTCTTCTAAAGCACTCTACCGGTTATCCAAATAAATTAATAAAGAGTAATGGAGAGAGGAGAATCTCACCTGGTCACCCCATTCATTGATGTCGGGCATGTTGATGTCGTCCACAAAGACAGTCATTCTCTTCCCTGCTGGAGGTCCATAGGTGTTTCCTACACGCTTGTCAACGTAGCTCTCGATGGTTCTCTGTAGAAGGTATTATAACAGATTAATATATATCACATGGCTTTCAAACTCTCCTGAATGCTGCAGTGTACAAATTACGCATGTACCCGAGTTCATTACTCGATCTCAAGTCGAGACTGGGCGCATCTATCATAGAAAGCCTGTACGATAGGTGCATACAGCCTCAATGAGAGCAGATAAATGTTTCATGATTGAATGAAAACATGAATCATTTGTTTTATTAAAACCTTATTGTTTGGTAAGATAAGGACGCATTTTTAAGATCGGTCCATGTCATTATCGATGGCAAATATACATGTACATGCATCCTAAGTTTAGTACGCTTGCTGAAGTGAACACACAATATACAGGATAATTAATCTTTACATGCCTAAGTGGTCTCACTGCACGCACATTACTGCACATTGCATAATTAAAAATCATTGATTAGTTCTAGAAACCTCAATGAAAAGTTGTCGGATATTCTCAATAAATGAATCACATGTGACTGCATTCAACCCATAATTTGGTAAGGATCTAGAAGTGAGTTGTATAAAATAAAATAAAATACCAACCTGGAACATCATAGGCGTAGTGGCTGATGAGAAGTTGAAACTCTTAGCCACGTGTTCCTCTGGGTTGTATTTATCCATATTACCCTTGATCATCACAGTCTTAGCTGTACCCTGCTCACCAATCAACAGCACAGCCTAGGTAAGAGAGAAGGGAAGCAGCAAATTATGAATGCCACAGTAAATATACATGCTTAAACAAGCATAGTAATGAATTAGAAGCATAAGAGCTTGGGGCAGAATTAAAGCTACAACTTGTAGAGAGAAACTTTTACTAACAAAAAAAAAATCCTTGAATACAGGTGTCTAAAGAAAAACAATTTAAGCAAAAAACAAAATAATGGACAAGTAGAAAGGACATATGATATTTGTAGTTTCCCTTTCATACAACTTTGAATTAGTAACAGTTCTAGGTAAATATAAGCACACGTCACGGGATCATTATACTACAAAATCAAAGAATAGTTTTGATCTAGACAGAGATATTTTATTTAGCACTCTAAGGGTAAAATGATATTACACACAAGTAGTTACTAAAAGGGGTCAGGCGAACTTGGAAATGCTTGGTGACACTGTTTCAGGAGTTGAATTGCAAGCTACACACTGGGCCTCTAAAAAAGCAATACACACTGTAAATGTCCTGTTTTGTAGAATTTTTACAACTTGACATTTTCAACAGCATATTCTGTTTTGTAGAATTTTTACAACTTGACATTTTCAACAGCATATTCTTGGTAATAAATTAACACATTCCTATCCAGAAATCTTGAATTTGGGTGTTCAGAAAAACATAATTGATGCAAATTCTACAAAGTATTTGTGATCGATTAAAAACACTCTCTTGGATAACTCTTCCACACTTTTCTGCAAAGTCTAAGTTGACCCTAGTGCCAAGTTAGCCCGAATCCTCACTAAAGCAGGTTGAATGATTCAGATTAAATTAATTACCTTAGACTGTTTGCTGATGGTCTGAATCAAGAAGTCTGTTCTGACGTTGTCAACGTTGGGCACCAAGATGGAACCATACTCTGGAGTTGAGTCTGAGGGATAGACCCAGTCTTCTACTCTCTTATCCCAATGAGACCAGTTACCTACAAGAAACAGAATGAATGATTAAAATATATTGCCGAACTATGCAGTAAGATTAGCATTTAACAAAGACTTTGTGTCTTGTACTCATTAGATTACTCTTCATAACTTTTCAAGACCAAAGTTAGCTCCATAAATCTGCTTCCACTTCAAACTAACAGGTCAAACGGTGGACTATTACAGTCAACTTTAGTCAAAAGTACAACACACTATGGTATTCAAAATTTTTCGAAGAATTTGTTTCATACTTGTTCTTTTTGCTCTTATATGGTTATTTGTATATTTATGATTGTAGGTTGTATATATTCTGTATCCTGTAACTCATGGTTGTATATTTTTCAAAAAACGAAAATCACATTTCAGCCACTGACAGCCATAAAATGTGTACTAAATAAACCATTTCATTATCAATCTGCAGAAAATAAATCATTGACCCACCTTCATTGTCTACATAATAGTCAAACATGGTGTGGTCTGAGGAAGCCGGGATGGCCGGAAGGTTGAGCTTGATTTCCTCGTTGCCTCGGATGAACTGCTCCATCTTGGAGCGATCGTCCAGCTCCATCAGGGCTCCAACACTCCACATGACACAGAAGATGTAGATCTTCTCCAGGTGGTCCGGGGAAAGCCCCTGGTCCTTGTCCTCCTTGGTGGGGATGAGGCCTTTCAGGAGGTTGATGGCCTACATAGGACAGAAAGTTTGTTTGTTTGATAATTTTTTTTTTTTTTGGGGGGGGGGAGGGCGGGAGTTTTTTCATATTCACATGATTTTTTTCTTTTCTTTTTCAGTGACATCATTCATTTCTGGACAGTCCCTGTGATTTAATATCCTCCCAATAAGGGACACTCCTCTTCAGGATGAGGGAATCTTTATGACAAAGGACAACCTTCAAATTTTTTTTCACACAATCTTTCTTTGCATAAAAGAAGTGTTCGGGAAAACATGTCTTCCTTGAATTGGATGAGACCTTACAAGAGATTGATGACCTATATAGCACAGAGAACAATGTTACAGAATTTTTTGTTTTCCTCACGATCAATCATGGCATGACTGAGGAGTACTTGGAAAGAATTGCATTTCTTCCTTGGCAGGGACGCATCTTTCGCCAGGTTAAACACATCCCCTAGGTATTCATCTTAGTAAAAAAGAACCTACATGGAAGTTGATGACCTGAACAAGACAGGTGATATTGATAAAGGACAAGTTTTGTGTAAAAGTTCTCCGACATAAAATTTTTGAGGAAAGGAATGTTGCCTGCATTTGTAAAGTCATCAACGTTCAAACCGTAATTGGTTGCTATTGCTCAAATGAGGCAACGTATCATCATTTTGGAGCCAGAAGGGCATTCAATCATATCATGTAATGCAGAGTTAATGGCTCAGTGGTAGAGCAGTGGTCTCGTAACTTGGAGGTCCCAGCTTCGAAACCAAGTCGATGCGCTAGTGCCCTTTGGTAAGGCATTAATCCTCATTACCAAGTCTCTTGAAGAGGACTTAAAGCCGTCGGTCCCCTGGTTGCTTACTTATAAGCATATACATGCTTTCTTAGCAGTCAGGTAAAACAAAACAAACAAACAAACAATATTTATAATATCATCATCTGTTGACTAACTGACCTGTGTAATGATCATGCATTCCAGGACATTCATCTTGAAGATTAGATTATTGACAGAGTACTGCAAGATGGCTGCAAAGGATCGGTCAAAGAGATTACGCAGCGTTTCCGCTTCAGCTAGGTTTCTGCCCATCAGCCAACCCTGGTGTGTAATAATCATAATCATTCATCATTTTATTACTGTCATTATGGGTTTGAATATTTGAATGTAGTGGATATTGCCATTACACAAAAACAAATCTATTGCCATCATCTATGTCATATTAGTTTACCTACATTTTAGTGTTATCACTAAATGCAACTTTGTCTGTATTATCATTCATTGCCAGATGGTATCATTAATTAATATCTTTTATAAGAATTAATAGCAATAACACTTTAATTAACACCATTATCTTTATCTACATGTATGAAGTAATTAAAATCTTCTTCAAAATAATTCTGGAAGTATTCTTGCTATTCCAATGATAAATATTGACAGGATTACTTTTATAAACAAGTGAATTAGTATTAATGTCACAACAATAGTTACTTTAACTCTTATCTTAACTTTATCAATTTCCTCTTGGTGTCCTCAATTTTCATTTTAAAAAGTGGGAGAAAAAAATTGAATAATTCTTATTTCTCACCTCAACAATGGGTTTCCAATCCAGAGCAGAGCTACTCATGTAGACCATACCATTACGGGACACGGTGGCAGGAGAGGCGTTGTCAATGTTGTGAGGCTCAAAGACAATCTTGCAGTTTGGTGCCATCGGGATACGATCACCATTGGCCAGGGTGAGGGTCTTGTTATCGTCCAACACACTGTTAAGGTTCTCGATCCAGATGGCATCTACTGGACCGTCAAGTACGATCCAGACATGCTCACCTAAAGAGTAAACATGAAGCAAATGATGATGAGTTATACAAGGTTTGGAATCGTCGGAGGTTCGGTAAGTCAGGTAAGTCAATGGCTCCAAAGAGTTGTGGCCATAGAATCTGGAGGCTCTGCATGGGTTTACATCCAAGATAGAAAGCTACAGTGAAAGTGATGCTTTGTGTGATACAAAGGCCTCAATTCTCAATCACTTAGTCAATTTGATAGGAGCTTGTTTGCATATCTACCGGCTCATACTGTTTCTTATTACCTTCCCAGGTAAAATATACTTCAATCAACTAACAGACTTATGAATTCGTATCAATGCTTACAACCTAGAGGTGAATTTTGTTGAATGAATCCAATAATTACAATTATGACAGTCCATACAATCATGTGAAGAGTACTAGGCACAGATGGTCTGCTATTCTACATGTATGTCTCATTCACTCCTGTCAGCTCTCATACTTAGAGCACTGAACAGGCAGATTGAACATTGTACCTTTCTTGGACCTAAGCGTGCGCCTCCAGAGGGTTGAGAAGATGCCGTCGGTCCAGTCATTGGTTGCGACGTCCAGCCTGCCGAACATCTGCGGGGCTGTAATAGCCTTGGGGTTCATCCTCATCTCCTTGTGTGGTGCCCCGGTGTCTGACATCGCTTTCATCAGGTTATGGATGCAGCAGGTCTTCCCGGCCCCGCTGGGTCCCAGGGCCATCATGCCATGACGCACTCGCTGGGTCTCAAAGAGCTGGATCAGCTTCAGCGTCCAGGGCGGATGGTTGACCAAGCCAATTTCCTCTACCCTCATCCCGATGGCTGCCTCAAGCTCGGGATAGCCGGCCTTGTCCAGGACGATGCCGGGGAAGAGATCGTTGATCAGAGACAAGAACAACGGCTCATCCTCATCCACCTGTGGCAATATAAAGACAACAAAAGTAACATTTACCTTGATGAAATAAATGGGAAATATGCTCTAGTAGTAAGAGTTGTAGTAGAGGATATTTGATTTCTTACTTTGCACTAGAGTATTCTTAAATGGAATGCTATCTTTAGAAATGAATTAAATTGTGGTCACAACATACGTTTTGTTTGATGCAGATATATAAATTTGATTTCTTCCATTCTACTTTAGATAGAAAACGAGGCGGAATGCTTTATATTCAAATCTATATCAATGGCTTAAATCATATCACCCTGGCTTTAACCGAGCTACCATGAAAAGGCAAATATTTTACGACATAAAAAATTAATTCTTCTGGATCATACTGACCAGTTTGGAGAGGTTCATGTCTCTCAAGACCCTCATAACGATGGTATTCTCACTGTCATCTGGGTTGGCTCTCTTAGAAGCTCCAAGGGTACGCAGGACAGACAGGATGTTACGCAGACCAAAGTCATAGTGAACCTGGTGAAGAGACATATGGAAATATTACTAAATTATACAATTTATCAAATTTTAGAATGAGCAGATGTCTGCAAAAATGCAAGGTATTATTGATACTTGGGGAGTTTTAAAACAAATAGTTGTTTTATATGCAGCTCACAGCATCATTACATGTTATTCATAATTCCACAAAATCATTTAATGTTACTGGAAGAGCACAATCAAACTTTCCTTGTTTGATTATCTTTTCTGACAGAAATGCTGCCTGCTGTTACAAGTGTATAATCAACTAACAATAGCTAAAAACCATGGAGGTTTTGATAACTATACATATATTTCTTAAACCTAGACTCAGAGTTAAAGAATCTATAATTTTGTCTATCTCAATCGCATGCCTGATAGCATTTATCAACGAATGAAATGCAGAAATTGAGGAAAGCATAACAAAATAAATGCCTCTCTTTACCAATAGCAAAAGCATAATAGATAACTTTCTATTTTTGAATCCATACTGCTACACAAAAGTTACATTTATAATTCAGTTACTACTGGTAGGTGCAATAATATCATCCTACCTGCTTTGTAAGCTGTTCCTCACAGAGCTTGTATAGGGTATAAAACTTGCGAGCAAGGATGATATTATCCATGAAACCACAGCTAGCCAGCTTGACACGGATAATGATCTGACGATCAGGAACCATCATAGCTACCGTCCTGAAGTTGATTTTCAGGTTCTCAGGCAGCTCCTGACGACCAGCGTAACCAGGGTTCTGATATTGGGATAATACAATGATGGAGAGGAGAATAAGAGGACTTCATCCACACAAAAAAACACCTTACATGGATTATTGTACTCTCAAAAATTGACAATGATATTGCTGCATTTCAAAATACATTGAATAAACAATAGGATTGCTACATTTGGATACTTAACATTTTAAGACTGTACCAAATAAGTGAGGCTATTGAATAAAACTGGAATCAATCAAATATGAAGTCATGAGTCTTACAATCTGAAGTACATGTATTTATTCAGGACCATCGTTACCATCTACTGATCTTTCATAATAGCTACATCAAGGGGTCTTAACTATGATCTCCAGCTTGCCATATACATGTACGGTATATTTCACCAAAATCTTTGGACACGTGGAAGCATTGCGGCACCTGAAACATTCTTTGGGAAAAATTAATTTCTCTTAATCCTAAAACATACATCAAGACCTATCATGCTGTAATCTATTCTTAATTACCAATTCTTAATTATTCTTAATTACCAATACGGAATTGATCAAAAGAAATGTAAAAAATTAACAAGATATTAGAGGAGGCGCGATAGCTCAGTGGTAGAGCGGTGGTCTCCTACCCGGGAGGTCCCAGGTTCAAAACCAAGTCAATGCGCTCATGCCCTTTGGTAAGGCATTAATTTTCATTAGTCAGTCCCTCAGAGAGGACTTAAAGCCGTCGGTCTCCTGGTTGCTAACTTACAAGAATTCACATGCTTTCTTAGCAGTCAGGTACAACAAACCATCAAACATTTCTAACAAACATCTTTTTATAAATGCCTGGAATGTAATAATAATCAAAACCCATTTTCAGGATTCCTTCCATCAAGAAGGGTGATACCTACCATAGTAAGGAAAAGACCAAACTCAGGGTTCATATCCACCATGTCACCGTCAGTGAAGATAAACTGCTTCTTTCTCTCCTTCTTGGCCGTGAGAACGATGGCAATCTGCTGAGCAGCCACAGAGAGTACAGGAAGGTCAATACGATTGAACTCATCAAAACAACCCCAGCTACCTGACTGAGCAAGACCTGTTAACAAGCAAAGATAAAAGTATTACATTTAAAAGTATCAAAGTTTGTCTTCCAGACAAACACTAGATTTATACAAATAAGAAAGTATGATCTAGCAGTAAGCTTGCTGATTTTTATTTCAGGATGATTTTTCTCCTCTATTCAGATCTTATTATGTATTAGAAACGACTGTGATCTGGTCGTATCGTATATACAAAAATATGTCAGGATTAACAGTCCATCAAGTATGTGTTATTTGAAGTGAGTGTCTGAGTAAAACACTTTCCAGAGTGTACAAAAAGTATTAAGACATCAGTCTTGACAATAGTAAAATACACATGCAATGAACCAATACCAATAGTCACAGAAAGGAGATTCTAAAATTGTATCGCAGTATAATTATCAAGAGAAATTTCTCTCTAGGACAATTTTCCGGGGGGCTATTGTCCTTTGGAAGTAGTTTTCCAGGGGTAATTATCCGGGGGGCGATTGTCCAGAGGGTAATTGTCCTGATACGGTTACAACCATGTAATCAACTGACCTTTGTAGATACGTCCCAGACCTCTGTAGTCCATCTGATCAGAGCAGTTGAAGACCACCACATACTTGCCGAGGGATCGTCCCATGTCCTTGGTTGTCTCAGTCTTACCGGTACCAGCAGGTCCGGCAGGTGCCCCGCCCATGCTCATACCAAGGGCTTGCGATAGGGTGATGTAACATCTAAGGGAGACAAGGAGGAGTGATAATTAATTAATAGAGATTGTGGCTTGAAACATAGAAACATACTCTTCGTCATTTTGGTTGAGTTCCAACCCTGTCATACTTAAAGCTTTATTTGTGTATTACACATATTAATTTAGAGTTTCATGAGATTGACAACTTCAAATTATACAATACTCCATGCATGTTTTTTTTTCATAACACTTTCTTTAGGTATAAATGGTAAACCTAATGTCATTTTGTGAGAAATTACCAAACCAAACAGAATAGCAATATCCATGCTCTGTCTTCTAATCAATGTAATCTCTAAATAAAACATCTTTCTTCAATATCTACATGTACCTGCTTTCATCAATTCCATCAATCTATATAAACAAAAAAAACATTCTTATCTAAAATCTCTTCAAATCAGCAACATCTTAAGAAGCATGATCAAAGTATTATTGTGTGTGTTCTCCCACTTCTTCTCATCACCATTGTGCTACTTCTACTCAAAATCATCTTCATCAACACAACCACATTACAACTCATTCTTATCAGCAGAAGCAGCATCAACATAAGCATAACCGTATTTGTCATTACCATCCTCATCTCTTCATCATTTCCACCACCATCACCATCACCACTACCGCCACCACCGCCACCACCACCACCATCATCACCACCACCACCAACACCACCACCACCATCACCACCACCACCACAATTATCACCACCAACATCACAAACACCCTCATCTACATCCTCCTCATCATCATCACACAAATCCTCCTTCTCATTAATAATATCTCTATAGCAATACCTGTCAGTGAGTGGGGTGATGACAAGACGCTCTGTACATCCCAAGAACTCATTCTGGTAGATGAAATCCACATCAGTGATGGAGACGAGCATCTTGTCGTTGTCCTCGTTGAAGTAGAAGCGACACTGCTTCAGCCATTCAAAGTCTGCCGTGGACTTGATGTGCATGCGAACCTACACCAAGCATATATAACAATTACTGTTAACAAGTATGACAATACAGTATGAGATGCAGCTCAATAACATCGGTATCTCTCTTTTTCATTTTTCAATTAATTGGAAATTAATTGGAAATAAATAACGTGTATGAAAGTAAAGGTTTTAATCATTAAGGTTTTCGGGCATGATGGAATCGGTAGCCTAAAAAGAAATATAAATGATTTAAAGCTACTGTGTTGTAAAATAGGGACACATTATGCTGCATCACTCTAACAATTGTGCTTTTGGGGGGTTACAAATATGGATCATTGATGAAATTCCTATTTTGAGGATACGTCAAAGAGATCTTTGAAATGTCTCCAATAGTCTGGTCAATCAACTTAAAGGGCAAGTCCACTCCAAAAATAACTGACTTTCAATAAAAGCAGAAAAATCAGACAAACCAATCAAAAAAAGTTTGAACAAAATCGGATAACTAATAAGAAAGTTATGAATTTTTGAAAAAGTATGTAAAACTATGGAACAATGAGAATCACAACACAAATTGCCAAGATGGTTATCAGTTTGTGACGTCATGTCCTCACAACTTATCAATTGCTTTATATAGTTTAATCCCATTAATTTCCTTTTATCCCCAAAACTTGATTTCCCATGCCTTTGCCCAGGTTATATGATTTGTATCATATTGCGTGCATGACATTTCCCAAAAACTTTTATGAATTTTGAAGAATTGATACTATTTTCTGAATATTGTATTTCATAATTATTGATTTTTATATAAATAGTTTATCAAAATTCAATTTTTCATGATTTAACTGGACAAAATTACTCTTTATTTGTGCATCCACAAAACACATGACTAACAATCTAACTTGGATGCTGGTGTGAAGAAATAAGATTCTTAGGGTGAAAATAGGAAATTTATATTATCAATATAAAGAAAATAATTAGTGGATAGTGAGGACCATACGTCACAGACTCATGAGTGAGTTGCCAATTTGTGTAGTGATTTTCAAATTTTTCATGTCATTAAAAATTCATAACTTTCTTATTAGTTATCCGATTTTGCTCAAACTTTTTTTGATTGGTTTGTCTGATTTTTTTGGTTCTATTGAAAGTAAGTTATTTTTGGAGTGGACTTGGGCTTTAACCATTTCCAGGGGGTGTTTCACAAAAAACAAAGATTGACTTCAAGTTGGACTTAATTATGGCAGACCGTTCATGCCACTGTGTGCTCTCACCATTTACTGGCATTGATCTCTCAAGGTATGTACAAATCATGGTCACAAATCTATAGAATTTACATTTTTTGATAATTTATTATTAAAGGAAAAAATATTATCTAGAGATCATAATGGTGAGAGCAAACAGTGGCATGAACGGCCTGCCATAGTTATGTCCAACTTAAAGTCGATCTTAGTCTTTGTGAAACACTCCTCAGATGTTTTTTTTCTTTGAAATGGGTGGGGGTTGCCTGTGAAGTCTGCTTAAGTGTGTGTATTTGTAAGTCAGATTGTGAGGGATGAAGTTATAACCCTGCAAATCTTGTCTCCCCTCAAACAAGATACCTCACCAGGAACGAGGGACAAAGGGCGGTGCCCCTATAGACTTACCAGATCATCAAAGATATCCCTCTGATGCACATGGATGGTGATGAGGGTCTCAAACTTGCGCCTCTCCACCTTGGTCAGGTTACGTGTCGTCTGAGCAATGAGGAGGTTGAGGAGCTCCAGGAAACCGTTATTGGTCTGCTGCATCACCTTGCGATCATACTTTGCATTGTTCAGGGCCTCTGTGGCATCCCGTCCAGATCATCTGGATACCTAGAAGGCCGATCTGAAGACAGGATTTAGAAAAAGGGCATTCTTGAGAATCGTCATACACAATGTTTGCTTTCACAGTTACATAGGAGAGGATTGTCTTTAAAAAAAAGTCAGATCAAATGGAGTATGAAAGTATCTTAAAATGCAGAGAAATATTAAAGATTATATGACTACCAGCAGGCTATTCTGAAGACAAATAAAAAGATCAAACATTGGTCAGAATCTTCATTTACAGTTTTTTCATTCAGTCCTGTATGACATTTTTCTTCGATTTACTTGTCTGTGGAATGTAATCATTACAAATAAAATTATTCTATAATATTGTAATACACACAAAGATGTATACATTACACAGAACACTTTTTGTATTCTACATAAAGGTAAGAAAGTACTCTCTATTCAAATCATGCACTATGAATCATATTTCATTAAGTATAAAAATTTATCTACATGCAAAATACTGAAGAATATGAAGAAATATATAAACTCTATTTCAGAGTTAATTTATTTGAAGACTTTGAACGCTCAGTGTCAATACTGCTGGATTGTGTAAGAAGAACCCAAGATTTTCATATCATGAAGATGATGTGTCTTACCTGAGCCTGGTATGTGTTAAGGAACTCAATGATCTCCAGACTGGAATCCTGTACAGCACTTGCAGCAGTCTTGATGACACCGTAAGGATCTCTGGGCAACCACCATCAACTGCATCAGCCACAGCTCAACGTTACCTGATGCCATCACCGCCTTGTCAAGCTGTCAAGTACAACCAAGGTTAGAACATGAGCGTAAAAAGGCCTATCAATTAGTATTCAGCAAGGTTATTTGCATCCAGATATACATGTATCCCTTCGATATTTTTCTCTCTCTCTGTCTATCTCACCCTGTCTCCGTCTCTCTTTCTCAATCTCTTGATCTCCCCTTCACCCCTCCCATTCTCACTCTCAAATTCTCTATCTTTCCTCTCTTTCAATCTACTTCTATCCACACCTCTCTCTCTCTCTTCTCCCATCTCCCTTCTCTCGACCTGTTTCTCTCTCTCTCTCTCTCTCTTTCTACCCCTCTATCTATTTATGTATCTATCCCCTCTCCTCCTTCATCTCCTTTTCTCTTTCCCTCTCCCTATCCATGTTCTCCACAGAATAACTTATGGCATCTGAGTTTTATTCCAATAATTGTAAAGCCAGGACCCTCTCATAGTCCAAACCTCTCTCTTTCTATCATCAGTCTGTCTATTCCATCCTTTCTACATCCCTACACTCCCTCTCTTCTCCCATTCCTCCTCTGACTACTTTCTCTGAAGAACAACTTACATCAATAGATTCTCCCTCTGTAGACTGTATAGCCAGGATCCTATCGTAATCCTTTTCATGGAACCTGACAGTCTTGGTGTTGTCAAAGATACTCAAGAGATGGGCCTGGATGGTGTGAGAGTCTGATGCCTGTCCAAGGATCTCAAGCAGGGCAGGGTCAGACACGAAGAAGAATCTTGGGAACAGCAGACGCTTCTTCTCCAAGTATCTGTGTAAACATATAAAACATGTTAAATAATATTAAACAGATAAAAATAGATGGAAAATGATGCCTCCGTCATAGAGCAATTTTACAAACCAAAACAGAAGCAATTTTTAAAATTCAAGTTTGATCATAATCCATTAACAGGTTCTCAGAATATAGTGATTACAATCTATTTTTGCATACATAATGAGCCCCATGACCTTCAAACTCAAACTCAAAGACCACATATCTGAATACTCACTTCATACTGCATGCCTAAGTGAGACAGACTTAATAGGAGACAACAACCACAATCTTCAAACTCTTCTTAAAATGGTTCAGACATACGTTCGATCATATCCTTACCCTGTGAGTGATTTCTGACAGAGTTCCAGCTGTTCAAGGAGATGGGGCAGAAGCTGTCCCATAGTCTCATCACCGACGCAGCACTGGACTACATTGGTGTTCTCATGAGCTCTGGTCATGATCTTCACCCAGGACTTGTCAATGTTGCTGAACCGCTTCGCTTCCTGTAGGACGAACACAAAAAGAAAATATTAAATTACTTTGCCAAATTTTACAGCTTAAAGGAACTGCTCACAAGCACTCTTGGCTAAGGCATTCATCTTTGATTATCTAGTCCCTGAGGAAGGACTGTTAAGCATGGGTCCCTGGAACTCACATTCAGAATGCCTTTGGTTTCTTTGTACTTTGGCAAAATAACTACTCAATAATCAACTTTTGTAAAGAGTAAAGAGCAGAGATAGCTTAAAACCACATACAGAATAAGCCTTGCATAACTTCAGCTGACATTAAAAATGGTAAAACCTCTGAAGCTATAGCTTTTGATCACAAACATCTTGCTGAAGTCTGTTTTCATGAATTAGTACATTTTCATGCCATTCAAAATTTATCAATACATCCTTTATTCATAAAAATAGATACACAATTTTATTGCAGAATTCTGATTTAGAATTGTCTTACATTGTCTTTTATAATTATTTTTTTTGATACTCATTTTATACGAGTGGAGTGGATAGAGATGGGCAGGTCCAAGCTATTTGGATTGTGACGTACGGGACATTCAGAGACTTTAAACAAGAAATAACAACAGATGAAATTATTTATAAGGCTATCTTTTGGTATGAGTCTGTGGTTATTATGGGCTAGTTCATTTGTGGAAAGTTTTAGTTCTGACCAATTCTTTAATTAATTTTTAATGTAATTAATGTGCTGCGTGACGTACAGGACTGCAGCGTCCCGTACGTCACGCAGCACATTAATTACATTAAAAATTAATTAAAGAATTGGTCATACCAAAAGATAGCCATATAAATAATTTCATCTGTTGTTATTTCTTGTTTAAAGTCTTTGAATGTCCCGTACGTCACAATCCAAATAGCTTGGACCTGCCCAGATATGGCATGAATATAAATGGGTCAGGACATAATATTTACATCTTTTTGCATGATTTACATTTTAATCCCACTTATAAGGCCTTCAAAACAGACAAAACTTGGTAAACAGATTGGAGATGACAACAAACCTTGGGCAGCTGTTTGGCGATGTCACCACCAACAAACACAGCCTCCAGGTAAACCCAGAGATTCTGGACCTGCATCCATTGTTCAATGATCTCACTGGTGTTTGACAGGTTCTGTACCCACTGCTGGATATTCTTCTTGAATGGAGCATTGTACCTGAGAAACACAAGAGATCACACGCATTAGAGATTACTTATTTGATATTTGACAAATTAATTCGAGATCACAAGTACAACAGGACTAATGAATCAAGGGGTTTTAGACCTGCATCCATTGTTCAATAATTTCACTGGTCTTGGACAGGTTCTGTACCCACTGCTGGATATTCTTCTTGATTGGAGCATTGCACTTGAGAAACAGGATGAGAATATAAGTATCAGAGTTTTCAAAGTTTAGGCGCAAAGAAACAAAGAAAAGGATGACACAGTTTCGGCATTCACTAACACTGTGAAGTGTAAAATACATTATGTACATGCCATGTATGCAGCCATTTTTCTTTCTTCTCAAAGTTCATAAGACATCTTTACTAAATAATATTTTGTTTTCATACTATAGTTTTAAAAAACCTCAACCTTTATAAAAAGATAATGCTTTATTATCCCTTGGATGGTCTTTCTATACAGGTTTTACTTCTACCATACCTATTACTCATCAGAGACCCGAGCACCATCAAGCTATCTTCCATCAGACCGATGATCTCTGTTGTATTGTCTCCACGGAGGAGCAGCTCTCCGCGATTCTTGAAGTTACCAAAGGTCAGGTCCCTGGCGCTCCATTCTGCGACTGTTGCCTTCAACTTGGCTTCGATATCCTTCTCCTTCACGGCTGAGATACAGATATCCTGTGGGTGCATTCAGGAAGAATATGTATTTTAGTATGATAAGTCCTGGGATATGCAGGATAAAAGTGATGAGGTATTGGTAGAAACCATCATTTCATTGCTACTCACTGCTCAACTTAAGTCTATGAATTTTCATATCATCAACATGTTCATTTGAAGCTCGTCTTCTCTGTGCATAACCCCAAACACAGTTAGATGCTCTAGTTTTTGTCTCTAAAACAAATCCAATAACAAGAAATATCTTTTATCTTAATAATACGTTTTGAACACACTCAATACAGATGCTTTTATATCACAAGTTTTGTCATTGAAAATATTAATGGTTTATACAGGCCCTAGTTTGTTGGTTAACATAACGTTTTACATATAATCTCAAAGTATATCATTTCAAGTTACATAGTGATACAAGCATTCATCAAAATTATTTTGGTCATTCCTGGGCAATTGGTGATGTCAGTACTCCTTAACTTATCTTAAATTATTGTGTCATTTTATACATGCATGAGCATACGCATCTAAACCGGACTAAGAAATCATGTAGAAGAACATTAAAAACAAGGAATTCTGACCTCAATATCTTCCTTGCTCTGTAGCAGTGGTGCCTCCATGATGTTCCTGAGACAGAACGACTCGCTCTCCACCTCAAAGACATGACCGGTGGTATCGGCCATGCGCTGCCAGTGACGCGGCTTCATCGCCTTGTTTGTCATCAGCTCAAGGAGCGGGCAGGTCTCGTTGAAATCTTCAATGGTCTTCTTGAGCATGTTAAAGGCGGGCCACTCCTTCAGTGCACGTGGTAGCTTGCGGCATCTTTTGGGGGAGGGTTTTTTGTTGTTGTATTGTTACAATGCACTTTCATATTTTTATCAAAGTTGTTTTGTTTAGATTATTCTCAGAAAATTTGCTTATGAGAGTGCATGTCCATAAATTTCTCTTTTTTTTAAAGAGTGGCCCACTTTCTAAATATGGAGAAGAGTATTTCTCCAGAAATGTATTAATCAGAATATGGAGATATTTCTAAATCAAACCATGGCCATACTGTTTAAACCGTCCTTCCCAAACTGTTATCATAAAAGTGACCAAATCATTCTCTCCTTGTAAGATATCATGTCAACATATGTACGCCAAATACCAACTGATTTACTCATTTTAAAGTTTAGCCCTATTCCAAATCTATTAATGTTCTCTACACATGCAAATTTCTTTCCAAATTTACTGAAGAATCAAAATCATTAGAGTTAGCACAACAGCACATTGTGTTAAAAACATTCAGTCCATTTAGTCTTTGGCAAACAAATTCAGTTAAAATTGAAGTGTGGTATGTTGAATGAAAAATGCTGAAAGTGATGGAATGTTGATTTTGCCAAACTGACAAATTGTTTTCATGTAAAATCCCAAACACCAAATGTGTCATGATTGGATGATTATATCAGGCTGATAATTGAATCATACATTCAATGGGGTTTGAAAGAAAACATTGCATTTGTATCAAATTATAAAACTATTGGTCCATCATAGACGTATGATGTATTTGTACATGTCAAGGTGTCTATGTTCAGATGTTAACGGATTGAAATTCATCACCAATGTTTCCCTGAGACATGTTCAACTTGCAGCCCTTCGTCTCATCCGGGCAAAATTCCCAAGTTTTGTTTTGTTTATCGTTTCTGAGAAGAATTGATATTTACTTGGTATTCAATTTGAGGTAATGACATGCAACTTTAAAACAAACATGCGAGAATAACTGGCATGTTTTTTGTTTGTGTTTATTTTTTATCACAGCGCAGTAGAGTATATTTATATAGTAGCTGTGCTATATAAATTGATCTAATTGTCATTAATATCGTAATCTGAAAATATGTATTTCAAGGGAAGACGATGTTTGATGCAAATTATTGTAGATTTTAAAAATCAATATTCTGAGTCCTCTCTGAGGATACAGACTTTAGATGTCGGTGAATATGACTATACACAAGGTGTAACTGCATGTTTCATGCATGTACATGTACTGAACTGGGTTTAAATGTTGGAATAAGTGCCTGATAGTGTGAATAGGAGTGACGGGGTGGGGCAAGACATGACTAGGTGTAACATATGTTTTCTCTTATAATGTGGTACCTTAAAGTAAAGGGGTGGGGCAGGGGTGTGATGAGTTGTAATATCATTAATGCTTATCTGATGTGTTAAAGTGAATAGGAGTGAAGAGGGTGGGGAAGGGCGTGACTAGGTATAACACATGTTTTCTCTTATCCTGTGATACATTACGGTGAGTAGCAGTGATTGGGATGAGGCAGGGCGTGATGAGTCGTAAATTACATTTTCTTCTATCCTGTGTTACATCAAAGTGGTTTTGTGTTCATGTGTTTAAATGATGATGATATGTTGAGTCCAATATGTCTTAGCAGTGATCAGTAGGTAAGTTAGTAGAGGGTTTCTACCGTGAGCGAAAACCCATGACCAATTAGTGCAACAGGACAACCAACGTGCATGAGGGAAGTGGATGTTAGAGGATATTTGGTGCAAAGACGACAAAGTGACTCCTAAGGTTTGTCTGTTCTAAGGAATTCAGGTAGAAGAATTTCAATGAATATAACAAAGATGTAGTAACATCTAAAATTCATGCTGTATCATCACTGGAATATGTGGTATCAAGGCATGAGTTATAGCATGATTCTACAACATGAAAATATCTCATCCCTGAATATATGCAGACAAACAGAATCACTTTGATAGTCCATGCACACATGCAAAAAGCAAACTTGAAAACCTCATCAAATGAAGGGGGAAAAAATGAGATCAAACCTGAGGAAAAAAATGGTTAGATTAGTAAGTCAAAACCTCCAAAACAAAATAAGTAAAATGCATGCTTTTGGTGGTTAAACATTAGATCCAGCGACAATTGTTTTGGGTTTTATTTCATCAATAATAAAAGGATCGGGTAAGGGTTGCAGTAGGGTTTTATAGGTTCAGGCTTAAAGGTATAGATCAGTTCTGGTCATGCGATTGCATTGTGAAAGAAACGTTGTGGAATCAATCAGAAAAGGTTGATCATCTAGCATATAAGTATTGGTGTGTACTGCTTGGTTCTGGAATCATCAAAATGATAAGAAATTTGGCCCAGTCTTGGTAAAGATACAAGCACTGTACACAGAAAGATGTATATGGGATTTTATACGCGATCGCGATATCTATCCAGTCCAGATCGATATGATAATTTACCAAATATATCAATTAGTAGGCAGTTTCCTGGCAAAATTTGTATCATCACGTATTAGTCAAAACATATTCTTTCACATGATTGGTATTAAGAGCTTCCATTTCATTTTTTGAGAGGGGGGCATTTCCAAAACTGGGTATACCTTTAAGGTTAAGGTTTGGTGTATACAGTTCAACTAGGATTGAAGAATGGAATTCATCTATGTTGTTTTGGAAATCAACCATGGAGCAATTGTTGCTGGAGTATGTGTCATACAACCATGCTGACTAACCACAAATTGTAGACAAATTTCTTTTTCAAAATGCAACATAATAATCTGGTCGATGTCAACTTTGCAAGGGTATTATATTATTTCATAATTTTATAGATTTTCAAATGTTTAACTGTAAAATTATTCATGATATGTGCAACAACAAAAAATGTTAATGAACCTCTACCTCCAACGACTATGCCATGCATCTTCAAAAACCACAACACCTACAACAGAAACAAATCATTAAAGTGCAAAAATGTTAATATTAAACCATCTTTAAAGGCATGCATTATCTCGCACCACAAACCGACTAACCTGTTCTGGAACTCAATGAGCTGATTATTGATACTCTCAATGTCCACATCGAGCCAAAGGATGTCATAGTAGCCATTGACGCGGTCGATGACATCGTTGTAGAGGCCATAGAGCTTCTGCAGGAGGTTGAGCTCCTTACGGATCACCAGGAGCTCCGGGTAGTCCGTCACAGGGAGACCGAAAAGCTCCTCGCCTCCGGTGTAGGTGACAAACTTACGGTGGAGGTTGTCAAAGTGGTTCTGGTAGATGAGGAGACGGTCGCTAGCCTCCTTGGGAGGTAGTCCAGTTACCATGGGACCATTCTAAAGAAGAAAGCAAGGAATGATAGATAGTGAGGACAATGATGGAAAGGGTTATCATGATGTATCAAATATAAATTTATCTACTTCATTCTACAAAAGACATTTGTAAGACTTGCACCTAAATAAAGGAAATGAAATTTACAAGTGTGCCTTACAATATCTGTACTGGCAGATGTTTTTTACCATCTTCTTACAAAACAAATTGGTGCATTGTAGAGGCATAACTATAACTTTCATGTACAAGCAATGTACACTCACATGATTCTTGTTATCTTTCTGTCTTCCCTTTTTTTTGGCAGCTAAATCTTTGATAAAAACCTTTCTGGCTATCGGCTATGACTAAACATAAGAGAGCACTATATTGTGAAATGTACACTTTATTGAAAGAGATAATTGTGACATGAGGACGTGGTCACAGGTTAAATCATGGAGCTCCAAATCGTTTCATCCCATGTTTAATCTCTAGAGAAGGGAACTATTTGAGGCTCCATGAAATGAATGAACAATCTGGAGCAATTTCCGGTGATGTAATTATCCCTCTCAACCAGCTATGGAGAAATGAATGAAAACCAGAAAGTGAAACAACGATAACGGGGTTCTGGAGTGGCACTTACATCACTGTAAGACTTGTAGAAGTTGTCGCAATCCACAGTGAAGGTCTTGACACTTTCGATCAAGCCTGCCCTAAAGTTTGGCTGGATAGAGAGTAGATGATGTGAAACCTCTGTGGCCTGGGAGCTCAGCTTGGCCCAGCTGTAGCGCAGGGTGTCCACACGCTCCACGTCTTCTTTAGCCACTAGCAGTTCATATTTGTTCAGTAAGGCATAGGATTCCTATACAAACAGGAGAATAATCAAAAGGAAAATGAACGTACATGTAGCTTATTTATAGCAAATCACTAGATAACGAACGTCGCTTTACGCCTTACGTATAGAAAAAACGAAATATGACAGAACTGTTTGGCATAGAGATTAGCTTCCATGACTTCAGTTGGTTAGGTTCCAGTTACATACAAATATATAAGAAATTACAATAAAAACAAAAGGATTAATCATTGCCATCTTTATCAGCCTTTGATAAAGAGCATAGGGTTTACCCACAGTAAGAGATCAAAGGAAACTTGCCTCCTTTACATTCATATTTATTTTAGGAAAGTTTCAATTACAGATCAACCTTACTCCTTACGATCACGGACACAACCATTCTACCCTACCTCAATTGGTCCAATATCCATTTCGATACGGATCTCATTCTCTCTCACATCCTTGAGCGCTTTCATGGCCAGACGGATGTCGTCCAGGTCCTTGATGGGGCGGTTGAGCTTCTTGGTGGAGTCATCAATGAACTCAATGATGCCTTCCATTAAGGTGCGGTACTTCTCGTTGCAGGCCTTGCCGTAGGCAACGCACCAAGCCTTGGTCTCTGCCGTCAGTGAGATCTTCAGCTTCTCTGTAGGGTGAGAACGTTTTTGACACAAATAACATGGGTTGTACAGCTCAGTAACCTCTTTTTTACATATAGATGGAGTTTGAACCTAGCTTTCTCAACTGAAGCCCATAGAAGCAATAAAACATCTCCACATTCAAATGTTTATATAAACAATTCAACAGGTCACTTTATCTGTGACAAACATGATATCAGTTCTCAGAAACACGAATAGTAACTCATCTTGATTTGCCAGAAAAAAGCACTGCAACGGTCACTTTGGGGACACGGGAAACAACTTTAAATTCAGCCTATATGTGTATACCTGTATAGAGCGCAATGGCACCAACATTGTAGAAGTCAGGTTCAGCCAAGATGGCCCCCTCCAGCTCTCTGTAGTGGACAATGGTAGCCTGGAAGTCACTCTGCTTAGGTTGCTGAGCAAGGAACTCTTGGACAGTCTCGCTCCGTTCCTTCTGCCAGATTGGATGGTAGCGTCCAAATCGCTCCAGGGCAGTAATCACCTCCTGTGTATGGGGTGAAGTTTAGTCATGATCACTTGTGAATAACTTGCTAATATCATGATGATGAACATAAACAATGTATACATGCATAATGCAGAATCATGGCAGAAATACAGTAATAGTTGGCTCATTATGACTATGTCGTAAACAAATTTCATGTCATAACTGTATTGTTGGTTCATTATGGTGAAAATATCATGAGGGCTCGCACCAGTGATACAATTTAACCTCAATGTGGGCATACTGCAGTTTTAATAGGATTCAAATCACATCTATACATATTAAACCAAACAGACCATTCTTTCTTCTGCTTTTTTGCAGCCATACCAGTGAAGCTTAGGCCAAGTATATGACAGTCAATCTAGAACAAATATATCTGGATGGGCCATTATTATGATCTCTTCTCCAGGAAATGATCTGAAGTTATTGTTGTTCAGTTATTATTTATGTCAAACATCACC
The DNA here is from genome assembly GCA_037976565.1 of Mesocentrotus franciscanus. Lineage (NCBI taxonomy): Eukaryota > Metazoa > Echinodermata > Echinoidea > Camarodonta > Strongylocentrotidae > Mesocentrotus > Mesocentrotus franciscanus. Next base: position 30,254,260 of record CP137676.1, on the reverse strand, counting down.
CTTTTCTTGGTTTTTGTTATGTTACTTGTGTTATGCACTATTATTTAGCGATAGTGAATACCTGAATCTGAATCTGAGTGGAGCACAGCCCTGAAATTGGTGGAAATGACACGAGAGCTCAAACTACAGATTAAAGTTAATTTTGGACAAACACTAATCAGTAACAGGGTATTCTCACCTTCAGTTATTCTCATGTAAAACATCAGATTTTTTGATGATGTTATGTTATTTGTGTTATGCACTATCATTTAACAATAGCGAATACATGAATCTGAATCTGAGTAAAGCACAGCCCTGAAAGTGGTGGAAATGACACAAGAGCTCAAACTACAGATTAAGGTAATTCTGGACAAACACTAATCCGTAACGGGGTATTCTCACCTTCTTAGTCGACATGACGCAGGTGGAGAGGAGGGAGACCAGCTTGGCGATCTCCTTGTTCTCGCTCACATTCTTAAAGTAGTTCTTAACCTGTACTTGAGGCACCAGGTTGACTGAAGCTAGTTCATCTGAACGGCCTGAAACATGACAAGGTACACTTTTGGTAAATGGTTAGGCCTTAGGGTAGTGGTCTTTAAACAAGAAGGTTCCAGGTTCAAGCCTACATGTACATCAAGGTGCTATTGCAGACTTAAACGTCATAGGACTCCTTATTTGGGAATCAGAAAAAATAATCAAATGAAATTTTTCTAAACAAATGCATTTTCTATGTAATGCACGCTGGCAAAATATTTTATTTGTGTAACAGCATCGTAATTCCTAGCTTCCCTGAATAGTGTCTTTGTCTACTAATCTTACATTCCTCTTCAAAAGAAAAAGAGCATAACTGGTTATTTCTTCAAGAACTAGAACAACATTTAACCAACAACAATTTTTAAGTAGTACAGTCTTTAAGTCTCAATCATAAATGATATTCCCCTTAAAGATGGGAGGTGTCTTTACCTTTCCTGGTTGACGTGATATCACTCCTAGAGCTCTCTGAAGCAGCCATGCTTGAGATGCTGCTACGACGAGCCGAGTCAGGTAACGCTGTAGCACGCATGTCAGCTTCTTGCTTAGCCTGTTGTTTAAGAGAAAATACTTGATAATATCAACTACACCTCCTGTAGGAAGGGAAATTACCACAACAACCACTATGGCACAGTTTGCATCTCCTGTGAGACACTTTGTACCATAGATGTCCATAAATTCCATATGAGATCAGTTTAATGTGAATATAGTTCCATGGAGTATGATTAGCATTATTACATAAACCATAAAATTTTGTTTACCATGGTTTTTTTTCTTTTCTTTAATGAATATCTTACACATTTGTGTATCTTATAACATAAGTTCTCAATCTGGAAAATACAGCTTCGCATTAACAATTCAATGACGATAATCAACCACGTACCTTGGATTTTCGCTCCTTGTTCCACTGGGCCACACCCCTTGCCACGCCTAGCACCATCTGTGCGGCTTTGTTGACCGTTTGTTGGACCTCATCGAGGGCAGGCTGCATGATGATGTTTGGAATGGCCAGTGCCACGGCACAACGGAAGAAAGGACTCTCCTTTCGTTTGTTTTCTCCCTGGTCAACTGTAATAGTGATACAATTTGAAAGTATTATCTAGTTCTTGCATAACACTCAAGACACTATCATATTAATCACACCTGTTGTAATTAGTTGTATTTAGTATTGGTAATGCAAACATATCAGGAACTCTTCTAAGTAATGTAACTGTAAAATCCTGCAATGATAACACCAAGTGCTACAACGATTAAGCAGTGCTCAGTCATGTACTTTAAACCTTTCTAAAAGAGTAACACCAACACAAAACATGCAAAGAGTGATTACTACATACACAGCTTAACCCTATTCATTATATTAACACCAAACACCTATTCTAGACTTCAAATTAGCTGTAACACATGCCACAAGGGTAACACCAATGCCAACATCCATTGAACACTTCCCACTAATGAACATGTAACCCTACCTACATTAGTGATAAAATCACCAATCCCCAATTAAGTACTAACCACATTAACACCAAACACACAATGAGCAATTCCTAGTAATGTAGAGCTGTAACCCATCTTACAAAATAATAACACTACCACCAAACACCAATTGAGCATTTACCAGAGATACAGCTCTAACCCATCTACACTAAATACCCAATGAGCACTTCCCAGTAATACAGAGCTGTAACTCTTTCCAGAACAGTAACACTAACACCAAACACCCATTAAGCACTTACCAGAGATGTAGCTGAGTGCAGAGCTTGATGTGATCCTCTTCCTGATGGCGTCCATGGTGGAGCGAGTAACCTTGAGAAGAGCATCGAGGTTACGATGGTTAAAGTGAGCTAGGAGCTCTTGGCAGATTCCTCAAGGTGCTCCCCGCTCGCGGCGCTTCTTGGCGCCGTCGTGGCGCGCAGACTGGGAGCGGGATGTCATGCTACCAGGGCGGCTACGGGCACTCATGCGGGAGGGAGTAGGGCTGGAACGCTTCTTCTCTCCATCTGTATCAGGGTAATTTCGATTGATATTACAAGTTGCAAGTTACTTCCAGACAGTAAAATGCGTAAAGCAATTGCACACCAGCAATGACAGAGAAAATCAACATACAACGTACATCACAATTATTAATCATTAAGCATTCACTTTTGGTTATTGACAACAACAAAACAGAAGTAGAAAGACAAAAGTTATTCCTGTCATCAAAATGCAATCTACCTTTTATAATAATCTTAAATAATGGTTATAAAATTATTTAGACTTATTTCATTTCATTCAGAGCTTGTATCAAATAATTAATGTGTTACAGTATAGATGTTTTTTAATTTTAAAAGAAAATGCCTTTCAAAAAATGCCTGTCATGTAAGATTTTATCAAGTACTAACACCATTATAACTATGTTATGGTGATGCCGCCACTTAACAGATGAAGCAGACTGGTAAAGACTGATGGAACTTACTTTCATCTTCGCTCTCCTTCTCCTCATCCTCCTCCTCCTCCTCTTCCACGTCCGGCTCCGCCAAGAGCATGTTGATGAGCTCATTGGCGGCCTCCTCGACCTGAATACTCTTCACCTGGAGCATGACTGCTCCTTTGTTACAAAGCTCCTGCAGGAGATAGAAACAAGAGGTCAAACTTATCATTTACAGTACAGTTGAGGAAGTTTTATGGTCTAGGTTGAAATAACACAAGACTGTGTTCCACCGAGCCTGGTTCAAATCCAAATTCAAATCCATTTGCCCATCAATGTCATCAACTACAGACAGACAGAGGTACACTTATCGTTGTTCAGTTGAGAAAAGGTGTCATTGTCTAGGTGGAAAGAACACAAGATGCTGATCAACTGAGCCTGGTTCATATCAAAATTTAATTAGATTTGCCCATCATGGTTACTTAGGCCTACTAGTTACCACAAATAATATGTATGAAATGAAAGGATGCCAAAAGCCAATGTGCCTGAATAATCTAATATGCAGCAACCACAAGGTAGCAATCCAAAAAAATATATCTTTATATTTAATGATATTTAAAAATCTTATTATAGTTTTAGGTGTGCAGTGGCCTATACAGAATTTATAAAAATCTAAACAGTACCCTACCTGGGTCCTCTTTAGGTACTGGTCCGTGGTCCAGGCCTCGTCTTCAGGTAGCTCACAGAGCTGGATCTCGCTCATCTCTTTCAGGACTACATTGATTCGGAACTGGCACAGATCTGAGGCCCGAACCATCAACAGCTCCAGTTCACCTGAAGGATAATGGAGAATGAAGCTTTTTATGACAAAGAGGTAGAGTAGGCTAAAATTATGGACCTTGTAAGAGGTTAGCCTTGTGTTAACAAGTTATTCAATAAAGGCTTCTGCTACTAACCCTCGGCTAACCAAAACTTGCTCACTCTCTCTAAGGACACTACCACATACAAAACTTCAAATCAACTAGTATCAAGAAAATAAAGATTTTTCTGTGACCTGACATGTGCTCCGGTGACATTTGCTTTGGGCTTTATTTTGTCCATAATATAGAGTCAGGGTTGCAATTAGGTTTTAGGTCAGGTTTACAGGTGAAGTGAGGGGGTTTAGAGTTAGGGGTGAGGATATGCATAGTCCTGCCCCCATCTTACAAAGATCTGTGATTGATCTGGATTGATGGCAAGTCCTACAATCTAACCCAAATTTACAAACTCTGAGCTCTTGAGTACAGATTTGCAATTGATTGATATCAATTTCAACTGTTTATAAGACAGGGCCCAGGGTTGAAGATAGGTATTCAGTTGTTGCAGGAAATTGACCATGAAGCAATTGTCACTGAAGCATGTACTGTAGAAGGAAGTTTTCTGACTCTTCTGAAGCACAACTTACCCAGAGCCACATAGACTTCCTCTACAAACTGGTCTATGTTCATACTGGTCCAGGTCAGGGCAGTTAGACCAGGATCTAGGACCCTGTTCAATTTATCTAGATGGGTCTCCATCAACGGCTCAAAGGCTGGCTGGATCTTGCTGCAGACTCGCTTGTTCTCCTCCAACAAAAGCTATAATATGAGACAAAATGGAAAACAATAACTAATAATAACAATTGGGTCTTATTTACCAAGGGTAGCCATATTAGTATTTATACTGCTCTTCATGCGGGCTCTGCCATTATTATTACCCTACAAAAATTGCCAGGCACCTGGGTGAAGAGTGGCAAATGTGGATTAATGTCCTGCTGAAAGACATTATTGCTGGGTTGGTATATGAACCCTCAACCCTTGGATTGAGAGTCAAGTGAATGAACCACTAAACCTCAAATTCCAAATTCCCAATTACCAAAAATAAACACTTTCCCTGGCACTTACAAGCAGTAGCACTTGGGCGATTTCAGCACCTCACTGTCTTGACTAAAGGAACTATGTTTGGATTAAGCCAGAGGCTACGGTAATGTTGACACATTTCATGATGCCCTAAGCGTTGGTTATCCAGAATTGGGGATTTGTCTAGCAACAGTTCATGTTCAAAATGAATTAGGGATAAATTTCTCCAATTATTTTACAATATTCAAAGCCTTTCTGGTATTTGCGTTTTTACTCGTACAATAAGAAACAGTTGTCTACAGTATATGTAGAATCATGTGACAAACCACAATAAAACTTTGGTAAGTACAGAAGAATTTTTGAAGATAACTTGCTACATGTATTCTTAAGCAATCCTTGGAAAATATAATAACAATAATGATAATAGTAATTAAATAATATCAATAACAACAACACTAACAAGATTGGATATTCTAATAGCGCTCATGTCCACCACACAAGGTACCAAAAAGACACTCTTATAGTACCTTGAGTTTGTTATAGTTCTCTTTGAAGAGGCTCTGTTTCTGGTAGATTGCCCTAGCTGCGATGGGTACCTCCAACCCCAGACGGTACATGCATTCGGTCTCCTTGATCAGGGTGAGGATCTGAGGGTCAAAGTTCACATAGAGCTCCTGGGTGTCTGGATGACGCACCAGAAGGGAGGCGTGGAGGCCAGTCTTGACAGCTTCAACCTGAGTGGAAAGAAAAGGATAAATAGAGTTTATTTATATAACCGATCTTTGGAAGGGAATTCTTCCTCAAATTGGCAATAGATGTTTTCATTCCATAGCTGTATCTACATTTTTCAAAAGATAATTACATGCACTTGGAAGCTATGATAAAAAAAAAACTTTAATCATTTTTCATAGACATCAAAATATCAAGAAAAAGTGAGTTAAATATATTTCTCTCAAAGTTAGAAGTATGTTGTCATTTAGAGCATTCTTTTCTTTTAAGTACATTCTTGGTGATTTGAATAACGAAGCACAAGATGGAACCTAAACTAAGAGCTTACCTGTCTATACCATGCACGCTGGTAGAGCACTTCAAACTCCATCAGGACCTTGGCCAGTTTGTTGTAGTTCTTGATGATGCGCCGAGCCTCGTTCCCATTCAGCAGCTGAGGGCGCTGTTGGAACGCATCCATCGGCTCCTGGATGCGACGAAACATCTGCCGCGCCCAGGTGATCTTGCCGGAGATGGGAGGCAGGTCGCGACCGATGGGAGGATCGTTCTTGTTGCGCTGGTAGTTCTTGGAGGTGTTCTCGATCTCCCGGCCAAAGCGCTGCAGGATCTGGGCATACTTCTCATGGATACCAAGATTTGGCACATCGACTCTGTTGGGGAAACAAAGATATTTTGTTGTTATTATAGAGAATTCTGTCCTCCCATGATTTGAGGGACTTCTTCATGTTTAAAAGATCTGTGGATATATGGGGGTCATTTGTACAATTGCTATAGCTCGTACTAGTCTCTTTTGCCATTTTATGCACTTGAAAACGTTGCATTTAAACAAAAGTTTCTGTTGACAAATAAAAACCTTGTCAGAATTTTGCCCCACACAGCAACAATTAATGTGTATATAAAGTGCATTTCATCCATGGAGATTCCATTGTTCATGGCAGGTTAATGAAATGGTCGGTAACCAGGGGTTAGAGAGAGAAACATGCATAAATTGCAATACATAAGTAAACAGGTCGATTCAGTATTGCATAGAATTGACAATGACAACAAATAAAGAACTTTTAAAATCATTGACCTTCTAGTGAAAAGCGCTTCATTAAAATATCATGACTACACAATCACCAAAAAACAACAATAGATATTGAGGAACTGAAGAAAAATCAATGTAACGTGTTTAAATATACCAAACTTCAAACGAACATTTGAATTCGGCCGGTATAAAGTTCATGTGCACATAGAGAGACAGGAGAGGATTTGAAGAAAACCATGGGGGTGTTTCACAAAGACTATTAGATCGACTTTAAGTTGGACTTAAGTATAACAGGCCGTTCGTGCCATTGTTTTCTCTCATCATTTACTGGCATTGGTCTCTCATGGGACGTACCAATCATGGTAAAATATCTACAAAACTTACATTTTTTGATAATTCATTAATGAAGGAAAAAATATTATCTAAAGATCATAATGGTGAGAGCAAACAATGGCACGAACGGCCTGTTATACTTAAGTCCAACTTAAAGTCGATCTTAGTCTTTGTGAAACACCCCCCATATCTCATAACTGAAAAGGAAGTAAAAATCAGATGCCTATGGGTTGTCCCATATTGCCCCCAAAGTGATGTCCAATCTCACCCCCATCACAGCATGACAGTCCCACAATTTTTAATTATTACAATGTGCTTCTTTTCACCAATTCCCTATCACTGCACTGTGAATCCATAAAACCAGCCTTAGGCCTCATTCAGATATGACACGGCAAAACAGCAGCATTTTTTTGGTAGGATGACGTAAAGTGTACTACGCTTTACGATTCTGTATCTTATAACACAGAACTCAGTGAATATGCGCAGGACCTTTCGCAGTTGGCATTTATTACACGTAAAAGTAACACAGCGGTTTCTTTGCGGCAGTTTACAACGTCATATCCGAACAGGCCTTACGGAGAGGGAAAACCCAGATTTGTCCATTTCAAGAAAACAGACAGTGACACACTTTGTCTTACCTTGGGAATCTTCTTTGGTCATCATATTCCAATATTAGCAAATATCTTATGAGAAGATGTTGCAAAAATGAACATGAATTTTGTGATGAGTTTCAGAATCACATAATATCACAAATGGGCATCGCTTCACAAATAATACATGAACCTATCCGCAGTCTATGTTTACATGCTGCAGACCCTAACTAAAGCAGTCACTTGGATTTTCTTCACAGGTGGTCTTTATAGGCAACACTGAAAGTATCCATATTTAGCTGAGAAAAATAACCCAGCAGTCACTAAACTAAAATCTAAATAATAAATGTATATGTATTGGAGTGAATGGGTGTATGTTTTTGCTTTTATTACTATTGCATGTTGATTAAATTTACTAAAATTTCATTAATGTTTATTTATTTCTCTATATTTGTACAGGGCCCCTCCTCATAAGCTTTGCTTTCTTAAGGGTCCTTCCAAAGTATTTTTTGTATGTATTTATTATGTAATTATTATGTTTTTATTGGAAAAATAGATTGAAATTGAATTGAATCGAAATATAGTAGTCTACCAAGAGGTGTACAAAATTGTCTCGGGCTTCATTGTTATCTCCTTTAGACTCTTTGAACATTGGAAAAATACATGAACATCCTTGCTTGTCACATATTCCAACCACACACATGGTCTATGCCGCTTTGAAATACTGCAGAGTTAATTAATCAATGATACATCACATTACCTCTCAAACTTTCGTAGAGTCATGAGCGCCCTTGGTACATTGTAGATCTTGTCCAACATGTTATTCATGAAGTTCTTGACTGCCACCTATTGGAATAAACATGTCACAAATGACCTTGAAAATTTTGACAAATATGAACAAAAGAGAGGACTAACATGTCATGTCAAATATATCTCTAGATTAATATAATTATTATAATATAATTAATTACTATAATTAATTAATCTCTAGATTTATATAATTATTATAATATATTGAAATATTATAATTAATTTATCTCTAGATTAATATTAATTAAGATTAATTTTAGGTAACAAAGCATTAATCACATCCAATTAAATTCTGAAGTATAAAATAGCAAATTGGCTGGTTCCAATATTCAGAGTGAATAGGCATATCGGCCATGGAATAGAGATGAAAAATTTAATGTCTTTTCCCTCATCACGATGCAGACCATTTTATCTATTTATTCATCAGGAAATAACAGAGAAAATTTGTTGTCAAACTTCAGCACTCTAGCAGACGACACAAAAGCTTTGCCTTACCAGTCACGAAACAGGTTTCCATCATTACAAGGGGAAAATATCAATTTCTAATTATCCCTAGTCACCCTGGTGTCCCTATTCAACATGTTTTGTGGCTCAATTAGTTGTCAAACGTTAGCACTTTAGCAGACGACACAGAAGCTTTGCCTTACCAGTCAAGAAACAGGTTTCCATCATTACAAGGGGAAAATATCAATTTCTAATTATCCCTAGTCACCCTGGTGTCCCTATTCAACATGTTTTGTGGCTCAATTAGTTGTCAAACGTTAGCACTTTAGCAGACGACACAAAAGCTTTGCCTTACCAGTAAGTCACTGACAGATCTCTTGAAGTCTGCATAGTCAGAATCAAACTCAGCTTTCCTCTGGTCCAGAGGATCGTAAGGCTTCTTCTTCATAGAGGTATACACCACGGTGAAACGGTTCGCCAGGGAGTCCATACCTGAAATAAACAAAAGAAAAATAGTTCATGATCGTGTAGAGGTGTCGTGGTCGAGTGGTTACGTCGCCGGACTGTCGATCACAAGGTCCGCGGTTCGAGTCCCGCTGCGGCACTAATGTCCTTTGGCAAGACATTGATCTACATTTGCCACACTCAACCCAGGTGATGTAAATGCGTACCTGGCAGGAATTAATTCCTTGAAATGCTAGAGCGCCGTAATGGCAGCCATGCTAAAGCCGGGGTAATAATTGCGGAGCGCCAAGAGTGTCAAATCTGACAGACATGAGCGCTATACAAGAACCCACTATTATTATTATTATTATTATGACTAAGTGGATCGATGTAGGGCTGCAAATAAAAATTCTTTGAAAATTGAGACATCAATATATTTAAAATGATTCATTACACAAACATAATGCAATTGTATTTTCATTTTGTTTTTTAAAATATCGTTTGCTGTTGTGGTACCTGAATTTTTTTATTTCTATGTACATCTTTCACAGGTCCTATTCTTGGTTTGTTTTGACAAGTTTGCTTTACTTTCCACAGGTGTGAATTGACTCTGTACTATCAGACTTGCCTAGGATGCTCACTCAAGGGACAAATAAAATGTAACCATAAAGTCCAAGCACTCCAGGCCAAAAATAAGTTGCATAAATCTTGATTATGGGACGGGATAAAATGTTATAAAGAGGTGGCAAACAGGATGAAATAAAAAAAATCCTTAACAAGTGGGAAACAGATACAATGTTCTATTGTGAAGTTGAATGGGAGACATACACTGTACACTTACCATGCATGGACTGGACATCCCTGTAATGTTACAGATAGAATGAAACGTAAACAAACCGACATTTACCTTCGATACGGGAATCAGCCAGGTGGGAGTAGCGTTCAATAATATCAAACATATCAATGATCTTGACCAGGCGGCGCTCAAAGGTGTCGAACTTGCCAAAGATGTACATCTCGGAGAACTCGAACTGGCGTTCCTTGGGCATGCTCTCCAGTTTCAGCTTGGTCTTCTGGAAGCAGGCCTGGTACTCGTGGTTCAGGGTGATGCAGTTCTTGAGCTTGGGGATTAGCTCTTCTCGCGGTTGCTCCCAGATGGTGGATGTGCCTGCGTCGGTGATGTAGGACTTGCAGGATGTGATCATCTGGTTGGTCACCTGTGGGGTGGGAAGACGAAGGGAGGGGGAAGTGGTTAATGGGAGTTTGTCAAATATTCAAGATTTATTGGATATGAATGACTCATCAAGCAAAGACAATGGAATGTCCTTATTATAAATTTCTTTTGTAGTTTAGTGCAAAGACTGAATCAAGTTTGCTTCAAATAAAATCTTCAATATTTAGTAGGTTTGTAGAAAAAATGGATATCAATTTCAATTGTGGTAAAGGAATAGACAGTCTTGGCACATTTCCAGGGTCAAGTGCGTAACATTTTCATGGTTTTACAAAAATATCACAAACATTTGTTGGCTGATATTCTTGTTTGAAATGAACTTTTTGTTGAGATGACAAAAAAAGAGCATGATTGGGGTCTGATATACTTCAAATGTTGCACACACAAAATAAAACCACACAATTAAACTACAGTATAATTGGATTCTTTTTTCAACCATTCAAAATATAATACCGAACTAATAACTATGGGATCTGACCTTGACAAAGAGTGATGTCATTCTCTCTGAGGTGTTGTAGTATCTGGAGATGCTGTGGATCATACGAATGGCATTGATCAGGCCAGGAATTGTCTCTACCATACCAACCTGTAAAAAAGAAAGTAAATGATAAAATAAATAACAGTAACAATTGTTTGAGTAAACAATATGTTTAGTGCCTTGGCTTGACTATCACAGCCCCTGGTTTGCTGTAGTTCAAGAATCTACAAGAAGATGCAGCTATAATTTTGATAGCCAAACTGTTAGCCAATTCAAAACTTCTCTTAAGACACATTTATTCAAAATTGCTTTTAATGATTAACTTACTCTGTTCACATTGATGTGTATTTCATATGTATTGTAATTTGTAGGTTTATTTGCACTTTTTTGTTTTGTTTAATATGTAATTGTTTATCAGTCTATTCTGTTTGTTATAGCGCTTAGAGACTTCGGTGGTAAGCGCTTTATAAGAAACGTTGTTATTATTATTATTATTATAGCCATTTTGAGGAAGAAATAATGTCTCATATATTGTTATCTTCTCAAACATTTTTTTATCAGTGTGAGCTAAACAAAAAATATATATGTTGACAAAGAAGAACTCTACATGTACAGTGTATGCTGAATTGATTCCAAATTTCTCCCATTGGTTTTATATGTTAATAAAAGGCCTGCCCATATCAGCAGTTGTATAATCAAGCCCTAAATGGCTTTAAATACACCAACATTCTTAATATATTTTCAGTCTAAAGAGTGTTTTTCATGTACTTACAGGGTCGCTGTTATAGAGAGGGTCACAGAACTTCTCCAGAGTGTAGAGAAACTTGACATTATCCTTGGCCTCGTTGGCTGAATCGGTGATGCGGCGATCAAGCTCCATCCATTTTTGCTGCAAAATAAATGGCATCGAGGTAGAAGGTTAGAACTTTACACAAAACCATGAAGAGATTCAGAGACTTTGAACATGCAGATCAGAATGTTACATTCATATGCGTAATGCTCATACACCATAACACAATGTATCAAATGGAAAAGTGTACGTGAGAACAACTTTCAACCAATGGATTGGGCATTCTCTTAAGGTACCTAACATCGATGGGAAAATTTCAAAAAAAATTGCAAGCTGATACTGTATATATGAAATGCGTGTTTAGGGCCTAGTTCACATCCAAATGTTAAGAACAAAAACAGTGCAATATCAACGGAGGCATGGTTAAACCAGATATACATCATATCTTTAAAGGCAATTAATACAAAACTTTTTTGAGTGACTAAATATAAAATCGTCAATCAGAAATGAAGACATAACTCGGGTATCGCAACAGAATTACGGATGAACTACATAGACATATTATGCTACTGACATATGATGGAGTTATACTGTTCATTTGCACAGAAAACAAAGGAAATCCACATACCTTGAGAGTGCGTGACTTGGCGGCCTGCAGGACACCCAGCACTGCCTTGACCTCTAGTCCTTTGATTTGTTCTAAAAGGTAGTTGAAACGGGACATGCGTTTCTTCCAATGATCTAGCTCAGCTCGCGGACCAATGTTGTCTGCCTCCTTCCTCATTTGTTCGCTTTCTGCCAGCACCTGTTGGAGCAAATAGTGTATAGGATTCAACAGCATTAGCCTGAAGCTTTGTAACATTTTCTTTACACGGCAAATGCACAAATTTGCACCAACAAAGACACACTAACCTTATCAAGGTACACCAATATTCGTGTTTGCAAATATGGTTGTATGACTTGCTCCTGCGACAGTTGCTCCACATCAATTTCCTACATTAACCAACTTCTTAACTTCAACCCTGGACCCCTAACCACAATCAAAACAAAAATTACAACTATAACTTTAACCTTGACCCTATACCAGGAGCAAAGGTCAGGTCACCTGTAAAGGTAAGTTAGGTATCTTAATGTACATGGATATGTATTACTACTATACCAAGGTAAGTTTGGTGAGCAAATCACTGTAAATATATATAAATGAAATCTTATTCAATACTAAACTAATAATCATACAAGTTAATGTTTCTTAATCTACAGACCAGTACTTACCTGTTCAATTTGTTTGATCCAGACGGTCATGATCTCCTCTACTTTCTCCAGGTCATGAGTGCTGTTAGCGACAGCGATGTAGTCTGATGCCTTGGTGAGCTTGGAGACATCGTATGTCTCACACTTCTTGAGATCCAGGCGTTCTCCCAGGGAGTCCTTTGCTCCACCTAGGATGGATACAAAGGCCTCCAGGCTCAGCAGGAAATCATGACGTGCCTGAAAATCAGAAGAAGAAAAAAAAGACGGAGGTGTTGTGGTATAGTGGTTTTGTTCATCTGACTCTCAATCAAAAGGTTGGGGGTTTAAATCTCAGCCTGGCACTGACATCGTTTGGCAGGAAATTCATCCATATTTGCCAGTCTCCACCCAGATGTATCAACCAATGTACTAGAGTGCCACATATTTGGCTGCTTGGCTAAGACCTTGGTGATAATGTTGGAGCACCAGGATAATCAATGTGTGATGGTCATTAGGGCTATACAAAAAGGCCATTTTATCATTATTGGTATTACAGAGGAAAGTGGTTAGAAAGCAAACAGCTCCTAAGATAAAATAGATATAAATACTTTTTAAAAATAAAACTACTTGATAGCATTTCATACGTTCCATGGACCACAATATCTTGCTGACGACTCACCTGTTGGTTGGCAGGGGTACCTAGCTGCCCCCATCCATTGGTGTTGGTACGTAGGAAGGGGATGATGATGTCTGCCAAGTACTTCTCCACAGCATTCAGTAAGCCAATGCCGGAAGTATCCAGGGATGTGAAAATCAGCTCCTGAAGAAAAGGAAAGAATAAAGACATCTCGTAAATGCTAACCTTCACTTTCATCAACTATTTTTTAAATCACAGATTTTTTTAGAGAAGAAATGGTACTGCTTTTATTGAAAAGAATGTGTTTGCTTTTATGTCCCTGCATGAATGCTGTATTTTGGACTTGTTTATTATCAGTTTTTCATGCCAGCCGTTTTCTGCTGGCATGAAATCTCCCATGATGATACATGTAATACTGGTGGCATTCTCAACTAAAACAAAATAAATATAACTCTATATCTTCTTGCATTTTTTAGCATGAAAGGTTTAAGTTATTATTATGTTCCTTCTTCTATTGTGTGTTGAAAATGGAGACATTGGTGACATAATGATAATGAAGCTAAAACCCCAGAATTTCAAGGGATTAACCTGTATGACCTTTGACATACTTACCCCAAAGTCTAATCAGATCGTCCTGCTATGGTGATATCACAATGAATAAAGTTCATAACTCAACTGGTTTCTGAAATATCGTGATAACGGACCAAATCGTGTAATTTCAGAAATTGACCTTTATGACCTTTGACCTACTCAATCCAAAATCTAATCAGATAGTCTTTCTAAGGTGATACACACTATCACCAAGTTTGAAGTTTATATCTTAAATGGTACTTGAGATATGGTTATAATGAGAAAGCAGGTAGGATGGACGAACAGACAGACAACCTGGAAACAGAATGCCTCTGACACCATCTTCGGTAGGCATGCAGAGACATAAACAATGAAAGACTAATACGTACTTTGTGAATGGTCTCCTCATTTACAGGTTTGGTGGTATTGGCCCTCAGGAAGAAAACACAGACTCCATTGAGTGGCATGTCATTGCCATCGGTCACATAGACCCGAGGTTTGTTACTCTTGGCCTTGCTTCCCTGTGGGCCAAGTCTCATGGGCTCACCTGAAAAATATTAAAGGCATCGTTTAACAATGTTAAATCTGAGATTCATGGCCCCACGTGTTATCAGTGTCTGTGAAATGGTGTAATATTGAAGCCGTAAAAAAATTGCGCTTCAAAATGATCATGAAATGCTCAAAAAATTAAAAATCTTTGAGTGACCGGATTTACCATACTCATTTTCCCCAATAGACTGTAGTGTTATGAAAACCGTTAGGAAAACGAATTCTAAAATTTCTAATTCCAATCATAGATATCTTGATAATCAGACAGGCGATTGGCTTGTAAAAGTCATGGGATTCATGTATGACCTTAAGGTTTATAATTATGATTGCAGCATGAGCTAAATCCAGGATTTTGTTTCAGAATCTGACAAAGATACCCAATCCCTTTAAGGAAATATTTGTTTGAAATGTTTTTACAAAAGACTGAAACTGAAAGGGCAATCCAACTTTTGTAATAAGTTTATTTGTATAAAAGTAGAAAAATAAGAGAAACAGAAAGGTGAAAGTTTGAAATAAAATTGGACCAATAATAAGAGTTATGAATGCTTGAAATATGAGAACAATACATCTATGCGAATCTCAAATTGCGAATTTGGTCAGTGGATTACAACATAGTCAAGGACAGCTCTATCATTTATCATGTACAAAAATATAATTAAGTTGTTTTTTTCCTAAGTGCCTCCTCCCTAGGGGTACTACTCAAAGTATATTAAGGATAGCACACTATTATATGTCCTCTAAAAAGAAAAGATCCTCCTGAGTCATACATTTTGAAAAAATGACATCTTAATAATTTGAGTGTTGAACAATATGGGAACGTTGTCCAGCACTATGTCACAGGAACATTACTGGTTCAGCCAATTTGAAGTGTCTAATGATTTCAACTTTCAAAAAATTCATAACTTTATTTTTAGTCTGATTTCATTTAAACTTTCACTAGTCTGCTTCTCCGATTTGTCTACCTTCTTTTAGAGTGTTTGTCTATTAAGGTTGGATCTTTTTTAAAAGTTAAAGACGAGACGTATAATGTGCTATAGAAGAACTCATCTGTTATTATTAGGTGGTCTGTCAACGACAGACTACCTATTAATTTCGTCAGAATTTTCTTTCTTATTATTATTATTTATTCATATTTCTCCGCACTTTTTTGTTCCGACGATAACTCAAGATCGGTACAGTCAATTTCTATCAATTTTGGCACAGTCATGGGTCATTGTCATAAGACGTGACAATAACATTTTCAAGGTCATCAGGTTTTCATGACGTCATCCAGGCGCCATTTTGTGTGTTTTTTGGTACTTTCAACTCATGATCATATCTTCAAAACGAAAAGTCATTTCTCATTCATATTTATAATGATCAAGGTCAATATCCGTCCGGTCAATTTCAGGTTAAAAAAACGCGCGCGCGCAAAATTTCAAAATGCTCCAAAAAATTGTCTCAAATTCATTTTGGATACGTGGCCATTTTAAGCATTTCGCAAAAAAACGCGCACACACGAATGCGCGTTTTCGTTCGTGACGGCCGAACGCAACATAATTCCTCATATCTTTTTTTTGGCATGATATTCCTCATTTTTTTCTGAACAATTTGATACCATGTTTATCCTTTTATGACCATTAATAACGGAATGAGCGTCCGTTCAAGAAACATGTCCGTGCGCGCGATCTCTTGTAATACATAACATATATGGGCAAAAACATGCCTATACAAAATTCATTGTAACTCTTCAGAATGGATGGAAACTCCCAATTTTTTTCATATTTGGATAGATTATGAGTCGGAGATATGATTTCATGTCTCATTTGACCCTCAATTAACTCATGACGTCATCATAATGGCCTCCGAACTCAAAATTTCAATTTGCATATTATGACGTCAGCATATTTTTGGAAAATTGATTGTATCTCTGTAAATATTGATCGATTTTCTTCCAAATTTTAATATGTTCTAGCTGAAACAATACTCTACAAATGCAGTTTTCACGATTTTCATTTTGACAAAGGCATCATGGCGTATTTTTGCGATTAAAGGAGGCATGTCAATTTTTCACATTTTGCGTGTATTCTCTATGGGACATGACTTTTTTCAAAACTGGATTCTACATTCCCGTCTTTCGCGAGCAATATCTCCGTCGTTTTAGTTTTGTTTTCGCTGAGCTTCGAGTATGTTGTAGCTGAGACAATAAGCTATCACAAGTGTGCCCTTTATTTTTCGATCAGATGCCGGGATCATGCTCATATTTCACTTGCAAAGTGGGATTTGAGAATTCCATTTTCCGTTCACGTGTAATCGCTATTGGAAATGTTTTGGGAAATGTTTTTGTCTATCGGTAACGCACTTGTTTATTTTTATTTTCCCACCACTTTATTGTGAGCGTGTTTGCTCAAATTCGGCTCCATCAATTTTCATCAAATTTTTGTCAGTCATTAGGCTTATCAAATTCAAGTGCTACCATTTTTTCAAGGTCATCAGGTCATCGTGACGTCATATAGGCGCCATTTTGTGAAATCACATTATCAATCATATCTTCATGATGCGTCATCAAAGGTTATTTATATTCATATCACATATACTCTAGGTCAAGGGTCAACAGGTCATGTCATCAAAGGTCACATAAAGGTCATGACGCGCGCGCGCGTCAATATTTTAAAATGCTCAAAATCACTTAACTATTAAACGAGTACGAATCAGGTCATTTTAAGCATTTCAAAATTTCCGTCCGTGCGCCCGCGTTATGCGCGCGCAGCACGTACACATCGTAAACACGCCGTTTTTTCGCATGGTTTGTATTCCTGACACTATTTTTGACAATTTACAACTATTTCCAGTCATTCTCGACCTTCTATAATGCACCACGCGTGCGTCAAACTTTTAAATTCGTGCGCGTCAATGGGCAATATAATGTAAAAAGTGGTAAAAACATGTCTATATAAAATCCGCCATAGCTCGTCAGAATGCCTGAATTCCTCTCAATTTTTTCATATTTGGATAGAGTATGAATTGGAGATATGATTTCATGTCTCATTTTGCCAGTACAAATATCGTGACGTCATCATAAAGGCCTTGGAACTCAAAATACGAATTTGCATATTATGACGTCCGCATATTTATGGAAAATTGATTGTATCTCTGTAAATATTGATTGTTTTTCTTCCAAATTTAGATATGTTGTAGGTAAGACAATTCTCTACAAGATAAGTCACCCTCACTTTTCGTTTAGTTGACGTCATCATAGTGAAAATTTCAATTAAAGGCGACATGTCAGAATTTTCTTAATTTGCGTGTTATGTCTATGAAAGTGAATTTCGTTCACATCATATGAATCTACATAACATTAATCTTTGAGCACCATCTAGCTTATTTGTGCTTTTTTTCTTCCAAATTTTGATATGTTGTAGCTAAGACAATTCTCTACAAGATAAGTCACCCTCACTTTTCGTTTTGATGACGTCATCATAGTAAAAATTTCAATTAAAGGCGACATGTCAGAATTTTCTTAATTTGCGTGTTATGTCTATGAAAGTGAATTTCGTTCACATCATATGAATCTACATAACATTAATCTTTGAGCACCATCTAGCTTATTTGTGCTTTTTTTCTTCCAAATTTTGATATGTTGTAGCTAAGACAATTCTCTACAAGATAAGTCATCTCACTTTTCGTTTTGATGACGTCATCATAGTGAAAATTTCAATTAAATGCGACATGTCAGAATTTTCTTAATTTGCGTGTTATGTCTATGAAAGTGAATTTCGTTCACATGCATCATATGAATCTACATAACATAAATCTTTGAGCACCATCTAGCTTCTTTGAGCTCTTTTTTCTCCCAAATTTTGATATGTTCTAGCTAAGACAATTCTCTACAAGATAAGTCACCCTCACTTTTCGTTTTGATGACGTCATCATAGTGAAAATTTCAATTAAATGCGACATGTCAGAATTTTCTTAATTTGCGTGTTATGTCTATGAAAGTGAATTTCGTTCACATGCATCATATGAATCTACATGACATTGTTCTGTGAGTAGTATCTCGCTTGTTTTTGCTCTATTCTCCCCCTTTCCCCCAATTTAAGTATGTTATAGCTGATACTATGAGCTATCGGAAGTGCGCCTTCCGTTTTTTGATCAGATGTTGGAATCATGTAGAAATTTTAAATTGAAAGTTGAAATAGCGAATATGCCAAGGCCGTTTGTCAGCTTTGCATCGCTCTCTCTCTCTCTTCTATTTCACCCTCTCCCTCTCTCTGTCTCCCTCTCCCTCTCTTGTTCTGCCTCCCTCTTCTTCTGCTCTGATGTCTCCCTAGCTGTCTCTGTCTCTCCTTTTCTCTACTATCTCACCCTCTCCTTTTCCCGCCTTGGGCTCCCGCTCTCCCTCTTTTATGTCTTATAGGATGTTCCTTAATTTCCTCTAGCTCTTTGCTGTGCCCTTTGTATTCTTATTTCACCCCTACCATGTTTCCTTGTACTTTCCTCTCTCCTTCCAAGTGTATGCATTCTGATTCCTCTTTCATCCCTCGGTCCAGCTCATGTATTTTTACATGACTATAACCAATCTCCCTCTTTCCTTCTCTATCTCTATATTTTCATCAAATTTCATTATGATCATGATCTTGATCATAATCATTTCTCAATATTTTGTTCATCAGTTTAGTTATTACTTCCGTTTAGCTCATCAATTCAGTTCATTTCACATCAGTTCAATCTATCAGTTCATCAGTACTTCATTCATCAATTCATATCTTAATACATCATTTTACATTAACATCATTATATTGGATCATTGAATTGAAGATGAGCATGATCATAAGAATTGTAGACAGACCACCTAATTCGTCCTCATGACGAATTAAATGTCTAGTTATTAATTTATTATTACAAACAATTTATTTCTTCATTACAATTACACAACCAGAGTCCTTGTTTATCAAATGTTCATCTACACATATGTAACATTAACATTTTTGTGAAATCAATAACACACCCCTGCCAACTACATCTAAAAAGACTTTATTTTCACACGAAAAATACAAATCAGATGAAAACATCAATAACCAGAAGTTAATGCTAACACCTGCAGACATATACGTATTGATTTCTAATGGCTGTTATCAAAGCAATTTTTCCAGATTTTCAAGGACATGAGCACTTTATTGAATGAAAAACACCATCAATTACTAAAGCTGTGCATGTCAACACCTGCCGGCATATATTGATTTCACAGGGTATTTATGAAATATTGATCGCATTATCCTTAATCGGAACTATTTTCACTTACCAGCACTATCTTGCATCCAAGCATGTCTTCCATCTGCAAATCAAAAAATGATTTCAATTTTTAAGGAGAAGTCTTCGCTTGTATAAATTACAACAAGAACATTTCAGAGAAAGTTGATTCTTACATAAAGATGCATGCTATTAAATCATAAATGAGAGAAACCGATTTTGGAAGTTTGAGGAAAATATGAAAACTATGAGATATTTTCATTAAAGGAGTGATCAATAAAACGCAAACTGGCAAGTGGCAACTATAGTGATTTACTGTAAAGTACCTTGCCAGCAATTCCCACATTTGTTTTAATCTAAATTGATAATTTTCTTGGTTTTGATGCAGGAATAGATTTCACAAAAGTGTGTAAAAATTTGTGTCATATATTTAGGACAAAGGAGGAATAAAATATATTTGGTTTAGAAAATTAAAATTTATAAAATTTTGAGTATAGCACAAATGGAAGAGATCCCCAATGGTAAATCACAAAGTTGTCAATTTGTGTTTAATTGATCTGAACTTTCTAATCACAAATCCCAAATTCCTAAACTTTCAGTGATCAGTTTCACTCAACGTTATGCTTTTGATATAGCCTCCTAGCTGCAAGAGTGGACTTCCCCTTTAAAAATTAAAGTCAGACAAACAACTTGAGACAAAACACATATCAATGAAAGTCTTTTCAATCCAGACTTTCTTCCGAAGGTAATCAAAATCCATAACACAGGTGGATTTTTCAATTTCTCTTTCACAATCTTTTCACTTATTCATGTCTTAAAAGTATCTGCATCAATGACAACAGCTGCCGTAGGCATGAATTCAGAATAGTGTTGATTGAAAACTCATGAGTTGACATTTAGGATTTTACTGGTAAGAGGATTCCACCCACATGTATTATGTTCTTATATTCTTTAATAGTTCACATCAATGCTTGTGCTTCCACCTGTTCTATTCAAGCAATAGACTTATTTTCCGATTCTGTCTCCTAAATGTATTTCTCATATACATGTATATATATTTCGACCCATCTTGTTGATAACCTACATAGCTTTTATGAATGGCATCATCTGCTTTTTTTTGGCACATTTATCATTTTGTTTCTCTCTATAAGACATGTACAATTGCAAGTCAGTCCATTCATCAATCCCTAGATTACTTTATCATATTCTATTCATGCAGATGTTTTTCTGACTTCCATTGGGTAAATATATTATGTTGTAAAGAAAGTCTTATTCCATGGTAACAAAGTATAACACAAAGGTGTTTGATTTTCATCTTTTTGATATGCAGTTCAGACAGTCATCTTCTTTTCATTTCATGTCTCATCGCAAAACAAAACAAATCGCCAGTGTGAATGAGGTATTAAAAAAAAGTATATATATATATATATGTATATACACATGCCAGATTCATTTTCAGAAGAGTGGAAGACCTTTCATTTCAAATGTTATAGTATTGTAGTTGTACTCACTTTCCCCAGTATCAGGCTCTTGATAGAAGAACATGAGATGTGTACTGACACCAGTCTCAGAGTCAAAGAATTTGTTCATCTTCTCAATCTGTGTTTTAGAGATAAAGTGAGAGATTAATGAAAGCATAATTATGGCAGTAAGTGTACAGTAAACTTAAGACTCTACAACTTACAACGAGCATGTACTAACATAAAACATACCTATTTCCAAGTACTTAAACATTGTTTGAAATAAATTTTGCAATAAATTTTTTGATATCTTTCTAAAGAATTACCACATATATTTTTTTACATAGATTAGTCTGTGATGTAAAGGCCAAAAACAAACCTGGAAAAGTCATGAAAGGAATAAACACAAATGATGCAACACTTAGCAACATGAAGTAGCAGAATCTAATAGAATACATATTTGCATGAACTAATAAATCAGTGATGGATGAACAGAGGCAAATTCTATTTAAAATAACTGTTTATCCAACTTAAATTGCAATTAGTCAATATTTGATTTGCATAGTTGCTGTTGTTATGTCAGACAAGACTCAAACAGACTTCTGACAAGTATGTAAGGTGGACAAGTATAGACTTTGTCATAGATAATATTTACATGTAGAAACATTACAAAAATTCCACATTCTCTAAGCTTACAAACCCATTCATGCATGTATCAACACTAACATCTGTCTTAGTCTGCAAGTGATGACTCTAATTTGACACATTCCCACAATCCCTAAAGCCTTGAGCAGAGCCTAGCTCTGTCAGTCTCTGGCTGTGTCAAATAGCAGCTAAAGTACAGAGCCTATGCAGTACGCTTTCACCCTAGTCTCATAGTGCAGACACTGTTATGCACAGCGACTGACAAGGGTTTACACGTATGCGTTCAAAGTTCATACTACCTCTGTATACTGGTAACCATAGCAACTTACATTATTGCCTTCCAAGATGGCATCCTCGACATCACTCCTCTCCAGATGGAGAGAGTCTGCCACGGCATCCATGACGAATTCATGGCGCACCTCGATTCGGGCCCGCTTCGCTTCACGCTCCTCTTTCAGTTTTTGCTGTAATAGTGATGGAAAAGAAAAAGAAAAGAGAATCACTTGTTAAATATACATGAAATTTCAAAGTTTAAGTTTTACTTTTAAGGCCAGAAGGGACATTCTCACATCAGGCTGGACCTAATTTGTTTTACGCTCCTCTGTTAATTATTGCTGCAGTGTTGACTTAAAAGAAAAGAGAGAAGAATGACTTGTTTAATTATTTTAATATAATTTCAAAGAAAAAGAAAGGGGAATGATGAATGACTTTTATTGACTTGTTTCATATAATTTCAACATAAAAAGAACGACTTATTTGATATAATCCAAATATTGAAGTTTAACATTTCAGGCTAGAAGGGACATTCTCATGTTGAGCTTAATTGTCTTCATGTTCCTCTTTCATTTTTTGCTGCATTGGTGATTGAAAGAAAAAGATGAGAATAAAATAATATTTAAAAAAAATTAAAAATTAAAGTTTAAATTTTTAAGGCCAGAAGGGTCATTCTCACAGATACATGTAACTAGTCAGTACTAATCAAGCCTGGTACATTTAAAATGTACATGTAGTATGATACATTATGATACATTGGCCATTGCAATCATATATAAGACACAAAGGTGATTAAAGGTTTCAAATGCAAATACACATGGTAGCTTACCCTTCACCATAAGCATACAGTATAAACAATCATTTGTGAACTCTCTATAATACAATAATATGTAAACCAAAAAACAAATCGATTGCCTGTACTTTGTACATTTGTCATCTTTTAAATTCAGTACACTGTAAGCAGTTGTTACAAAATGCAGAATTAGTACTGATCATACAAGAATCTGCAGAACTTCTTGTTGTTGTACCAACAATTCAATTTAATATTCTGAGAATAATACCGGTACATATACAGGTTGTACATGTAAATTGAAACGGAATACATGTATACAGTACCTTTGTTTTTCCAACAAAGTGTTTAAATGCTTCCTCTCCAGCAAAGTTTTCCATCGTGAAACCACAAGTACAACAAAATGCACCAAAATATTTCCAAAATATGCTTCCTTTAAGTTATGAATACATTCCAAATCAGTATCCACTACGATTTCCCTGGGTATATAACACATTTCATATAACACTATAATATGAGAACTGATCTGAGTGGAATGCATCATATTAAAAACAAACGCCCATTTATCTTGGGAAAAACCAATTTCCTTCACAACGGAGGGTAGTGAAGCTAAGAATAAAAGGGAAGCAGTGATTCTGATCATCATCATTTGAAATTACATTGAATAATCTTTCTTATTTCAAGCCAAACTTTACATATATTAATTTCATATAATTATCAAGCAAGGCAGATGGTTCTTACATTTTTTATTGGTCATAATAGTGCTAAATATTTTCCTCTTATTTTTCATAAAGTTACCCATTTTAAAAATACACCCATCCATCATCAGCAATTCATGAGCCAGACGTGTAAATTAATATCGCAAATTGCATTTTCTCTGTGCCTTCAATTTAGTCAATATTCCAAAGGCACTCTACGCATGGATGACCTTCTCTTGCAATATATCTGTACCACTGCTGCATGGGTAATACCAATAATGCACCCATTGTGTTTGCTCTGACATGCTTTAGTGATTGGGTGCGTTGCCTAGCACCTACAAACTTTCTGGTAGTACATTAAACCACTGTGCATGCAGTTGACGTGGTAACAAAACGTAAACAACGTACTATCCCGGATATAAGCGAGGCATGATTCTGTTTTAATTAGTGAACCAATTAATATTCCATTCATTCAGAAATAATCAATTCAAAAGCACTTTGAATCAGGCTAATCACATGGACTTTATTTTTTTTCAATAAATAATTTACTTTCTGAATGGAAATGCATTTACAGGGTCCAAATTCAAATGAACACACTGCATTCCTAATTTAATCTTGCAATACATGTATAATACACCTACGTGTACATGTAGAGTAGACATGTGCTTCTATCTCTTTTCATTAGTTCGGGAATGGAAGAAAAGGTTTGAGTCATACATGTGTACATGTTAGTCAAAAAGTTCTAGTATTCAATCCAAACTGAAACTATATGTTTGCAATATCATTGTTTATTCATCTCATCTAAACCCAAAAATGAATACTTTATCATAATTTAAATATATTAAAAAACCCTTTTGTTATGGTTAACATTGATCATTAAAATGTGATGTGATGATATTCTTTCATTTTGTTTGCTTGACAAGGTTTTCTTGACAGGGGATCATATAAAATAAAACTTTTTCATCCACTGTTCCACACAAATTGCATTATTGGGACATGTCCATATATCCTCCATTATCCATTATATCTAGGTTTGGATAACACGCCTTCCATTTGTAAGTATACAAACTTACCAAGTACACAGCTGATATCATGTACCTACTAATCTTGTAGTACGTGTACCGGTATGCAGATTTCTTTCTCTCATTAGATACCCAGGTCAAAACAGACCTTTGTTGCTATTGACGCTCCATGTACAAATTGAGAAATGTTTGATTACCTCATCATCGAGCTCTCTACAAATCTAGTTGATAAAAGAATAGCCTCACAATCAATGACTCTATGAGAGCTATGCCAAATACAAGCTTCCCAGAATGCAAATGTATTAGTAAGCACTGTCAATTGTCAGTACGGGATTGTCTGTGCTGCGATTTAATTCTGTTCTGGATGAAAACGCCATTGTGTCTGAGAATGTATTGTTCCCCCTTCTACTGGGTGTAAGAAAGCTTAGAAGGCACTTGAAATCCAGCTCTTAAACAAGTATATTGAGGACTACTTAAAATACTCAAAGGCGACGGTGCAACCTTATACATGTACACTGTAGTACCTACATTTGTTTTGTATGTGTCCATCAACATAAAGACATACAGTTTGATTTGTAAATTGGAAATGGAAACACTAAATTAACATATGAATCTATATATCAAAGCTTTTCGTATCTTTAGAATATCACACCATTTTCTCATTAAGACTTTTCCACGATCACAACATAAATGTATCTTCATGATAACTATTCATGTAAGAATATAAAAAAGAGGGGCAACTCTATTTCTCTCTCTCTCTCTCTCTCTCTCTCTCTCTCTCTCTTTCCCACCCTCTCTCTCTCTTTCCCACCCTCCCTTCCCTTTCTCCCCCCTCTCTCCCCTCCCTCTCTCCCCTCTCTCTCTCCCCTCCCTCTCTCTCTCTCTCCCTCCCCTTCTCTCTTTTGGACTATTTGTTTATAGCTGATTTATTACATGCAACAAATTTTAAAATGACAACATATGTGAAGGAATGGCTATACATTGTACACATCCTAATCTGAATGATATCTTTAAAACAACCACTAAACAATAACGGGACCAACATCCGCACAAGCACTATCCAAAAGATTTAGTAATTTGAGAATTAATGCCTTATGCACATCAAATGAAATTATACAGATATTGACTGGTAGAGTGTTTTGCAAGGGGCATTAGGGGTTATATTTTCCTGAAGAGCGCAGTGCTGAGGGAAAATATGATCACAGGGGAATTATACATCCCTTGCAGTCCAAAATGTATATTATAACCCCAATCCAGTATATCTGTAATATTAGCTAGCCTTGATTACACCTTATCATACAAAATTGAGCATAATTGCCATCTCATGCCTTTTTTTTTCCTAGAGCCACCAGGCTTGCACGTCAAATTCGCGCGGCTATGACAATGCAATCAATGGGCATGCGCTAGTGCACGCAGGTTTGCTTGGATACGGTTACTTTTTTACGGTACGATGAAAAAAAAAGTGGTCACTGGTCAATATAACATTAAAAAAATGACCGGGATAAAATATGCTAATCAAGATTCTCAAAATTGATATCAAGTGATGAGCTCTGGACCAATCATGACTTTGCATCTGGAAGAGCTATCTAATATTCTCCATTAACTTTTTCCTACTTTAGTTTCAAGTTTCAATTTCAAGTTTTGGTCCACTCATAGAAAAAAGAACATCTGTCTGTTTGGAGACAGAAGGACATTAATTCACACATGCATACTTTAATTAAGAGTTAATGCCTTTCTAGCTATGAAAAGAGGACATATAACTAATAGACATATTATATACCGGTACCCAGTACTCGTAAATAAAAAATGGGAAGACATTGGCCAACGAGTACTTTCATTTCAGGAACTCATAAACAAGTTTTTAAATTTTCTTTTAAACCTAGCAAAAGAAGGGGGAGCTTTGATATCTAAAGACAGACCGTTCAAGGGATTCATAGACATGAAAATACATTACATTGAAAGTCTATCAAACCTGTTAGGTACTTAAAGAAAAAGGTATATAGCCATTCAATGTCTTGTTTTAATTATGCAGCTTGATTAATAGTAAACAAGCAATTGAATAACATAGCCTTCCTACTAGCTATATATGCTGACTGAGTTTGATTTTTTGTAAGAAAGATTGTTGACTAATTATGCTGTGTTACACATGTATGTAAAGGCAATATCAATTATTAAATATTCTGTAGCATGAAACACCCTCATTTGTACATACAACGCAATTGACATTGTGAAACTTTAAACCAGATGCCTTGAATGTCTTTCAACCAACTTTTAAATAACAAAGTATGACCATAAGCACTCCACAGAATTGTGTTACTGGGTACTGTTAACGCGGAAATTTTTGCAGATTTCGCGCTAAGATCGGCAAGCGCGAATTTTAGAACTCGCGAAAATATAAGCATGACTTCTTACGCATGTTTTGAACGGGGTGAATTGCGTGCAACGCAAACTTAAGAACCAGCGAATATGTTTTGGGGACTCTCAGCGCGAAAAATTAATAACGCGAAAATAACAACGTTTACAGTATCCTGTGAATTTCTATTTCTACAGGTAGTTTTCAAAATCACAATCAGTTTTACCTGGATTTAATGGCAATAGATCATACATTATACATTTACATCAATTTCAGGTATTTCATCTGCAAGAATCTTAGAACCTGAAGGAGGCAGATGTAACCCAAAGAAGAAGAAGAATTCTAGCTATTTCAGTAGATTATTTTTAGAGTCATAAACAGGTTGGTATCATCAGGAAAAAATGGAAAGGTCATTTACATGATGATGTTATCATATATTGGACATCATTGATACAACAGGTAATAAAAACAAAAATGGACCAACATGCATAACTGAATCCTGTGGTACACCAACAGAAACTTCCCAAGTGGTGCATTTCAGATCGTCAATACATGAATGTACATGTACAGTGTAAGTGTAAATTGCCTTCTACTAATTATTTGGACACACTTGTAACTTGTTTAAATGTTATAGCAACCTTGTATGCTACAATAAAATGCATTGCAATTTCAGTTTTTCTCAAACAGATACCATGATCTATCAAATGCCTTCAGGCTTAAAAAAAGAAAGAAAAAAAGCAAATTTGTTGTTTTCAAAAGCAGAAATCAAAAGGTTGATATATTCAATCAAGGCTGACCAGACCAGGGCAGTACAAATAAGTTTCTCTAAAAAAGACAAATAGGCCTATAGAGCCAGGGGCAGATTTATACTGCAACTGAAGAGAACCTGCCTTCTTCTTTGTCCTAGCCCAAGTCCATCTTTTAACCTACTAGACTATAATATTCCTAAACAATGATTTGGATTTGGAACCCCCCTCCCCACCTCTCTAAACAAATCTGGATCTACTGCTTACAAAGTAAGTTGAACTGGCCAACAAACTTAATCTGCGACACATCAAGACTGAAAAATCTACACCAGAAAAATACAAGTAACTTAGATTGTGAGACCTAACATAAACAGATCTATACATTAATGTCCCTTATATTATGAAATTTTAAAGATAATCTTCAACAGCCATGACTGTCAATTTTGTACAGGCAGAGGGAGCCATAACATAATTCTGACATAAATAGAGAAATTAATGTCCCCCAAATAAGGCACTAAAAAATAATCTTTAACAAACGGTACTGCTATGACAGCAAATTTTGTCAAGGCAGAGGGAGCCACATGTATGAAGGGGGTGTCCAGGCACTGTCTACATGCTGTCACTTTTGTCTTTTGATTAAACGAAAAAGTTGCATCAAATAGCATCAACCATTATAAATGTCTTGACGGCTTTTGACTCTAATGTATTGTCCCACCAAGTGTGCTTCATTCCGTCACATCCAAGTTATTTGTAGTCTATCGAGTAGTAATGAGGAAACCGATGTGTGTGACGAAATGGAGCACGCCCAGTTGCGGAGCAAAGTACAATAGCGCCAATATATTTCCTTGATAATATTGTCCAACATAAACTATAGTATTGTATGCAAACATCTTCAAATTACTGTTTGAAATCAACTGTCCGAATAACCAACCTGTCAAGAAACCCATGTACATGTAGGTACATGTAATGTAACTTTGATAAGGAAAATTATCCATCATTTTTTCTTGAACACATGATATTATCATTTTTAATTGCTCTTAATATGTTCCATTTCCAAACATGATGATTTGCAGTAACGAAACAAAACAAAAATGTATCGACCAATTTCCTTTTTTATCAAGCAAGTTCATCTGTAATTGTTTTAAAATATGTAGGCTAGACAGACTCTATACTTGTCAAATTAAATTTATTTAAACAAATTAAAAAATAGGGGATTATTTATAGATCTCTAGTGCTAGTCTAGACAACTTTCAAGCACTTTCGGTTAGTTTGTGATCACTTTCTGACATTGTCATTAATTTAAATTCATAATTTAAATTTTAAGGCTTCCGGATTAAGAACAGTAACACTAACAGATTAAGACCCTTATTCGTGTTTGCTTTAAGAGAATATACAATTCATTTTGACTCAGTTATCATAATTTGAATTGTGGTTATGGTATATTTTTTATTAACCTCAATGAAGTGGGGATGCGAGACAAACCGGGCTGCTACATACAGCTAGTATAGTACAGCAGCACCATTTGTC
Source organism: Mesocentrotus franciscanus (assembly GCA_037976565.1). NCBI lineage: Eukaryota > Metazoa > Echinodermata > Echinoidea > Camarodonta > Strongylocentrotidae > Mesocentrotus > Mesocentrotus franciscanus. Next base: position 30,224,864 of record CP137676.1, on the reverse strand, counting down.
TTACCTGCTTCTCTTTCAGATTCTCTCCGGGGGCCAAGGCGGCGAGACGCGTCTTGCTCTTCGGGTCTGCACTGCCCGGTCCGTGTCTTTTCGAACCTGCTTTTATCCGATTCGCCGTCGTTTTACTCTGTTCTGTGTCCGCCATGACTGCTAACAGAAGAGTGTTATCCTGTCAAGAATCACACTTTATCCAAAATATTCAATTTTTCACCTTTACACGCATAACAAAGTTTACAAAAAACAATTTTGGGAAGACGTTAAAAGAGTTTATCGCGTAACTACTCCGCCATGTTGAAATCGATTGTGTACAATCTCCAACGAGACCAAAATTTGCATTATAAAAGTAAATAGACTCGTCGATTATATAAATGGGTTGACATTGAAATTCAACAAAAATATAAAAGTAGTAAAATATTTCAAGTAGATTTATTTATTATAACATTTATAAAAAATTACATTGCTATATATATTTATTCAGCTGAGTTTATAGATATGTCGCACTTATGCAAAGTAAAGGTGTTTCAGTTTACATATATTACCCCATTAAAAGTGGACGCGTCTAATCTCACGCTCCGACGTAATCTTGCGAAGCAGCTTATTGATTGACTGACCAAAGTTTTTAAGATCGGGGCGGCGACAGCAAAAAGCTGCTTGTATGCTCAAGGTCTCTCTTTCCAGACATGCAGTATAGGTGTATGAACTTTGAAGTGATTGATTTAGATAGATAAATATTTAGAATAATATATTTTTTTGTTGTTGGGGGTAAGAGTAATCTGAAGTATGAATGCGAAGGAATTATGCATGTTGGGAATAAATTACCGTTTCAGTTTCCAAGTTTTGGCAGAGGCGGATCCAGGTTCTTCTAGAACACTTCATTGCAATTTTCATTACCATGGCCCCTTTTAGTTCTTTTTCTTATTTTGTCTTTCATTGTAATATGACCGAGTTGGAGGGGGAGATCTGAGTGCACGTACCTCCTCCCAGACCTGCCAGTGTTGTGGTTTCAATTCAGAAAAAATCTATAGGGAAATTATTTTGACCATTAATATCAGTGACAGTGATAATTGAATGGAGAATATTTATTAAGCGCATAATAAATTGAAAATTTATCTATGCGCTTTACAATTATGACAAATTTGAATACATGTGACATAATAAATAACAAAGTAGTTAAGCAAATAACAACAAATATTTATGGGAAAGTAAACCAACTCACCTGACCTATGGTTACACCTAAGTTAAACTATTTGACATGACATATGATTACAAATTTAACAAACAGACACCCATATATTATGTCGAACCAACCTCCTAACCAGCAAAAGGACAAAGCAGCTCTAGGAAACCTTCGAAAACAAATAAGTCTTCAGGGCTCTCCCATGTAAACAGATAATCCATAACTCTTTCCTGCAGTGGAGGATCCAGAAAATTTCCGAGAAAGCGTGATGGGGGCCAGGGGTTCAAGTTGCACAAAAAAAAAACACACACGAAGGCCCAAGATCCTTATGGGAGCATTTGAGAGGACATTTTTTTGTCTACAGCAAGGGTAGTTTTAAACCGACAAGCGTTTTTCTTTCGTTTTTTTTTCTTACATTTCGATTTTTATTTTATTTTATTTCTATATTTTTCAACATGATAAAAAATGATACACAAACAAACACATAAAATTAATGTAGTTGACAAATCATCTCAAAATTGAAAAAGTGCAGGAGACCGCCATTTTAAGCTAGAGAGCTTGAATGTGATTACGGCGTCAGGAAAGGAACTTTTATGATTCACTCTTCAAAGCTATCGAGTCATTATTTTTGTTAACAATTCTGTTCTACAACTTCTACTTGCATCTATTTGGGGATAGATTATGGGAACTTATAAAGTCATATCCCTGCATTTAATATTCTGTGGCAAATATTGTTTGTTTTGTTCAACCCATGTCGGTAAAATTAGCGAAAGCCCCTGTTTCTAACAAAGCATGTCCCCCTATGACTTAACATTCTTGTGTGTGGATTCATTGGGGGTGGGGGGGGGATCAAGTGAGTAGACGGACACCCCATGAGATGGACAGAAAATAAAACCGACTAAAAAAATAAGAGTAGGAGAGAAGATACATAAACACATTATAAAAACATATTGGTCTCGTGGGCCATCGGTCTAATGGATCCTCAAAAAAAGTTGTCATAAGGCATGCGAGACATTGTCGATATCGAAGGCTGTAGCCAAGTTACCTCTAAAGGAGAACAAAAAAGTTTATCTTTAGCTAAATTCTTTTATTTTAACTCAGATCAATCTTATATTTGGAAGAATGCCTATTAACGAAGGGACTATATGTCCCTACAGGCATGATGATGATTTTGTTGTTGTTTTCTTAATTTCCCTGATGATTTTGTGCACACTCTCTTTCTCTATATATCCTCTCCCTCCTATCCATATGCAGCCCACATTTCCTTCTTTTTTCACCTCACTCAACTCGTTCTTTCTTCGTCATATAATTTTTCCCTTTTACGTTGTTTCCAGTAATTATGTATTTCTGTGAATGATGTGTTTTGTTGGCCACTCTCCTTCTTTTGTTTGATTATGTACTGCAACTTCTCTCAGTTATTGTCTGAGGGGTCCAACTTATACAAGCTCTGCTTTCCAGTGGACCTATCCATGCATTTCCACATAATATAGATCAAGTGTCATTTGACATTATTCTACTTTTTCTTTTTCAAAAATATCATTTTTTGTATTGATGTAATAGTCTTTTGTATAAATGTTTGCATATAGTATTTAGTACATGTACTATCATAATATTTTTGCAATTTTATTGCAAACAAAAATAAGTGAATGAAATGATAAATGAAATAATTCTTATAATCTTTGGATGAAAAAGACAGTATTCGAATTTCAAACAAAGTTTTGATCAAATTGTCTTGATAAACCCAATTCCATGATATTTTAAACTCCTCAGTCTTTCCCACGCTGTATCACAACCTCGATCGTTTGTCGATGTGCAATCGATAAGCATGTGGTTTAAAAAGGGAATTAAAAAAAAAATAGATATTCGTTTTCTTTCATTGTCGATTGATTTAATATTGTTTGAATTCTCGATCCGTTGATAATCTCAATCCTTTCTACCTGTTTTGTATTTTATTCATATCCAAAGGTCTGTAATAATACTGTCTTTACATTGTCATACATTTAATTAAGAGAAATGCTTTCCTTCAATGAAATTGTTTTGAGAGAGAAAATGAGAAAAAAAATTGACGAAACAGATTAGCGCATACGATAAGAAAGTTCGACAGTAAAGTTGATATATCATTAACAAAAGCCGGATGTAGGCCCAGTGGCGGATCCAGGGGGGGGCCCCCTCCTAAAAAAACAGGTAAAAACACCCTTTTTTGAAAAAAAGAAGTTGGCCCCTCCTGGCGCCCAAGGGGTTGCGGTGGAAAAAAATCACCCTTCCCGTAGGAAAATTTTTTCGGGTGCCACAAAAAAATTGTGCTCACTACCCTGGCGCCCAAGGGGATGGTGGTGAAAAATAATTACCCTTCCGGAGGGAAAAATTTTTCGGGTGCCAAAAATTTTTTTGCTCACTACCCCAACTGAGCGAAAAATCGACCGGCACGATTTTCAAATTTTCGCACGAAGTGGGCCCCTTTTTAGGCCCCCTCCCTTGCCGCCGGCTGGATCCGCCCCTGTGTAGGCCCGATGTAGGCCCATTGAGATATCACCCTTCTCTAATGATGTGCTTCTATTTTTATCAAATTTGAACGACTTTAACCTCCACAACTTTACTCATCCATCCACACGCAGTTACCTCCGTTTTTATACACTCCCTCCATTGACCCCCCGCTGACAAAGTTTTTTCTTAATAATTGACTGAATTTTTAAAGGCCTTTACCGCTTATCGAAAGAATTTTACAATCTATTTTACCCGCCTGAGTTTTTTTAAAGCTATTGATTGTCTGACGATTCTCTTGATTTTCCAGACCATATCATTGTCATAAGCCTTGCTTACTTCAATCTGATTATAATTCCCATCGATGAAGTCTATATCAATATTCACTTACTCTATCCAGCGCTCTTTGATCCACTTCCCATGGCAATTATATTGACATGGTATTCACACGATATTGATCTTTTGAAACATGAAACTAGCTCTTTTGTGTTAACGAGCTTCTATTGTTTAGAACGAAGGTCGATGTGTAATGCGTTAATAATGTGAATCGAGCATTAACTTTAGAAGCTCATTATAAATGTATTCAGGGTTTTATGAAATTATGAAGAAAACGTGTTAATAAAAGGATATTTCATTTGATTTAAATTTCCGAAATCCGCAAGCTTTCTATATTTCGCCACGAGGCTGCGTGATTGTTTACCTTTCTGAGTTCTCAATCCCTTCCCCTCGATCGCTCTGTACCATTCACATACCACCAAAACTATATTTTCTGAACTGTATCATATACTCATAAGTGGATGATTGTGTATATACAATATTTTCTGAAATGTATCATATACTCATAAGTGGATGATTGTGTATATACTGTACAAGATGTCCAGTGTTCGAGATTATGAAAAGAGGAAAAACAGGCATATTTAGAAAGAAAAAACAAAGAGAGAGAAAGGGGGGAAAAGAAAAAGAGAGACAGACAGACAGACAGAGAGAGAGAGAGGGAGAAAGAGAAAGAGGGAGGGGTTGATGAGAGAGAGAGAAAGGGGGCAACAAAAGATTCTGAAAGCTGAAGAATAACTGTATAGAAACTAAATCTATAATACCCTCTTTACCTTCTCTTCTACAAAAGAATATAACGTTCCTCTAAAATGCGGTATATACACGTATAAACTCTATTACCTAAGAGTAGGGTTAAAAGGAAAACAAGTCAGTGCCAAACACATTTTGGGCTCGTGATAAAAGAATAGCTGGAAGTCAAATCTGAAGAAGAAATAGAACTTTGCAAATACCATCTTCTCTCTCTCTCTCTCTCTCTCTCTACCATTTTGTACATGTAAGTTTATTTTTCCCCACCAAACTCCTTTTAGAGAAAACAAGACCAATAAACTGAAAGTTGCATTTTTCGTTTACTATATAATTTTCACAACATTGTGACAACATTTTTACATCTCAGCCATGAACTAATATTTACAGAAGCGTGTTACTCGGATTATATAACTTTGACAAAATCATAAGGCTTTTCATGAAGAAAAAAACCCAACACCATAAGACAGTATTTAACATCATCTAAACATAAAATAAAACCACATATAACACAGATGTATAGGCACAGCTGGATATGGTTCACAAATCAAGTGCATGATTACTGTTATTGTAAATCAATACATGTATAATGACTTTGAAATAAACAGCTTTCTACTCATAATAGAGTGACCATCATTTTTATAAGACTAAAGTCGTGAGAAATCATTATTAAAATCAATGATAAAACATTATTCCAAAATGTGTATCTAGTTAATTTTATCTCTTCCAAAGAGGCTTAAACTTAGATTTGTTTGTTCTTGTGAACTGCACTATTATTCCACAACTATTATAGCCTCTGCTCTGCCAGATACCAGCCCATTTATAAATGCTGCCATCCTGTGTTGAAAACATTATAATTATGTAAGATTACTACGCCTGTATTTGTATGTAAAATATATCCAAAGGACAAAACGAGCTCCCCCAGTGAACAAGTAATGTACATTTGATGCAGCTACCTAGTCAAAAATGAATGTACGTTTGATGCAGTCTTACATTAAAATACTCTCTTCATTTCAAACTGAAAAATAAACATGCTTAAAATTAAATACTAGGGCATGGAGATCCAGGCTTGTCAGGAGGGGGGAGCTTATTAAATTGTAAGCAAATGTAACTGATAAAATCAAAGCCGTCATTTGCAAAAATTTCTTCAATAGGCACAGGCATTCACAACAATATTCATACATAATGCATAGTGTGATAATATGAAATCATGAGAAAGTCATTACTTGTTTGAAAGGATGTATACCCTAATAATTTTTATTTAGCAACAATCTAATGTAAAACACTTTTGTAAAATATAACTGACTAGGACATGTCCAACTACCCTGTAGATTGCAACTAGAAAATTAATGACCATACATGAGAAAAAAGAATATCAACCTACTACAGTACAAAGTTGCAAACCTCTATTCTAACAAAGAAAATAATGTTCTCTGTTATTTACGCTATATGGCATTACAATTGATTTGGCTTTGGGAAAAACTTCACTAAATTTCTGCAGGCATGCTGAAAATAGATGTACTGATATTAATGTAAACTACCAATTTCAATTTATCTTGTTCTTCCCCTTCCTATTCAAAACATTAACAAATCTGCTTTTTGAGAATAACAACAAATAACAAAATATGAACTGAAAACAGAAATTTATATCAATAATCTTCAGGTCAAACTCGTATACTGCATCATCTATGGTTACAACATAGATAATATATTTTTTTTATAGAACACAGGTTTCTGCATAGAATAATAATACATAGCTAATTCTTATATAGCGCTTTTCCCTCTCAAAGCCCTCTCACTTCACTCCCCATACGCCGAACAAGAAAGTGAGAGAGATAATGGAGAGTAATATAGGGGAACACGATCACCTCATCACAATTGTGAAAAGAAGACAGCTATAGTGGTTTGGGCATGTAACAAGATGGAAGAATAGCTTGGCAAACACCATGTTGCAAGGAGAATTAATGGGAGAAGAAAGAACTTGGCAAGAAAAATTAGGACATGGACTGATAACATCAAGCAGTGGATGAGAATGTTATTTTAGCAGCTAACTAGAACGGCTGAAGACGGGAAATTATGGAGAATGTGCGTCTCAAGGTTCATTTCACTGTCGCCCCAACAGCCTCCCAGCTATGGGACACACATATAGATAGAACACACTGCTAACTTTATACAGGACTTGACATGAATAGGCACCTGAGATAGATGGGTACCCACATAATAAACTTTTACAAACCTCAAAATTCAAGCATAGAGTTCAGTCAGTTCACGCATACTCTAAAAGAACCCCTACAAAAAAAAAAAAAAAAAAAAGGTTAGTGCGGAGACCAGCATATATCTTACACAGGAATGCTCAAAATGGAAAAAATGTAGGAAAACATTCTCATGGCTCTAAGAAGCTGGTCTATGATAGCAAATAAGATACTAGACCAAAAAAGCATTTCTCTAAAACAAATGTTTTTTGTGAAAATAATTTTAAACTTTTTTTTGGCAATCAATCGCTTATATATTCATATGAAACAGAAATAGGAAAAAGATTGCACATAGCCTCTCAATTCATTTTTTTCTCAGCAGTAACATCCAAATACAAACAATGATGCTTAAATGGGTTTAACAAATGAATACATGTACTTGATTTTTTTTCTTCTTCAATTTACTGTCATTTGCATTAACATTAATCAATATACATGTAGATACAGGCCAGATGGTTTGCATTACAACTTTCAACATTTTTCTTTCGTGTTGAACTGGGAAGCAACAAACTATGAAGGTTAAATACCATAGTCACAATGTTTGAGTTGATACTTTGTTGTGTGCTTCAGTGCTACAAGTGTTACATAGGAAATATAGATACTAGCACATAACGTTTGCTATTTACCGTACATGTATGCCTTGGACATCGCCATTCTATGGCCGAGATATTCCATACCCCCCCCCCATACCCTCGGATGAGAGAGTACTGAGTACCGTACCAAAATAACCTGGCCTCTTTAGGGTTAAACCTCAACAATTCCCCTTGAATCAGATTAGACCTAAACGTTTAAACAAGTATCATTTTCTTTAGACAGAAATAACCGTCTGGTATGGGTCATTCTTTAATAAAACTGACATTTGTTGACATTCCCCATACACAGACGGCACCCCGTACGCCTCGCACCATGCGGAGAGATAGAGCCAATGGTGCAGCCAAATGCTGCACCAAGTTTCTCCTCGATTTTCTTTATTTAGATCTAATTTTCTGATTTATAAATAAGATAGAAATAAACTATATATATTATACTCCTATGTACAGTTAACAAAGAATTATTAACTATTCCCAAAGGCGGAATTTACGGACTTACTTATATGAGTTATCCATTTTTTAATCTCAGAACCAAGGGAACGGTACGTTCATGCATTCGAACTGGTAATCTATGACATGACCCGCCCGATATATTTCCGGGTCAACCGACCAAAACAAGCCCAATGGCCAATCAGAGCACGTGTTTGATATTGGGCTTATGAATATTCAAACATCACCGGCTCAAGCCGGGCTGACTCATACGTAGCTATTGGACCAAGATGGCTGACAACAAATTTTGTTGACTACAAGACTTTCTTGGATTAATCATTAATATAGGATCTAAATGAGCAAGCTATCGTAAGTCAAAGTAGATATTTCTGTGTTACTTTTCATCTTAAATAATATTCAGTGTAATATTGCAGCCAAATTGGATATATGAAGACGTAAAGAGTGAAAAATCTCGATGCATATCTCATTCATCGCGGTCCAGCCGAACCGAACCATTCCTCCCGTACAGTCCCCATAGGACGTTCTTCAGTCTATGTATAGAGGCGGTCAGAGGAGCCAGATGCAATCTCAGCGGAACAACCGTCGATATCAGAGACTGAAGCTTTCGGTCTACATTTTCTTTAGTATTTCTTAAGTGTCATTACTGCAATTTATTGTTTAAAGAGTAGATTGTCTGTACATTTGCTTCTATGCATTCCTCTTGCATTAATCCATTTGTGCCAAGTTTAAGCAGCTTATTGCTGGGAAACAGTGCCACTTTACCCACTGATGAACCCTACCCATGCATATATACCAGAACTTCCACTTTTGACTGTCACAACTCTTGAGATTCAGGTACGTGTAAAGACATGTACCTATGTATAATGTGGCAAACCTATATTGTATGTATGGAAATATTCGATTAATTTAAATAAATTTGCCCACTGTTTTGGACCTCTTTAGCTTTCATGGAAATCATATCTGGACTGTCAAGGAAAAAGTTTGAGAACCCCTGGTCTAGATGGATGCTTTGGTCCAGTCTCATTTGTGCTGCACTCGGTCCAGGGCTATAAAGTACTTGGTCTTGTCGTTTATGTTGTGCCATCCGACAGGGCCAACCTCACAGTCTGCGCATATAAGATACTTGGCAGTACCAACAGTGTTTGTGAAGCCTACATTCTCAAAGGTCATCATGTCCGATACAACCCAATGCTCACTCAGTGTCTCCCCATCAGTTGCCTTCTGTTGCTCGGACTTCTTCTTCATGTATGGAAGGAAAATCTGTAAAAGAAATTGAAAAAAGATAGAGAAAAACATAAATAGTTGAATTCATGATTTAAACAACACTTAAAGTCCTGGTAGATCTACTGGTAGGTAAGCATAAATAATCCTTCCTTTTCTGAACTGGATTTTGAATATGGATTTCTTGTTGCATTTATTTATGAGTCTAGTTTTGAGACAATGCCAATGGTTTTTCGTTCTAATCAGACAGAGGATGAAAAGGCAAAGGCCAAAGCCAAAGGAAACATCTTAACCTGTTCTTCCAGGTGATAAAGGTGGGGGGGGGGGGTTCCTTTCCCCCTGTCAATCATGACTCCAATCATCTTCAATTCAAATTGATCATCAGACATCAGCCATCATTCACTTTTGACTGTTTTTGTTAAACAATTTTGATAATTAAATTATATACATAGGATTAGGGGTCTAGACATAATTACAGAATACAGTAGGTAAATATATGTTGTGACATAAGATGATCTTTCCGCCTCCACCCCATCTGAACTTTTCAATGGATAGAGTCACGACAGACCATTTGACTTATTATTTAGAAAGTTAGTTAATGCGCAATTACTGCAAACACAAAATGGGGCGTATGGGACTACAACATACCTCGTTCGTCACGAATTCTGCCACTTCTGGTAATAAAATTTTGCTGTTGCATCGCTCACACAGAATGGATTTGGCATTTTTTCCGTCTTTGATGAGCTCTGCCATGTCTCGTGTTGATTCTCCTTCTCCAGGTCCATCAACATTCTTAGAATCTTTGGCAGCGTCCGTATCCATGGGAGGGTCAACTTTAGCTTGGTCTCCTTTGTCAGCCATTGCAATAAATGTACCGCAATAAATGTGTAAAACGAGACGCACGGAAGTTCAGTGTAGATACTGCACTGTATAGATCTATATACTACAGAGTTTTTAAACCTTTTCATAGTCAATGCACTATTTTGAGAAATACAAATTTGCGATCATCCATTCATTTATCCATCCATCCATTCATATATTTATCCATCCATTTATTCATTTATCCATCCATTTATTCATTCATTTATCCATCCATTCATTCATTCATTTATCCATCCATCCATTCACTCATTTATCCATCCATCCATTCATTCATTCATTCACTCAGTTATTTATTAATTCATTCGTACTTCATACATACATATATTCTTTAATTAATTTCATTCTTCCTTCTCTACTTCCTTCTTTCTCTCTCTCTCCCTCTCTTTCTATTTTCTTTCTTTCTTTCTTGATAATTTACACTCTTAATACAGCAAACTATTTCTTTCAGTACATAAAGAGGCATGAAACAACAAATAAATTAATAGCTATATTCTTGCACACTTGGTGTGATTTAATATTCAAATGATTCCTTCCAATCACATCTGCAATAAAAGATAATCAGAGCTAGCGATACTCTTATAAATTAGTCATATATATTGCAATACAAATCTTAGAATCACAGTTTCAATATAAATATAACAGTACGGCCAGTAGGCCTACGTATATCTTTCTTACTTATACTGCAGAATACTTGCAAGTGATATACCAGTAGTCTTAGAAATGTTGATTCACAATGTAAAATAACGCACAAGTACTTTTGAACTTGTGTTGTACTTTAATCCAAATACAATTTTTGGAAATGTCAGAAAAATAGTGTGCTCCAAAAACATTCAGAGATATACCATTACCCATGCTGATGCATTTGCCACCACTTTTGATTTCCCATTTTATATGGAAATTCAGACAAATATTAACAGCACAATTATAAAAACCTTATTCTTTTATATTAAAAAAAATATATAGTGGCACTTCAGACTGGTGCCAAAGTATCATTTCCAAATTGATTAATTTTTATTACACTGCATAACATATCATTGCTTTTACATGCTTGAGGTCATGATGGTATGCAAATTTAAAAAAAAGTTAGAATAATATTTATTTAAACTAGATGGATGTTCAACTGCATGCAGTCGAAAATGATGCCTCCGCCATAGACCAATTTTAAAAATCAAAACAGAAGCAATTTAAAAAATTCAAGTTTGATTGTAATCCATTAACAGGTTCTCAGAATATCGTGATTACAAGCTGTTTTTGATATACACGTAAGACCCTTTGAACTTTGACCTCATAACCCTAAAATCCAATCAGTTCAATGGCTCTGCAAGATAAATACATGTCCCGAGTTTGATAGTAATCAATCCATCAGTATTGACAATGCATTCACAAGCTATTTTAGCATACAAAATGAGGCCCATGACCTTTGACCTTGTGACCCCAAAATGATCAGTTCATTGACTCTGCAAGATACATATATGACCCAAGTTTGGCGGTAATCCATCAATCGTTTCTTGAGATAACGCGATCACAAGCTATTTTTGCATTCATAATAAGCCGTGACCCGTCACCCTTGACTTTTGAACTTGTGACCCCAAAATCTAATCAGTGCATTGGCTCTGCAAGATACATATATGACCCAAGTTTGGCGGAAATCCATCAATCGGTTTTTGAGATAACGGGATCACAAGCTATATTTGCATACATAATGAGCGCTGTGACCTTTGAACTCGTGACTCCAAAATCTAATCAGTCTATTAGCTCTGCAAGATACATACATGACCCACGTTTGTAGGTAATCCATCAATCGTTCCTTGAGATAACGCGATCACAAGCTATTTTTGCATTCATAATAAGCCGTGACCCGTCACCCTTGACTTTTGAACTCGTGACCCCAAAATATAATCAGTGCATTGGCTCTGCAAGATACATATATGACCCAAGTTTAGCGGAAATCCATCAATCGGTTCTTGAGATAACGCGATCACGAGAACAGGACGTATAGACGTACGTACATACATATGGACGGACGGACGGACAACCAGAAAACATAATGTCTCTGGCTACTTTGTAGCGGAGGCATTAAAATCAAATTCAAGTAAATTCTTGCACAAAGAGGGCAAGAAATGAAGAGATACTGACAAAAGGAATAAGAGCAAAAGTGTGAATATGGGGGAAATGGGGGAGGGAGATAGAGAGATGGAGGGAATGGAGAGGGGAGGGAGAAAGATGGATGGAGGGAATGGAGAGGGGAGGGAGAGAGACAGAGAGAGAGAGACAGAGAGAGAGAGAGACAGAGAGAGTAAACAACAAACAATCATGGGAGGGAACAGATAGGGGTGAGAGAGACAGAGAGAGGGAGATTGGGGGATGAAAAGAGGCACATATTAAAAATGAGGACTAAAGTGACTCATTCTATGAAATGTTGCTTATACTACCTATACTACTTGTTAAATGCAAGTTGTGCCGTCTGTATTACGTGGAATATGAAATAGCAAAGAAATATGAGCATCTATGCATGATACATCAGTAGAATAGACATGTACAAGTACATGTACAACACATAATATTGTGATAACTCTTATTCAGTATCGTTTTTAGTAAAAATATGAAAAACTCATGAAACCTCTCTTTCCTTGAATCATATGAAGAATATTCACAATTAATTTGCATTAATCAAGTACTGCATGTCGCCTCAGCTATCAAGGCGAGCCGATCGGGGCCACATGTAATGTCCTCACCCTTACTACAGCAAATTAGACCCCTTTTGACCCGTTCATTTAGCTTTCCATTGATATAAAGTTGTATTTTCATCGGATAGGGTCTTTGAAACAACCAGCTAGAGAGAGATAGAAAGAAGATTGAAGAAAGATCTAGAAACTCGGCTGCAGAATTGAGTGCATTTTTTCGGGTAATAAGGGTAATAAGGTAGTTACTGTAAATCTGATCTTTCCCGCATTTTCACATCCCGATGATGCTTCACTTAAATTAATCTGGCGCCCTCTTCTATAGAGGAAGAATAGTTCACTACATCATCATATTCTGACTAGTTACTGTACCTAGTGCACAAACAACATAAAGGCATAAATTGTACATAGCGATGGATCAATGCTTATTAAAGCCATCATATCAATTTAACAACAGATTGATATTTTTCTCCTTGATTGCCATAATTACTTTGAAGAGGACTACACTAGGAATGGTTGCAGGCTGGTGGAAATTACCTTCCTTTTTGCGAGATACAAGCCGATTCATGATCATTCCATATTTTTCAATCCACAGAATGAGCATCTTTATATCACAGCAGTAAGCATGCAAAATAGAAAGTCTCACTGAAGTCCAGTATCATATGTGCATAGGACTGGAAGATTCAACAATGTTTTTTTAGAATAGCTTAAAGCTATTTCAGAATCACAGATTTGAAACTCAAATAGATTATAGACACATACACTGGCGCTTATATCCACTAATTCAGGTTGTCATTTTTAAACTACTGATTATATGTGCATTTTAAAGCTGAGACAATGCATAGTACGCTGGGGGTCGTTTCACGAAATCTACTTCACAAGTAAAATGAGAGCTCGAAGATCAAGAAAGAAGTTCAAAATAATTTTTCAGTTTTCATTTTTTTTTGTGGCCCATAGACTAACTTACAGTTGACTTGAAATGGCATTCAAAAAAGATGCGACAGATTTGAGCTCTTGTCGGGGAAGTTGTCACTCGTCTTGGCAAAGACTGTTTTGTGAAACACTTAGGCGGGAGCACTGAGACGTCGTTGATCTCGTAGTTATGATGGTTTCATAAATAACCCCCTGGACACCGACACAAAGTAATGCTGGATGAGACGGTTTAAAAATGTAATTACATGACTGAACGTAACAGCCATAAAAGGCAACGTATTGTCGTAAATTGAACCTATAATATACAAGTTATTGAAGTTAAAATTTAAAAGGCTCAGATCTTACCGAAGGGGGAAAGCACAAACCAAGCTACAAAATGATTGATGGCGAATGCTTGTTATGGAAGAGTTAAACCTTTAAGACGGCATAACCTACAACCCTTAATAACAAAAATATAATGTTAAATTATTGTCATTCAAATAAATAGGTGGCACAATCACTCTCAAAGAATCTTTCATGGCGTGTGAATTTTTCAAGGTAGAAATTTTATAGCCATAGAAGGCAACATAACATACAATTATCCAGATAAACTGAAACTAAATCGCTTATTTGGATTGTGTGTTTACTTTACAGCATTGAAACAATTTCTTGCTGAATCTTTGATGGAGGCACAGAAAGACACAGCATTCCTTCTGATCGCATTGTTCACAAAGTTTTTCACATAATCACACAAACCAACCAGGCAGGTCAGAAAGAGCGACAGAGCAAGGGACCTCCTGGGCACCAAGCTCATGAATTCGTTGATTCCCTCATGTCCGATATCTTATCTTTCATCTCCCCAACCGTTTCCTTGAACAAGTCCCGATACGTCTTCTGATTACATTGCTCACAAAGTTTATTACATAATCATACAAATTAAGCTCGCAGGTCAGAAAGAGCGACAGAGAAAGGGACCTACTAGGCACCAAGCTCATGAATTCTTAGATTCCCTAATGTCCGATATCTTATCTTTCATCTCCCCAACCGTTTCCTTGAATGAATCCCGATACGTCTTCTCCTTCGGCGGTGATGGCTTCATGTACCCCATCCTCCTAAGCTTGCGAATTGTTACCTCGGTAGCTCCTAGGGTGACTGTGTAACGTAGAGGGGTGAAGATCTTGTACAGGGCGTAGGCCATGAGGGCGGTGCTCGCTTTGGAATTGCGTAGAGATTCAACGTGATGGTCACTGACACCTACTTTGGAGAGGAAGGGACCAATGTCGACACCCCTGAAGGAAAGATAGTTCAAAGAAAAAAGCTTTCTATAATAAAAAAAAATAATAAAAAATCAGAATACAAATGAATACATGAATTGTGCCTCTGCTTTGTCAATTATGAATTCAATAGGCTAGTTTGTAGTTTCATAAAGGATTCTAATTTATACACATTTACCTAGCAACGAGCTATTACATTAACCTGAGTGTTATTACTGTATTTTGACAGTCAGAACAACAACTGCATAGGTTAGTTGTTGCTAGGTAGAACAAACGACAAACATTGTGATTTGCACTACCAAACACTTACTATGTGCAATTTGCATTCTGACTATTCAAATACAATTATTTGTAAAACGGGAAAGAAATTATTCATAATGAAGCACTTAACAAAGATGTACATGTACACAAATTAAATTTGATTACATTACAAACTAGATGGAACTTCGACTGCGCGCAGTCGAAAATGATGCCTCTGCCATAGAGCGATTATACAAACCAAAACGGAAGCAATTCTTAATATTCAAGTTTGATAGTAATCCATTAACGGGTTCTCAGAATATCGTGAATACAAGCTATTATTCATATACATGGCTCTGCAAGATAAATTCCTGTCCTGAGTCTGATAGTAATCCATCTGTTGGTTCTAATTATAATGCGTTCACAAGCTATTTATATACATACCGGTACATAATGAGTCTCATGACTCTAAAATCTAATCAGTTGATTGGCTCTGCAAGATACATAAACATGACCCAAGTTTGGCGATAATCCATCAATCGGTTCTTGAGATAACACGATCACAAGCTATTTTTGCATACATAATGAGCCCTGTGACCTTTGACCTTGTGACCCCAAAATCTAATCAGTTCATTGGCTTTGCAAGATACATACATGACCCAAATTTGGCGGTAATCCATCAATCAGTTCTTGAGATAACGCGATCACAAGCTATTTTCACATACATAATGAGCCCTGTGACCTTTGACCTTTGACCTCATGAACCCAAAATCTAATCAGTTCATTAGCTCTGCAAGATACATACATGACCCAAGTTTGGCGGTAATCCATCAATCGGTTCTTGAGAAAACGCGATCACGAGAACAGGACGTACAGACGTATGGACGGACGGACGGACGGACGGACAACAAGAAAACATAATGCCTCCGGCTACTTTGTAGCGGAGCCATAAAAAGTATGATTTTCACTCCTAAAGATGAGATTCCTCTCATTTCTGTTTTGGAAAGGCAGATGTATGATTATATGGATTAAAACATTATAAAATTCAAATAAGATTTACTTTCAGCACTTACCTAATAGCCTAAGTAATATAGTTTTTCATTACTACAGTACATCTGTAACATTTCATATGTATATGTTACCAACATTTTAATAGGATGCAGAATGTTAATCACTGGGAAATGACAAAAATATCAATGAATGAAAAGTAAGCGATGAATTTGATTTCTTCATCTGCTTTGAGGACAAGGTTTTATGTTTGTTTAATCGTTCATATCACCAACATGGGTGACTTGTATCATTCTAATCAATTCTAATCTTCCACAAAAATATGGACTTGTAGGACATTTCCTGATCAAAATGATGACTGCCCCCCCCCCCTTCCTCATTAATCACAGGTAACATTCTACAGCACTTACAACTTTATAGTGTAGTAGAAAGCTCCGAACCATAATGGTGCAATGACCCAGTGTACAGGGATGATGACATAACCATAGGCCTTCATCATGATCTTCATCCTCTTCCAGTTACTCAGGGGCTGCCCCTGCTCATCAGTCTTTGGGATGATGGAGTCCTCCTCCTCATCTTGGGATGCAGGTTCATTGCCTCTTGGGTTTGGTGAAGAGCTTGATGAGGAACTGGATGTGGGGAACCACTTGTTGAAAAAACTTCTTTGGCAAATGTGAAAGCTTGTGGAGGACCTGTTTCCTGCTCTAAGCACACATGTGACACCGCTGAGAGAGGCAGAGGGAGAAGGAGGATGAAGATGATGGGGATAATATGGAAGATGTCTGGTCTGGGTGTGGAGCGGATGTCTTGGTTCTACTCTGGGAAGCAGTCTTACAGCACTGCAGCAGACCCTGCGCACAGTCAGACTCGTAGCCATGGTGATAACTGATCTGGAAAACTGGATAGTTCAGATGATAAAGAGAGTGTAAAGAATCATTACATCATGTATTCTACACATTGCGGAATCCTAAAAAATAAACTTGAAAGCAGATGTTTTACCATCCATTCTTTCAAGCTCTCTGGCTGACAGTAATTAACTGGGTCTCACAAAACACATTAAGCCAACTTAGCTCATGAATGCTATGGCAAGAGTAAATACACATTGCTCGTGCGTATGCATCTCGGCGAATTGGACCATGCTATGGCAAGAACAGTGTTACCTTAGATCCATAGCAAAGAAGCAAAGACAAATATTATTGTTTTGTTTGTTGTTAATATGTATTGGGGTAATATATACACAAGGCCCTGGGTTCTTTCTCATTTATCTGGACAACAGTTGATTTCAAACAGTAGTTTACTTGGTTTACTTTGGTGTTGAGGCTTGAAGCTGAAGCTTCAGCTTATGTGCCCCTCTTTACTGCATTGGATTCGCGTTGGTATGGGTAGTATTTCTGCGGGTGCCGGGTGGTGCTTAAATGATTTTCAAGTTCTGACTTGAACTATTGATTGATGAGGCATTAAGGGATTGAAGAGGTTTGAATGCAAAATTACATAAATCTTACAAGACTTGAGCTAATTTAATACCAAATCACCTGGCATACTTGACAAAATACCCAACATGCATGCATATCATAATAAGTTTTTGCCCCGACTTGTACATTTTTTAGACGTGCAATTCACGACTTTGCAGATGCCATTGGCATTGGGCATGCCGAGCCTGACAAAAGCTAGTCTGCTGAAGTTGGTAAACATCTGCATGATCAGTACATGATAAGATCTAGATCTAGACTAGAGTCTAGACTGTATACCGTAGACGGTCTAAACCATCTACTATCTAGATCTAAGCCTAGGCCCTTTTTCTTTCCTTAAAAAAAAACAACTTATAAAAATATTACTATTAGTATTCTTCTACAGTCTAGACCTATTAAATGGACTATTACTATTACTATCATTATAATTTTAAAACATATTTAATACAAGTAGACTCTACATGTAATCCCAATATAAACACATGTCATAACCACTGCAATAACACTAGACCGAAGATTTCTGTGAACGAAAGAGACAGGAATTTTCGGTCTAGATCTACAATAACACCAACCAAGGCCAACCGTCACCGTGTTTTACTCAAACTCAAAGTTTAGTCACAACAAATAATTTAAGTACTGCATGAAATTGAAGATGATAACTCTTTGAGTCTTGTCTCTAGTCTGGACTTGCATCATTCTTAATCTTAAACTGAGTTAATCTTATTCTTAAAAATTTCACCTTCACCAAGGCCGAGCTTTGAAAAGTCAGAAATGTAGTTATTCTATTGATCTTAGAAGTTAGATCTAGATATTCACTTTGATTTGAGTTTATGAACAAATGGTATCCTAAATTCCTAATCATACTGCTTTCATTCTTTGCAATAACAACTTGCCTTCACTTCGGACTATCTGCGCTGCCAGTCACCAATATAATGCAATTACAACGTGCGTGTCGTAATGCACGTAGACTAAACTTGACTATTTATAATATACCGAAGCCAGCCACACCATGCGTGGAGCTCAGGCCAGGGAGGAGGAGTGCAAGTGTATATATATGCACGTGTAGCCAGCTAGCTCGCGCTCGCTCGACATCGCATCAAGAAAGATCGGCACGGCGCGCTGGGCCTGGGGCTCGCTTGAGCTGCGCTATATAGCTAGCTATAGCTGGCGCTGGCCATGCATACCATAGCAACGTACCGAACTAGCGCAGCGTCATTGGGCCATTATTTACGTTGGAACTAAAGTCATATTCGCAGGAGGAAAGAGAGCAACCGGCCGATATAAGACGTAATTATATGACTGTGTGTATGATGTTGTGTTTATCTTGAGAGCAAAAGGAAGCTTTCACCATTGTCAAACCACTTTTGCATATTTTGTCCGTTAATGGATGCTGAAAATCTTTGAAAATTTTGTTAAAAATAACGCTTAGTCCCACGGGCTTATAATCGTGTTTGTGAGTCTTGACGACTTGAGCCTTGGTTGTGGACTTGAGTTGAGCATTGTCATTCGGTCACAATAATGTATTCCAACTTTGTGTGTTTGTTGTCTGTTTTAGTGCACATGCTTTTAGTTTAGAGTCTAGGAACAACTTTAGAATACCCCACCACAAAAATTGACCAAACGTTCTTAGATCGAGGCTACTCTAGCAGCTAGCAGTCTAGCTCTAGCACTCTAGATCTAGGGAGTAGGGTAGCTAGACTACCAAAACTTAAAGTTTCACCAATATTAAAAATAAAGCTAAATCTCAAGACTTGGCTTAAGGCATTAAGCTTTTTAAGTAAAACTATTAAACCTAATCCTAACCCTAACCGTAAACCCTAACCCTACCTAGGTCTCCGATGTTTAAACCTAGTGGTGGGGTATTCTAAAGTTAAGGTAGACCGAAAGCTTCAGTCTCTGATATCGACGGTTGTTCCGCTGAGATTGCATCTGGCTCCTCTGACCGCCTCTATACATAGACTGAAGTACGGCGTATGGGGTAGTGTGCGGAACGAATGGTTCGGTTCGGCCGGACCGCGATGAATGAGATATGCAACGAGTTTTTCACTTTTTACGTCTTCACATATTCATTTTGGCTGCAATATTACACTGAATATTATAACAAATAATAAATAACCGGAAATATATACTTGACTTACGATAGCTTGCTCATTTAGATCCTAAATTAATGATTAATCCGAGAAAGTCTTGTAGTCAACAAGATTTGTTGTCAGCCATCTTGGTTTGAGTTGATGAATATTCATTTTTTCTTTTCGAACGTCCAATAGCTACGTATGAGTCAGCCCGGCTTGAGCCGGTGATGTTTGAATATTCATAAGTCCAATATCAAACACGTGCTCTGATTGGCCATTGGGCTTGTTTTGGTCGGTTGACCCGAAATATATCGGCGGGTCATGTCATAGATTACCAGTTCGAATGCCGTTTCATGGTTCTGAGATAAAAATTGGATAATTCATATACGTAAGTCCGTAAATTTCGCATTTAGAAATAGGTAATAAAACTTATACAACTGTACATAGGAGAAAAAAATACAAATTTGATTTCTATCTGATTTATAAATCAGAAAATTAGATCTAAATAAGGAAAATCGTGGGAGAAAGTTTGGGGTAACAAGTGCTGCACAATCGGCTCAATCTCTCCCCCCGTTGCGAGCCGTATTGGTTACCGTCTGTGTATGGGGAATGTCAACAAATGTCAGTTTTATTAAAGAATGACCCATACCAGACGGTTATTTCTGTCTAAAGTTAAGGCTGCTTGGATTTTGTAATTAACAGGGCTAGATCTAGAATTAATAATACTTAGAAATAGATTAGAATTTAGAAATAAAACAAATCAAAACAAAACCAAAAACGAAATATGTGCATAAGTGCATTGCCATTGGATTCTTACACTGAATTTTGGGTTTAGGGCATACTCGTGATCCAGGCCCTGCAACTAGTATGCAGTTAAATAATTGTAATCAATTATTATTATTATTTATTATTATTATTATTATTATTATTATTATTATTATTATTATTATTATTATTATTATTATTATTATTATTATTATTATTATTATTATTATTATTATTATTATTATTCATTAGCATGTAAAAAGTAAAAATGATACAGTTTTACTATGTTATTATAATTATAATGATCTTCAATGTCTTGTATCATGGTCAGAAAAGGGATTGGTGAAGTTTTTATTGATCCAGATATGATATGTTGTCTACTTTCCATTGGTAATAATCATGGCAATGATGGCTATCCCCACGATTATATTATGAAATGTGGAAATGCAACTCATAAAGATTTAAATTTTAAGATTGATAGTTGATTTCAAACAAAGTTTAGACCAGCATTTTCAGTCCACGATCACTAAAGCTAATGAATTATTGAAAGTTATAAGGAGAACATTTGTATATCTACATAATGAAACTCATGGAACTGGCCCCACTCTTTGGGAAATTTACAACAGTTAAACATGCGTGGGGCTCGGATAAAGCCTATAGTAGTATAATCATGAACATGGCCCCAACTCCTACCCTTTAATTCAATTCAATTCAATTCAAAAAGAGTTTATTCATCAAATGATTAGCAGCCAAAGGCTGAATTGCACATTTGTTACATTTAAAGATATACAAAATAAATTATTGAAAATAGATACATACAAACAAAATTGCAAAGTGCACGTTACAAACCAATAGTAAATGTTAAAAATTTAAAAAGTGATAAGTGGCAGTGGGCATTCTCGTGGTGATGGGCACACATGTCCAGGAGGAGGGCCCCTTCCCCTTCAAAAAAAATAATTCATCAAACGACCCCCTCCCCCCTATAACTAGATCCGATTGCTGAAAGCTATACAAAAAGGGGATTATGCAAACTTCGCAAAACACCAACAAACAAACAAAAAATACACACTCAAGGACCCACTAACACACCCCCAAAGACGAAGACACAAACCGCACACGCAGCACTCAAGCACATACAAATCAAATAACAAGCGCACAAAACAATGTAAAGCGAGGAGCAGAGCTGGGAGAGCCCAGTTAAAGCCAAGGTGACCGAGACCGGTCACACTTCCCCAGTTCCGCTTCCCAACACGGGAATTACTGAATAATGCACACAACACACCACACTCACTCAGAAATATAAAAGGCATAACAAGTCAACGCATGAACAGGCAAAACAAAAGGCAAACAAAAACACACCCCTCACAGCTTCCAGCAACCGGAACAAGAGGTATGAATAAATTAAGATTAGATCCCACCAACAAGGAAAGGGCGCCCATCACCCAGAGAATGCCCATGCATACAACCAACAAATACACAATTGTACATAGGAGAAGAAAATGATCATAACAAAACTATATATTGTTTAAAATGCGAACAAGGTAAGGAAGAGCACTATTTTGAAATCTTAGAGTTTTACATTTAAAAGTGTCATATTTGTTTGAGTTTCTCAAATTGTATCTATTTTCTCTTTTAACCGGTAACCAATCATTAAAAACAGGGTGTTTTTCTAAAGATATTACAAAATGTTCACAAAGTTGTTTTCTTCTTGCTTCGAGTGTGGTCAAGTTACACAATGAAAGAGCATTAACATATGTTATATAGTCACCTCCCAATATTATTCTAAGGACTCTCTTTTGAATTCGTTCTAAATTTAATATTTGCTCTTGAGTAATATTTCCATTAAAAACAGGGACGCAATAATCAAGTACTGGTCTTATGTATCCCATGTATATAGTTAAAAGGTCATTGCGAGGAAAATTAAATGATTTCAATCTACGGAGCATATATAATTTCCTATTACACCTTAACATTGTATCTTTGATATGTAAGTCCCATTTGAGATTACTTTGTACAATGACCCCAAGAATTTTAGCAAATTTCACTGTATCTAATTCAACATTCCCAATAAGTAAATTTTCAAACACTAGTGGTCGTTTCATAAAAGTAATAACCATGGCATGACATTTGGCTGCATTTAGTTTCATATTATTTACACTAGTCCATTGTTGAAAGTTATTAAGAGATTCTTGCATTATTGAAATTTGAGTACATTTTCTACTTTCAACAAGTGTAAGATCATCAACATACTTATAATATGATATAATTTCATCTTTACAAGCATCATTTATCATTATCAAAAATAGTACAGGGCCTAGTTTAGTTCCTTGGGGAACACCAGTATGAATCAATTGTGAGTCAGAAATTGTACCTCTATATTTCACACATTGGGTCCTATTTTGTAAAAAATTAACAACTAATGAAATTACACAGGGCCTGACGCCCAAGTCAATTAATTTTCTAATTAAAATGTTGTGGTCTATTCGATCGAAAGCCTTTGACAGATCAGTTAAAACTAATGTAGATATAGACTTGGGTGAATCAGCATTTTCATACAATTGGTGTAGCAATTTAATCAGATAATGACAAGTTGATACCATTGGTCGATTTCCATATTGATGTATATCAATTTTTCCATCAATATCTTCCAGTAGCCACTTAACAATAAAGGATTCACAAATTTTAGCAAAATGACTTGTTAAAGCTATCGGTCTAAGATCAGTAATTGTGGGTGTATTTTTCTTAGGTATAGGAACAATTTGTGCATGTTTCCAAGAGTTAGGAATAATACAAATTTCAAAAGACACATTAAGAATATCGGCTAATGGTACACATAATTCATAAGAAAATTCACGAAGAATTCTTACTGGTAAATCTCCGTTATACTAGATTTTTGTAAATTTATTTTACTGAGCAAATTATAAACTTGTTGACATTCAATGAAAGGACATTTTACAGGTGATGGCAAGTATGCAGGTAAGAATGAGCTATCAAGATGAGGCAAATCTTCAGCAATAGATATAAAATGTTCATTAATTTTGTTAGCAGTTTCAGTATAGCAGTTTGGATTACTAGAGTCAATTCCAGGAATGTCTACAGCAGTCTGTTCTTTTCTGCCTTGAGTGAGAATTTTTATTTTGTTATGCCAACCAGCAGGATCATCTCTCTTTAAATTGCTTATCCTGGTATTATGGTAATTACTTTTAGCTAATGGTATTGCTTTAGCAACTTTGTTCTTAAAATGACGCCACAGTGATTTAATGTCTTGGCACCATGCTCTTTGTCGGTTTTGGATTGTTGACTTAATATCTGATGTCATCCAAGGTTTATCGTCCTCATGGAAACGAATCTCACGTACTGGGAGGCTGTCATCAAGATGTTCCTGAACTGTACTTAGTAAAATTGTCAACTTATCATTGACGCCGGTTGCTTGGAGAACTTCTTCCCAGGAATGTTGGGTTATCCAAGATCCAAAAACTCTTCGACCACTATCCGTCAAAGGTCGAACAATTTTTTTGCGTATTTTATTTGGACGGTTAGCTTGAGGAAAACGTGGTTGCCACAAAACACAGTTGTGGTCACTATTAGCTATTGGACATAAACTTTACTTTACTATACCATATACCCAATACCCATTACCCATTACCCATTATCTTATCCTATTACACATTACCCATTATCTTGAACCCTATACACAAAAACCATTACCCAAATACCAATTGCCCATTACCCTATACCCAGGCCATTACCCATTACCCATTACCCTAACCCCACCCCTACCCCTACCCAGGGAGCTGTTCTAGTAAAAAAAATATATAGATGTATTTCTAAATAATATTTTAGGCACAAAGAGACCCTAGCTGAGTCCACTCCTAATCAGGCTTTGCTGTGTGAGACTAGCATTTTAAAATATTTTGATTGTCATTGCAAAGCTTGGATCTCTAATAACAGTTTAAATCATTTGGCATTGCACAGATGGCGGCCGACCTAGCAAGCCAGAGGCCGGGAGGGGATGCGCTGAAATATGAGGCTGAAGGAGAGGAGTTAGAGATGAAACACTCTTATTATGACCAATGGCAGAGGAAAGGAAAGAGTAGAGTGGGCACAAGGGGAGAGGAAGAGTCTAAGGGAGGAAGCTCTACCAGCCGACAAGAATCCAGTGAGTTAAAGCAATTTATCATTTTCAATTTCATACAGGTCTACTTCTCATACAAAGAAAAGACTTCTCTTTTATGCTTTATATTTCAGCCAGCAGGGCTGTTGTGACCAAATACTTTTTTTTTTTAAAACCAAGATATTTTAAACCCTGTTATTTTGCAGTTGCAGTGCACAGCGCCCATACTCTTTTTAAATACTAAATCTGAACTTCCATGCTTGCCTTTATAATAAATTCTCATAAAAAGCAATACTCCAATGTTTATAAATACAATCGTACAGTCAAACCTGCTTTAGCGACCACCTGTATAGAAAGACCACTGTCTATAAAGACCTCATTTTAGTCCCTTGAATGTGGTTTCTCATTAAAACCTGTACTAAAGGAACCTGTATATAAAGACCACCTGCCTTGAGCGGTCTTTATATACAGGTTTTACTGTACATTGCTTCATTCTATGATATTTTTATTTTCCTTTTGCTTTATCCCATATCTGTCAAACATCATCATCCATTTTTCTAATGTTGTATCCCTCTCCCCCCACCCTCTCTCTCGCTCTCTCATTTTTTGTTCCTATTTATTATAGTACTGGACTTTTCTAAGCTTCCTATCCAAATCAAGTCAACTTCAAAGTTCAACGTTGGTCTAGCTTGCAACCATAAACACGGCAGAGCTAAAAGTGCAACGCATGATGCGGAAGAGGAGAGGCTAGCAAGAGAAAGACAAAAAGAAATCAATGTTTTATCACTCCTGATTATGGCAAGGCGGAAAGCTTTAGAGAGCTACAAATTACGAGAAGAAACACTGTATCCTTTCATGGAGTTTGCATTGAATATGCAGAAGATTTCATTTTCATGAAGTATAAGCTGATGATTTAATTTCATATCAGTATCGAGGTACATGTACATGTATGGGGCAAAAATAGAATGCAGAATTTCTTTCTGTAAGTAGACAGTACCAGATTGTAATCGGGTATAATCACCTGTAAATATTTACTATAAGAAATGGTGTTATGGACTGTTAGATTAGGT
This sequence comes from Mesocentrotus franciscanus, assembly GCA_037976565.1. Classification (NCBI taxonomy): domain Eukaryota; kingdom Metazoa; phylum Echinodermata; class Echinoidea; order Camarodonta; family Strongylocentrotidae; genus Mesocentrotus; species Mesocentrotus franciscanus. The sequence continues at coordinate 30,199,129 of CP137676.1, read as the reverse complement.
TCCTGATGCCTGTATTGAAAGAAGGATGATATTATGCTTCCCATTTCCCAAAGCTGTATAACGTTATTGATCTTATAGTCTGTGGTAACATTGCCTGTGAGTCTTTAATTTGAAAATATATCTATAGGCATACATGATTAGTCTGTTATGAACTCCATAGATATTTGACAGAAATACATGAAAAGAATTATACACAATTAGATAATTTTCCAAATCGGTCATTCAGGTAAATAAAATAGGGGTTGAGGATAAAAATTTGAATGTGAACTGCATACATGTGATTTTTATGTTTGTAGTTCTTTCCCTTAATGACATACGTCCAGATTAATTGAAAATTCAAAGATGAGATTAGAAATTGAAAGCAGTGAGAAGGATGTGGTAAGTGTTACTTTTTTGTTGTTTTTCACACAGGTCAAAATTCAAAATTCAAAAGCCTAAATTATTGTAAAGTGACTAATTCCATCATGCCTGTTGGTGTACATGACTATCTACATGTATAGCAAACATGTATTGGACATGTACTATTTTTGATATCTGTAATCAACTATACTTATAAATGCTTATTCCTTGAGACAATGAAGCGATGGCATATCCTGTCCTTGACTTGAAATTAGGAAACATCCATAAAAAAACAAACATACATGTTACAAATCAGTATTGACAATATCGGAAGTAAGAGTGACTATCACCCTTACCGGTATATTCTTTTGATCTGTTTTAAAGTAGTATTTACAATTATTATTTAATCCGAGATCAAGAAAATTAGGTTAAAAATGATATTGAGAAATACCATTAGTCAAGATCAAGATCATGATCATGTTTTATCTGCACTACAGTTTGAAGCTGTATATGCCTCATGAATATACCTGTACTAATTGATGATGATAAGCTAAAATGATTATCTCTTTCTCTTTGTATGCAGCATAAAGAAGTCAAGAGTCTGCTTCAAAAATATGAGAGATATCGGGTGAGTTTCTGCACCATTGTAAAATCATTGTCATATTTGTAACTGCTACCAGTATTGCGGCCTCTTTTATATAGTCATGAGCTGTCAATATTATTTCTGCCTCAAAGCATTTTAGCTTTGGAAGAGGGAGTAAGGAGATGGCTAAAACGACTTGTATGTACATGTACATTGCAGGTTATGCAATTTGAAGAGGAAAGGAACTAATTCCTTGTGACAAGGGTAATCTCATTTCTGTCAAATATTTTGTAAGATTATTTACACTGTACAGAGCCAATGATATTTGCCCAAACTGTGCTGCTGTTTTTTTGCACATTTCCCATAAATGCATTCTCTAGAGTCAAATGTTGAGTTCAATTCATTGTTTAATTGGCAAATATTAGGCCTAAAAACAATTTCCTTGAGATCAGTGTACACAATCAAATAGATTTCTTGTTTCTGTTCAAAGAAAAAAATCTAGGTGCTCGTAGTCCTAACAGCTGGCAGTACGCCTTTGATTTTCTTGGACAGAACTTGTTGCCACCGGCATGGGAGTGGCTAATGTAACAAAAAAAAGGGGAAAAATCTGCTTTCAAAGAAGAAATGAACAGTTTACCTGGAAACTAGACTTATTTTCCTCCATGGTAGTTATATAGAGGCGATGTTTTTGATCATGACAGAAGATAAGGTATTTAACAGGAGATATCATTAGGTATTATCATAATTTTTTATCTTTGCAGGGAGCTGTATCAACTCTGTCAACCAAGTTTGAATCTCAGAAGGAGTCAGCAAATGCTGAACTTAATCAGGCTCAGGAAAAGATAGCAAAAGATGTCCAGGGTAGGAGAAAAATATCTTGGAAAATAAAAAAATGTTTAAAAGTACCAGCAGTTAGTCCTGTGTTTTGAGTAGTGGTAAGATGTGGGGTCCTGGAGACCTAATAAAGAGAATAGTAATGTCTTGTTTACCAAGGGTAGCCTCGTCGATATCAATACTGTTCTCCCTGAGGGCCCTGCAATCATTTATTAATCCTGCTTTAGCCGAGCTACCATGATAAGGCGCTCAAGCATTCAAGGAATTTCTTCCTACCAGGTACCCGTTTACTACACCTGGGTGGAGAGTGGCAAATATAGATAAATGTATAGTCAAAGGATATTATTGCCACAGCAGGACTCGAACCACGAACCGTGTGATTCACAGTCCAGCAACATATCTACCAGACCACTTGAGCATTTGATGTTGAGATCAAGACTGAGACATGAACACAAAATGGGATAGGGCTTGCTAGTTACAATAACCTGTATAGGCTTAGGAGCTACAATTCTCTCCAAGAGTGAGGTAGTTTGAAAGTCATGTGATTTAAAGGATCTTTTACAGATGTTTCATCCGTTACATTAAAAAAGTCTTTGCAGGTAAACCATACACAGCACATGCTTGGAATGGGAGACAATTGCTGGTAAGAACTGAGTTGGAGAGAATAGTCTTGACCATATTTTGTCCCTCACTAAAATTCATCTTTCTCTTTAAAAGAAAGAGAGAAAAGAAAGGAAAACTAGTAGATGGCACATGTTGACTTTGCATGCACAGGTGTGATTTCTACTTTAACCTTCTTTTAATAAGTTAAGCAAGATTTTAAATATATTCCTTATTGACTATTCCTAAACAGTTCTTCAGAAACAAGTAGATGCTGCAGATAGCCTGCTGAATGAGACCAAGAAAGAGCTGGCAACCTTGACAAGTTACAAGGACAAGGAGTATCCGGTTCGAGCTATGCGCATCAGGGAGCTCCATAAACAGATCAAATATCTTGCCAAAGAATTCAAGGTGAGGACTGTACTAGTCTTATGCTCAGCTGTTTGATGCCAGGAAATTCCCTTTGTGGATACATATGAAGCGATTTATTTGCCTTTATGTGCAAGTATGCATTTCAGTTAGATAAACTGTTCTTGAGAAGCAATCAGTGTGGTGGTTACAAACTGGTAGTCTTCATATCCAGATCTTCACTAAATCAGAGTTGTCTGTAATTAAACTGAATCATTGATTTCATTTTGTTTACAGGGGGAGCAAGATGAACTTGATAAGATAATCCAAGTAGAGACTTCTAAGTACACTACGAGGAGAGATGATAGACTTAGAGAGATCCAGTCCCAGGCGACGGACTTTGCTCAGGATCTCATGCAGGAGGGTGTCAAGGATATGGCCATACATAATATCACTATGAAGAAGGTATGCCAATACAGTATTAAACCATATAGCAGCACAGTGTCTCCTATTAGTGACGTTTTTGCATTATCTTTTGATCCGGAATGTTAGGAATTACACATTATACATGATCAGAAAGCACAAAAATCACAGAAAATTTGAGTTTATTTCCAATGCAGTACATTGTGCCATTCGCGAAGAAGAGTGATTTAATTGTTACTGATCATTAAAAGTCTCTAAATTGGCAATGCGGATTGAAATATAAAATCACTGTTTTGTGTACAAATTGGCAATTTTTCCAGGTAAATTTTGCAATTTTTTTTCAGATTGGTTCATTTGATAAACTTTTTTTTTCTTCTTCAAAATATGAAGGAGTGGAAAATAAGATTAATTGTTGCTAATTTGAGGAGGGAAAGCTGATGAAGAAAATAAGAAAATAAGAGAACTGCTATGGATTATTTATAGCTACATTTCTATTGCACACATAGCCATCCCAGGGGAATGCTCAAGGCACATGCAAAGTACTATAATTATTACCACCTTGGCTGTTGCCCAGCTGCCCTTATGCCCGCGTCACATCTTTGCGTATTTGGCTTGCGTATTGCTGCGTATTTATGGCAAGCCGTTTTAACATTTATTCCTATGTCTTGATATCAAGAAATGATTTTCTGTTGTAAAGCAATGGTAATTCTTGATATCAAGAATTCGATTTCTTGATATCAAGAATTCATTTCTTGATATCAAGAAATAGGAATAAATGTTAAAAACGGCTTGCCATAAATACGCAGCAATACGCAAGCCAAATACGCAAAGGTGTGACTCAGGCATAAGGTGCTGAAAGCTTTCAATAACTAGTTCCTGTGAATATGATCTAAAACGATAGGCACCCTGTTTTTTACACATGCAAGCATTTACTTGCTTTCTTAATGTTCCATGTCTCAGCAACAGAAATGCAAAAAAACCACTATACATGTATATGGGAAAGTGTAGATATGAAATTTAATATTTGTTTTGTTTTTCTAATGATATTTACTCCTGATTGTAGGAAATTGAGGGACACATAGAGGAGAACGAAGCGCTAGAAACCATCATTCAACAGCTGAAAGACGACGTCAAATCAATGAGCACAGACCCTAAAAGTGATGTCAGAAAGCAGATGTTTCCTCATCTCTACAGAGAAGTACAAAAGTAAGTATCATCCATCTATTTTCAGTGAAATCAAAATTTTTGTTTCATTTGTCAGTAGATTTTGTTGTGGAGTGAGAAGGCCTCTTGCTGAATTGGAAGCTTTGCTCTAGCAGGGATGAGTTTTGCCACTCTGGATTTTTTGGTATTATGTCTTTTAAGTGATTGCCTAGTAAGAAACTAATGTGTCATTACACCATTCGTCATAAATATAATGATCTGAAAACAGAAATACATGTATATCATTTGTTAGGAGCCCAAAGATAACTCATATACTCACACACATAGGTAACACCCTCCTGCCTCTGTACAGGCAATACAGTACTGTTAAATTTTCTCCTACCAATTTTCTCACAAATCTTGAAATTTAAAAATCGAAATCTCTCCGTCTCTTTCCTCTACTCCAGATGTACCCCAGATATGGATGTTGAGCTGGACATTCCTCGTCATGACTGGCTTCCAATATGATTGCACCGTCAAATTGGCAACAGTGACCCACCCATCTTTGGTTCCGTCCTCTGAGGATTTTCTATATGTCGTCTAAGGATTATTGAACTGTTACGTCAGACTGTAACCATAGAGCCATGTTATAGGAAATTGTGATCGATCTGAATATCTCCTTCAGGTTTTTTTGGTACTATGAAGTCACTCTGTGTATTGCTGAAGGATAACTCAGATTTCACAGTCTGATATACAAGGTTCTGATTGATCTGAATTCATCCTTCAGGCTTTGTTTTGTATCGTGAAGTGACTCTTTATTGTTGAAGGGTAGCTCAAATTACACCGACTCTTACAATAATGATGTACTTGTACTACTGCGTAAAAGTATGATGGATGATCTCAGTATCTTTTTCTAGCTTTTGTTTCATACTATAAACACATTGAAGTTGTTATTGAAGGATTACTTGGATAGTGAGTCCCATGATGTCCGGCCCCTGTGGCGAAAAAAAAAGTGACTTTGATCCCAACATACCGTAGTCTCGTAGCTACATACCCCCTGATGTCCAGTTGGATGTCCAGTTGTTTGAACAGTCTAAATATCTCTTTTCTGGACTTTTTTGACCAATTGTATGAAAATACCGACTTTGTTGTTTAAGGATTTAGTATGAACACTGCCAACATGTTTAACAACATTTCAAATTGGATTTCATGAGAAATGATTTTGATTGTGGTTCATTTTCACTGCTTTCTTGATAAACACAGTGTCCCATTGAATCGATCCTCACAATTCACAAATTCAGTTTGATATTGTGGAAACATGACGAGCTTTTTTCACTAAGCATATTGTTTGCCATCTATAGCCATGAAGATGAAATGGTTTTTCAGTTTTTTTGTGAACTTGAAGAAAAGATATGTTGCATAAAACAAGTGCCAGTTTTCAGGCTTTTTTTTTGTTGAAAAAATGTAAGGGGCTCCAAAATGTTTAAGTTCCTTTCAAGGCTAATTTAATTTTGTAAAACTAGTTGATGTCCCTGATAAAAGCAACCGTCATCTAAGTAGGACCCACATTTTAAAGGCGCACAATCCCGCCAGTGTAGTTGTCGGAACATGCCATCTGCGTAAGAGCCGTATTCTGTTGGTGTCAATAGGCAGCTAGCACCATCCGCCAGCGCGTACGAGAACGTGAACGCCCTCTGGAATACGAGGAACGTGCGTCTTTAACAAGCAAAAAGAAAAAGCCTGCATCTTCATTGGACAATATAACTAAGATTCAATGGCAAAAATGTGGTAAAAGGACACGACTGTTTCTTATCTCTTCCGTCTATCTTCCGTCCATCTTCTTCGTCAACCATTTCAAGATGTAATTGCTTGTATAAAAATAGAAATCTTCAATTGAAATTTTGTGAGGGTTTATGTATTTTTTTTAATTACAACTTACTCTGCTGCAGACTAATTCATTCTGTGTGTGTATTCATGGGAATAAAGCACCTACATTTTTACTTTAAGTGTTAAATCACCTTACATGGTCTTCACTTTATTTCTATTTACATTCAGTAAGCAGTACAAATAGTTACACGACTTGAAAATGATGAGAAATGAAACTTAGATAGCAGCCTCGGTAAATATTTTCAAATTTTATGAATGATATTGTATAGTGAGTATCTAGTCCAGAACATAGTTGTGAAGTGTAAGCTATCAGTTTTTAAAGTGATAATAGTTTTTTAAATTATTTTGGTAGTTTAGACACTGCCAAATTGTACAACATTGCTCTTTGTTAAAAGTAAAAATCCATGGAGTGAAATTTTATTACAGTATTTATTCTGGTAGTTGACTGCTTCACATGAATACAGAGCAAAGTTTAGTTTAATTTGATTTCAAGTTTTCCTATAGAAATAAATGTAACCCGACGGAAATGTTTTTAAAAGCTAAAACAGAAAAAAAAAGTATTCTGTAAAGCAATAACTTCCACAAAACTCACGACCTAATGTAGTTAATATTTTGGCAGAAACTTGAATTTGTGCCAAATTATGAAATGAATAACTTCCCTGCACCAGAAAATTCAGTCTTTCATGGGATTCTATGTCTTATCTTCAAGAAAATACTAATTCTTGTAACTAAAATACATGTATAGCTCTATTTTGTACTGATAATCTATCTTTTTCTAAATAGTGTACAAAGTGATATTATTCAGAATGTATCCATGTCTACCTTTCTTGATTCCATCCATTTTCATTGACCAATGACCATGTTGGTCTGTACAAATGGGAAGTTGAATTCCTTGTGAAATATTTTGTACAGAATGTATAGAGATGAGCCAATATATTTCTTGTACAGTATGCATCACTAATATTAGCACAATGCACTTGCTGATTAAATATAAGAATGAACTCGACATGTTGTGTGATTAATTTTTATTGAAAACCTTTACCGAGTTGTGGCCATGATTTGATGAAGTTTAATGAATCGTTATGCTCAGAGACGGAACAACATTACTGGTAACTCCTATAATTAGACACAGGTTAAAGAGAAGGTCGAGTTCAGGGGAGAGGTGAAAAATTATTTGTGAGTGTTTTCATCTATAATTAGACACAGGTTAAAGAGAAGGTTGAGTTCTGGGGAGAGGTGAAAATTATTTGTGAGTGTTTTCATCTATAATTAGACACAGATTAAAGAGAAGGTTGAGTTCTGGGGAGAGGTGAAAAATTATTTGTGAGTGTTTTCATCTATAATTAGACACAGGTTAAAGAGAAGGTTGAGTTCTGGGGAGAGGTGAAAAATTATTTGTGAGTGTTTTCATTGTTATTATGCAAGTGTGGAAGAACATCAGAGAAAAAATGTTCCCTGAAAAGCATGGCTCTTCAAATGCCTTCATATTCCAAATATGACATGTAACAGCTCAAGAATATGGGCCTCTTTTTTATGCCACATGTTTGTGTAGTCCCATATACATCTTTCTGTGTACAGTGCTTGTTACTTTTACCAAGACTGGGCCAACTTTCTTATCATTTTGATGATTACAGAACCTTGCAGTACACACCAATACTCATATGCTACATGATCAACTTTTTCTGATCGATTCCACACCGTTTCTTTCACAAAGCAATCGCATGACCAGAACTCAACTTTAAGCCCTTCTAGGACTCAACAGAATAATATGTAGTTGTGATGTGCATTCAGTATAGTCTTAATAGTCATTAGTCAGTATTCATAAATCAAATACATGTGAAATGATACATCATTACTGATGCAAGGTAGTAAATTACCTGGTAAACATTGGGATCAATGCAATGGATGACAAAGGAGTCAATTTATGAATATTCATGAAGATACAAGAAGTTTAAGATGAAGTTATCCTAGGTCTAGATTCTAGAAATATAGAAGGAAGAGAGAGAGAGAGAGAGAGAGAGAGAGAGAGAGAAAAAGCACTAATAGCTACTGTTTCTTGTAAAGATATGATCACAGGTAATCTTTTGAGTTCTAGACTTCAACTTCTAGTAAAAGCATCTAGGTTGATCCTTATGAGTATCTTGTTATTTTGAATGTTGTTACATATATTGCTGTTTTATACTACATAGTCAACAATGCATTGTAGTTTTGGGCAATTTCTGGCAAAATGCTATCTATTCCAGAACTCACGATTACTTTCATAATCATAATCATAACTCTAGCACCACAGGCAAGAAAAGTAGACAAAAGTAGACAAAAGACACATAAATTGGCATCAAATGTTCAAAACATTTTAATTTTGCATCTGATATTTTCAAGACATCAATCTAAAACATGGTGGACAAAATCAATTGTCTGGGAAAAGTCCAACTTCAAAGAAAACCACAAAACGCACAGCACTACAGAAATATAATTCTCCTTTTCTTTACACTTTCACCTGTGCAAGTTATAATTACAAGTCACATTCATAAGTTAATTTCTTGCATTCAACATGAAGTAAATATCTTGCACATCAAGTTAATTTTGTGGATAATGTCAATAATGTCAGTAGCATTGACTTGACTTTCACACTGCATAAGGTTTAAAACCGTTCATTAAATTGCATCCTAAAGTCGCTGATTTTCGAATCCATAATAGAATGTATCTGTTATAATGCCGAGTATTTGGTTAAAGAACTCAAAAAGCTACCAGTTCTATAATATAATCTATACAACACATGTATGGTGGGGAAATGAAGTATGATTTTTCTTAAGCCTCATTCATATTTCCATTATCGGTATTCATCAAGATAAATCACAACACTCTAGCAAGACACACTGATCCCATTTGCATTTAGATTTATGTCCTGAGGATAATTTAGATCCTATCTAGCAAGTTATGAATATTTCTCATATCAAATATACAGGTTTGAGGGACATGGTTGGGTTTGGTGGTCTATTTCTTCCATTCGTTCTTCTCATAGTCCCACTGGGAGGATATGCCGGTGACTGGACCATTCCTGATGGCAATCTGGTACCTGAGCTGGGCCTCCTGCCACTCGTCCGACATGGTGTGTGGCAGGGGTGGCGAGACTGAACAAGGGAAGAATAGAAAATGAAAGTGTGTTGAAAATTTGGGATAATTTTTGGAGAATTTCATCTGGGGGTTACCATTTCTTAATAAAATTTATTTACAAAAACTTTTGCTACAGGTTCCTTTAACAGCACAGAATTTTGTGCAGGGTTTTAAATGGTACGTGGGGGGTTCTCCTTTGTCCCTCATCTTTTCTTTGCTCCCTCTGCCTCCCATTAAAAAAATATATATATTTTTGTTGTTGCAATTTTGCATTATCAATAGACTTCACCTGTAATATGACTGCCGTTTTCATTCGCATTTGTTACTGCATTAAGTGACATATTAGGATCTACTGAAGTCAAGAAGTATTTTGGTCCCAATTACAAGCTGATATTCAACTTCAAAAAGGCAAGACTTTGGACTATGCATGAAATTGCAATCTAATCATTTTTTGTTATTTTTACACATGAAGATACGGTGATGGCTTGTAATGTCCAATATATCACATTGATTTCCTTGATTTAATTTCATTTCTACAATTCTATCGATCCTTCTGCATGTATCATACAAGACAATTATCATAAATATAATGCATCAATGTTTTGTATCTCATTTCTGTTCTTGAAATTAGAGCCTTACCGTATATGTATGTGTGAGCAAAACAAATATCCATGTAAAATGTACTTTGGACAGATAAATAAAAATGAAAATGAAATTTGGAACTAAGAATTTAATGTCGATAATAACATATTTGATTTGATGTGTAAATGATGTGGTGATGTAAACTTACTGTATGCCTTCTGGAATCCATAGATGACACCAGAGATTGCAATTGCTATACACACTCCACCAACGACGTATTTCCATTCACCAGTGGGTGCCCTCATTTCTGAATAGGTCTTGTTGAAGCTCATCCTGTACACTACAGTACACATGGAGAAAGAAAAGAAAAGAGCATGAGACAAACATGAATGAGTATGAGCCATATTCAATGTGCTTCATCTATTTGTGTACATAGATATCATATTCATAACTATATACCGGTATACATATATTTATCAGGGATGAGACAGAGAAATTCCCCCCAAAAGGAGGCAAATTTTAAATGGGAGTGCTGGGGCAATGCCCCTGGCAGGTGTGAAGGCGGCAGCGCCCCCTTACGAGTAAAACTTTAGAATATATTTACTTAAAAGGATATGCTTTCCTTGCATTTAAATTCTAAATTTGAGAAATATTTGTTACCCTATCTTGCTTAAAGGGACTCTATAACATTGTTATGATGAGAGAAAATGCTGCTAAGGTAGTAATCTGAAAGTTTAAGCCCCGGCGGTAATCCGCCACTTGGCGGAGGAATCTCATCCCTGATTTATATACTGCATAAAAAGATTCTAGGCCTCTGATTGGTCAAAACTGCAGGCAAAGAATAAGTATAGGTATGCTTAAAATGAGATATATTCCTGCCTTTTGATGTATAATATTCCTTAGGAAAGTGTACAATAGATATATCATATTCTTGGCATGATGTAATGCCTTTTAGCATGACATGGGCGCAGCCATCTTCTTGATAATGTGACGTACTGTACCCGGCAAACTTGTACATGTATCATGCACCAAGCTTTAGCTTTATTTATTTAGTTGGAAAGACTTTTTAATTCAATAACAAAACCTTTACTTTTCAATGAGGGAAAATCATAGCTGAGAAGGTAAAAATTATATTTGGTGAAAAATATAACGGGGGAACAAATGTAACTCATTAATTCAAAAATACTAAAATATAGCAGTTGATAAATCAATTTTATTTATGTGAAAATTTAACCCCAGAAGAGCACCAATTTATTTGTGAAATGTGCATTTTGGCAATTGTAGTACAAAGGATAGCAGGTGAATGAAATACTTCATCACCATACACACCTGGGAAGGAAGCATCCATAAATGTGTAAACATTTACTTGATAAACGACTTCGCAAAGTACTTCATGTTATCAAGAAAATGGTGATGCCCATGTCGTATTAATAAACTGTACATTATTCTTGCTTTATGCCTCTCTCATACACTTTTGTGGGGAATCTTGTAGATTAATAGGCAAGAATATAATAAATCTCTCAGAATAAGTAAAGTTATATCTTGGGGTGAGGTTTCCTTTAACAATGGATACACGCAGTGAGATGCGTATTTTGAAAAATATCTCTTTTTGGGAATTGAAATTAGGGATGCAGTACATACTACATTGTATGTAAAACAAATTCTGACTCCTTATTTTAATATCGGGTCACAGTTAAACTATAGCTCCTCTGTGGTCTCGAGACTGCACTTTGCCCCTCGACTTTGTCTCGGGTTACAGTATAGTTTTGAGGTCACCTTGGGCAATACTTTTACCCGTGCCCTCAAAGCAGTCAATATTTGTTTAATATAAATGGCTTTCAATCCTTATCTTTCTTTGTTACTTATATGTAGGAAAATCCATGAGAAAGGGAAATCTCTGAGAACAGATGAATTATGAAATATAAATCAATTGAAAGTTTGAAACTTTGTATATCCATTTCCACATAAGTTGAGATTCAATTTTTTATATTGATTGTACAGATAACTCCAGCAAAATTTTGAACGGTCAATTGTACATGTATTTACTTTCAAAATCTCCATGTATGAATTTTCTATGGAATGTTTATAATGGGATGGAAAACTTGGAAAAAACTGCTATCAACATTCTACAGAAAATATAAACACAGAGAAATACAACATTGATTACATGTACAAACATTTAAAAAAAATCTAGATTAGCATACCAGTATTCATGTTGAATCATAGTCAATAATAAGTCATTTACAGTCATCTTTTATGTTTATTATTGTGGATATGCCCATCATTAGAATTTATGTTAACAGCCTACAATACTTGCAAGTTAAGACATGTATTTTTTTACATAGAAGAATCAATTTCTGGCTGTATAATATTAGTGAAGCCTCTCCCCATCTCAGTTGCATCACTCAAGATCCAATCCCGCCTCTACATCAGTCATAAGTAACAAAAATGCACAGGAGCAGAAAGTGATAGCTCTGGAAAGCTCAAAAACAGTGAGAGATCCTGGACTTACATTCTTTCTTATCAGCTTGTGTCAAGGCCTTCCAGTCACCCCTCTCTTTGACTTTGAGTGCCTGCATTTCTGCTGAGAGTTCAGTTTCCTGCAAAAATCTGCAGTTGGGGGCTGGGTAGTCCAGTCTGTCGGCATAGAGTTTGTCATGGAAGTTCCTCTTGGGTGTCCTGGAGACATTGGAGGCGACCCTCCTCAAACTCAATCTCATCAAGGATGCCATATTGACTGCTCTGAAAAATGAAAATGAGAAAATGAAATGAGGAAATGAAACTTTGTTATGTGATGCAAGAAAAACTGTAGTGAAGAACAAGGACCTGACTAAACGTCCAGTCTTAAACACTGTTCTCACATACTCCAGAATGTTTGTGCACTAAAACAATGTCTGGACAGATTTACAGTGCTCTTTAAACTACCAGAGATATTTCCCCTTAAATCAAAAATTAAAGATTAAGGCCAAAAAAAAAAAAAAAAATCATGTTAAGCGTCCCCACCTGCTTCCCTTTTTGAGGCCGCCTGCTTTAAAAAAGCAATAAAAAAAACATGAAAAACATGAAAAACATATTGCTAAAATGATCTTTTTCTGAATTAAAAAAAAAACAAAAACATAAATGCTGGCGGCCATCTTGAAAAATAGCCCGACTGGCTAGACTTCAGGGAGAATGTACCAAGCGGCCATTTTGAAGAAAAAAAAAGAAAGAAAAAGAAAAGGGCCTCCTCCTTCCTTTTTTCCAGAAAGGCTGGAAGCTTAACATGATTTTTTTTTAATTTGGCCTAATGAGTAATAAACTATTTCAGGACTAAGTCAAATGATGCTGAAAAGTACATTGAGAAGAGTCTTGATTATCATTGAAATACATATTGTAAAATAGGTCAGATTTCTGATCACCCATTCCTGAGACAGAACTAGGGCTCTACAAACCAGCATATCACCATCACATAAAATAAATGCTGGAGATTGGACTATGGAGAAATGACAGGATCGCCTGAATTAGAATGTTAAATGCTGCAGTTCAAACTGCTCATCTTGGCAACTCACTGCAGATCTGACATATGGAATACGGGATAAGTTTTCATTAGTGACAACTTGGACTCATCAGAAATCAAGGTTTACTTAGCCGAAAAAGCTGAATCAATTGCAAATAGTAAATACTTTCATGAATTCTTGTTTTTAATAATTATACACATGTAATATGTATAATTGTATATATATTTTATTATTTTTTATAAAATTTTTTTTAATATAAAAGACTGATTATTGTAAATATTATTTGATAAGAAAGTGGAAAGCAGTTGTCTAAATAGGTAGTAGGGACTTTTAGATTTGCACGTCGACATAGTGGACTGCAACGTGTGACGTCCTTATAAGGCACTGTGATGTCCTTTTAAGGCACTGCCAGGCACGGCCCAGTGCCTTAACACAATGTCACACGCGGCAGTCCACGCTCTCGTCGTGTAAATCTATAAGTCCCTAGTATTACAAATCTAAAGCGGTGAAATTCTTCAAAACAAGAACTTAATGGTTACAACAAGGTACAAGTATCATCTTCATCATCATCATCATCATCATCATCATCAATATCATCTATACGGGAGTGTAGGATATCCTGTAGGTCTCCCGGTGATATCATTTGGTGCATTAGTAAAAGTCTATAAACCAGTGCATGCCTGGATGTCAGACTATGCTATTACAAAGTGTTTGTCTGACGAAAAAGAATCCAAGCTGTGTTTGAATGAATTAATGCTGGTAGCAGTTACTAGAGACACTACTATATCGGGGGTCTGTTGTGAAGTTTACACTAATTCTTGAAACTGAAGCTCTGCATGATTGAGCATTGGCCCCAGTGCTGAGATATCCTGATGCCAACTTAAGACAAAAGTTAGTGTGTGACTGGTGAATATATGATGACATATGACATGACAAGATTCACAAAATCTGAGGGACCTGAATTCATTGAGTAATGAGGTTTTCTTTGAAGTGGGCCTAGGGTAAGGAATTCTAAAGTTATTGAAGATAATTTGTGTGAGTGTGTGTTCCGAAACAATGTGAGCGAAGAGATTCAGGTCTAGAAGTATTAATTTCAAGAGAAAATGCCACCAGACTGTTGAATTCCAGTTTCATTACCGCTCTTAAACAATTATGTGTATATGAAATTATGAATGTTATAAATTCATACGATACGCTGTTATCATTATTGTAATGGTTAGCTTAAAATTGAAATGTTCATGTCAGCCAGGATTATTTTTCTTTTACCTTGCACTTCATTTCATGCCTTGATTGATGAATCTTAATTTCAACAACTAATTTGTGAACTTGCAATTTGTATTTTGTTACCTTTATAGTCCGATCCAAATTTTGAGATTGAGAAGTATTTGCTTGATTAAATACTAAGTTACAAACTGTTTCATCAAAAATGGAGGTCTACAATTTTACATTAATTTTTACTGTATTTAAAAGACATAACTTGGGTGACCTAGGCTTGGATCAATACTAATTCTTTACTTGATCAAAATAAGCAAAATCGACTGTATCATCTTGTCAAGTGTCTGTGTGACTAAGTGACATGCATCAGCCATCACATCAAAGAAATTGTAAACTTTGTCTGGAATTATTACAACACTGTTAAGTGTTTACCATACTGTTTAGTGTTTACAGCAGTTAACACAACAAAAAAATGGACTGGTCAATTGACTAGATTGAGTTAATGGTAAATATTTGCAGAGAGAAGAAAATGAAGTGAATAAAAAGTATAATTACGTTACAAAAAACACGTATCATTTATTTTATAGTTTCATATGAAATAGTAAATTCTGACTAACTGCCAAATATTATAAGTTAAAACCAAACAAAGAAAGAGGTACATGTATGATGGGCATTGACCAGTAAGGGCTGGTCTGAGAATAAGGATTGTCCGCATAAACGAGGATATCTTCGTAAACGCGGACAAATCGCTTCTTAAAAAATAAGGAGCGTCCGCTTTCTGCGGACATCTAGGGTTACCGATCTGCGCCTTGGCAATGCGAAAAACAGATTCCTCGATGATGCATGTATCACTTATGCAGCACAGAGACTTTCACATTATGAACGATAAATCCTCGAGAAGACGGTGAACTGGGGGTAGAGGATCTATTTTATGACGACGAATCCGTTTTTCGCTTTGCCAAGGCGCGTATCTGTAACCCTACACACCTGCAGAGCGCTGAAGCAAAAAGCCGTCCGCCTTATTTTTTAGGAAGCGATTTGTCTGCGTTCTGAAGGTATCCTCGTTTATGCGGACGTTCATTATTCTCGGACCAGCGCCCCTAGGCCCTACTGTTGACTGCCGCCATTGTGTCTGGACGCGTAACAAACATAAAAAAGCCATCTGTTTTGCCTATAGATTTGTCTTTTATGATATTGTCTAACATAAATCTTATAATAAATCTTGAAAGATTTATGCAATATTGCATGTACACTTCTTCAAATTACTGTTTTAAAGCAACTGTCTTGGCAACTCTACAAACTTTAGTCACAGCTCACACAGTACTGCAGCTTGCAGCAGACTTGATCTCACTCACTCGGCCCGGCTTGCACTCATTTATTAGGTATGGACTAAATTTATGATTCATTTTTAAGCAATTTTAATCGTCATAACCCTACAAATTCCACATAGGCACTTTACAATTTAACTTCAAATTCAACAACATAAATCATCTTATACATAACTGCATTTACTAGTCATTTGTAGGTCATTTTCTTACCCTGTTCAAGCCTGAGAAAAAACGAGATACCGGCTACCGGAACTTGATCTGCAGAGAGTATGCGAGCAATAGAGGGTCAAATTAGCCACAAATATTCTGTCTAATAATTCTTTACGCTGATTATAAAACAAAAAAACAAATTATCTTCATAAATAAACATTGCTATATATTTAAATATTTATTTACATATTTTGAAGACAATTTTGTGATGAAATTTTCAATAATTATATCATGTCATGCACATTGTCACGAGTTTTAGTGATCAAGTTGTGAAAAGTAGGCAACATTACATTTACACCGCACGTACGCGGCTCCACCACCTCTCCGGTAGGTCAATTCGTTTTTTTGCAGGGTTATCGTAGCCACTCATGCACTCTCGCCCAACCTTCCCGTACCTGCATGCTGCGCTTGGCTAGCTCGCGTCGCGTTGTCCCTGTTCGAACTTGTATTTAGCTAGCGCACCGCTAGCGCTGGCACAAATGACGTGTTGATGTCATTGCTACATCATGTCAGCACCAATGGCAATGCATACACATGTAATTAACTAACCAGCACTGAGTTGACTTGCGGAGCAGAGTAACTTTGATTTTGTTATTAGGGATTCATTCAGAGGGATTGCAATATTTCACACAAGACGGAATTAGTGCAGGTAATTATTGTCATGGTTGTGTAGAATTATTATATACATTTTCTCTCTCTCGCTCTCACTCTCACTCTCACTCTCACTCTCAGACTCGGCTCAACAAAACATGCTCAAAGTTCAAACTCAAAAAGTCAAACTAGATTTCATCATGATGATCTATTCTAGATTTCAGTTCAAGTTTCTATAATCTGTCTCTTCTAATTTAATATCTGATTCATTAACTAATTTACAGCCCGCGTATAACGGGCAAAAATTGTGATTTTTGTTGTTGTTTTGGTTTAAATTGTGAAGATATAGCCTACAGTCATGTATGTGAGAGTTAGACCGAAAATGTCTATCTCTTTCGTTCGTTAGCCTCTGATTTGGGTAGGGTCGGCTCCTCTCTTTAGAGACAGAAGCCGACCATAGGCACTCCTGTGCAAGGCCATTTATGGCCAGAACTTGCCAAAATACTCAATTTTAGCGATTCATACCCGATGCATTTATGTTTGAAAATTAGGCCTAGGCTAATATACATCGGTTCCACTTACCAGATTGACTGTATGATGCGAAGGGTCTCCGATTTCATCGCCGAAATTCTTGAAATTCTTATTTTAAACTGTTACTGCGTATGAAGGAAGATGACGTCATTCATTGACAGTAACAGTTTAAAATACGGCTGCAAGAATTTCAACACGGAGCTCAATTTCGGCGATGAAAATCCGAAAAAAAGACCCTTAAACGCATCATACAGTCAATCTGGTAAGTGGAACCGATGTATATTAGCCTAGGCCTAATTTTCAAACATAATTGCATCGGGTATGAATCCGCTAAAATTGAGTATTTTGGGCAAGTTCTTTGGCCATAAATGGCCAAAACGTTTGCACAGGAGAGCCTATGGTCGGCTTCTGTCTCTAAAGAGAGGAGCCGACCCTACCCAAATCAGAGGCTAACGAACGAAAGAGACAGAAATTTTCGGTCTATGTGAGAGTGAGACTTGATGATATGTTGTCAAGCTACATAATTTGTTTACAAAGGCTGAAATCTTGAAATGTCATTTTATTCAATAATTTAAAGGAAATTTCCTTTATCTAATTAAATTCTAATCCAAAGACTATATTCTGGAACTAAATTGATGATAAAACAAATCGTGACTGACTATTAATGTTCCATCAAAATAAGTTAGGCAATAGGCACTTTGTGATATAATTTCAAGACGAGACAAGGCAAGCTATTGTAATGAGGGTCTGTTGAAATTACCTGTAAATGTTGATTACTTGATTTGCAACTGACTGATATGAATTTTCCCTCCAATTCTAATCTAAATACAGGTAATCAAAAATGAAGTTGTGTGGAAGCAAGCGTTACTCATAGTACTTGTATCTATAGATATCTCCATCTTTTTACTTTTTCTATTGCAGATTGTAGCGCCATGGGGGCATCATTCCGGAGCTACGTGTGGGATCCCATGTTACTCAGCTCACAGATCATTGCCATGCAGAGCGTCTTCTATGTGTGCTTTGGTATTTGGTTGATTGTCGTTGACTTCATTTTGGATCATCCCAGATCGCTAAGCCAGATATTTGGTTACGATGTAGGTCAATTTGCTTGTAAAGGTTTTATGTTTTACCAACTTTGTAGATTATTTTTTTTTTTGTCCATCTCAGCAAATGTTTTATTTCATTCTCTGCAAAACATCTCCAATTCCATCAAATGTGTTGATATGGAATGAAAGTATACTTTAAAAATGATAGACTGGAAAGGCTATGTAATGTAATTTATCACATTATTAAATTACAATTGAATTGAAATTTGCAAAATGTGAAAATGTTAGTTTGAATGATGAATAAAATATTTGCTACCCATCATTCAACACTCTGTAGAATATTGATATTTATGGTTTTTGTCTCGCCTGCGTAGCAAAAAGCGAGACATAGGCGCCGCTTTTCCGGTGACGGCGGCGACGGCGACGGCGGCGACGGTGTCAACATCAAAAACTTAACCTGAGGTTAAGTTTTTGAATTGTTAATATAATTTTGAAAGTATAAGGTCCTATTAAATGAAACTTGGACTAAAGGGTTATCAAGTATCCCCAATCATGTGAGGAAAATTTCAGGTCACAAAGTCAAGGTCAAAGGTCATTTCAGGTCAACAAACTTAGACTATGTTGTGGCATCATCATCAAAAACTTAACCTGAGGTTAAGTTTTTGAATTTGTAATATAATTTTGAAAGTATAAGTTCTTATTCAATGAAACTTAGACTAAAGGGTTATCAAGTATCCCCAATCATGTGAGTAGAATTTCAGCCCACTAGGTCAAGGTCAAAGGTCATTTCAGGTCAACAAACTTAACTATGTTGTGGCATCAGGCTAAGATTTTTAAATTGTTATCATAATTTTGAAAGTATACATTCCTATTCCATGAAACTTGAACATAAGGGTTATCAAGTATCACCAATCATGTTATTAGTCTTTAGGTGACAAAGTAAAGGTCAAATGTCATTTCAGGTCTGGAAACTTAGACTTTGTTGTGGCATCAACATCAAGATTTTGAAATTTTAGCATAATTTCAAAAGTGTTTGTTCAAATTCCATGAAACTTGTACCCAAGGGCTATCAAGTATCACAAATCATGTGACACAAATTCCAGGTCACAAAGTCAAGGTCAAAGGTCATTTTAGGTCAGTAGACTTGGATTATGTTCTCAAAATTTAATATGAGAATTAATAAATAAATTGTTGTTATTTGTTCATATTTCATGAAAGTAAATATTCAAATCATTCAAGTACTTTCCCATGAATATTCTAATAGTAATTTTAGTATTCGATCCCAGGCCTAGTATGTACATGATCAGTTACAGCTAGGTGACAATATTGATGTTTCGATAATATATATTGGAGTATATCTCATAATAATGTTCTCATTATGCTAATGAGACGTGATGTGATGTAGATGGGCTCTACCTTCCAATTGTTTTTACACAAAATGCTGAAAAATCCTCTTTTCTTAAAAAGTTTATTAGATATATAACTTTATTTGTAAATTACTGACAAGCATTGAAACATTTATATTCTTACCCATACACTAAATCTCATTATATTGTATCAATATATCATTATATCAATATTCACTTCAAAATGCTTATTATATTCAGAGGATTTAATTTTCGGGGGTCTGCAGATGGGCCACCCTGCCTATAAAAATAATGTCCAAACCTCAATTTTTCATCATATCGAATTGCGTAATGCCGAATTGCATAATGCAGGCGAGACCGCCGAGAGCGTTTCACTTGTTTTTAATACATATATATATATATATATATATATATATATATATATATATATATATATATATACCAACAATGAAATTAACTATCGACTTCAAATAGTATATATAATAAGATTACATACAGGATCCCATACATGTGATGTACATGTACCGGTAGTTTGTTTCAGAAGTCATTTTTAGTCAATAATGATTGTATATTGTGCCATTTATATTTTAGTAGATCACAGCACCAACAACAACAAATCATTCATTTTATTTTTCAATTAGAAATGTTATTTGATTTAATATCGTATTTGTCTCCACAGTGTCTTGACTTCAGCAGTTCTGGAGGGAGAATGATCGCTGCAGTCTATGTCATGAATGCACTTACTTGGTGAGTACATTTTAAGATGAAAATTAGATACAAAATCTGGCTATTTCAAGACTTAATGATTTGTCATTGATTTCAAGTAGTAGCACAAAAAGTTCAGGGGGCAGGGGAGTTCTAGCCCCTACGGCTTACTCATGGATGGATAAGGCTGAGTATTTGATGATCTTTGCAAAAGAAATCCAGAGAAGCAAATTTTGATAACTCTGATTTAATGTTTCATACAAGAATAATTAAACATATATATGTGCATGTGTAATGTTCACATTTGATATTCTGTATTGATTACTGATGAATTTAGAACACATCAGAGAAAGTTAGCAGTATGAATTGAAAAATGTTCTGTAGCATGGTGACTTTACATCAATAGGGGATTTATTTAGCCATTTGAAAACCTAAGTCTTCTGTGATTTCTACAAAAGGGTTGGATGTTCTGGTGGTGATGAACATGAATGTCAGTTCAGTTGAGAATTAGAGTTTTTTAATCAATGATTTTTTTTATTTCCCTTCATTCTTTCCAATAATGATAATTATTATATATTTTTTGGTATTTTGATCTTTATTTTTTTTCCTCAGTGCTACTGGACTATGGTGTATTGTGCAGAGGACAAAGCAGTGTACAGACTTCTCAGTGACAGTGCACTTTTTCCATTTCATTGCCTGTTGGATGTACAACTCAAGAATTCCTAGCTCCATGGCGTGGTGGTTTACGAACATTGGTTGTATAGCGTTGACGACAGTGCTGGGAGAATACTTGTGTATGAGAACTGAGCTCAAAGATATTCCGCTTACTGGGGCAAGGGCTGACTTATGACAGATGTAAGATGGAAGCAAGGTCGGCCCACGATGGACATCATGCACTGACAATGTGTATTTCTGAGATGAAACTCTTCACAATCATTGGTTCCACAGCATTGACTGTAATGCTGGGAGGACACTTGTGCACTGCATCAGGACTGTGCTTGAAGAGACTATCCACTCCCTTGGAATTGGAGCAAGAGCCGACGTCTTATAGATTATACCTCATTGGTTCAAGGTGTGAGTGATGCGATGACAGTATTGCAACAAATCCTCGACTTGTTCATGCAAATTGAGATTAAAGATATAACGTAGATGCCGGAGCAAAAGCAACTAATGACGAAAAGAGGAAGAAGGCTGCATGAACTTTTGTTCATGCCAGCGAATATGTACTGTGTTCGTATTTGTATTTGTATACAGACAGAATTCACACAGTGGTATCGCAAATGTTAACAACTTAACATGCAAGCTTACAGAAGACTACGTTTGCAAATCTGCTTTTTAAGAACACACAAGCCTTGTACAACAAACTCCTTGACTCGACATAAAGGTCAAAGGTCAATGCTCAATAATGTTTCTAGATGTCGGGGGAAGAGTGATGATGCTTGCTACATAATGCGTGTACATCTAGTGAGAGTTGGTCCAGAAACTGCACCTTATTATTAGGGATTGCACACAAGAAGGACAGAGTACATGTACAGTAGTTCAAGACAAGGAATGAATTTCAAGTATAGAGCACATCTGTCTCTTGACTGTAATCATGACCATGCATACTGCATCATGAAATGTAATTATGTAACCTACAAGTACTAGTTCTTTATAATTTGGCTACTTGTTTGACCAAATAAGTTATATTCAAATGGGCTTGTCTTATTGTGATGTTAAAGCCCCTCTAAAGTGTTGGAAGGCCCCCAAAATTTGATGGCAAAATTTCACTTAAATTGTATCAGTAATGTGAAAGAGGATGTCATTTAAGACACAATTCTGCAAGGATTTCCAAAACAAATGTGTTTGAAGTCGAATACTGATGAAAGAATACAAAATTTAGGTACAACAGAAAACCCAAATTATGTATTCTTTTGTTTGTCTTCAAACACATTATTTTTGGGGAAATCTTTCACATTATAATGCAATTTTTAAGTGAAATTTTGCCATCAAATTTTTGGCGAATATGGGTTCCCAACACCTTAGGGGGGCTTTAAAAAAAGAGGCATTCAGTTCATATACTGTACTTGAACAGTAGATGCACCATTCATAAAGAAGATGGATTTAGAAGTCTCTACATTTATTATCTCATAAATAGACTCATATAATGAAATAAAGGAAATGGAATTCTGGCTATTGCTTTCCTGAGTTTCCCCTCTTATATTGATTCATTTTTTTCAATCATAATTCAACTCCCATCCTGAAAAGTTTGAAATTATTTTATTTTTCATGAAGGCTTACTACAACTGGTGGGCCAGAAAATTAGATTATACATATATCTCCAGATAGAAAGTAATTATTTGTTTTGGTCTCTGTCTATGTGATGATTTGTGTTGTTTAAAATTTCAGATGCTGATTAATTTTTGTACAGGTATACTGTATGTACAGTACATGCGCTGTGCTGGTATATGTGTAGAATTGTACTGTAAATCTAAGAAACTTTCATGTCCCGAAACTTTCACAAAATAGTGAATGATGGTCATGGCAAGATATTTTCACCCATTTTCCAAATTTTGTTTTCTGATAAGTGTAATACAGTGTACAGTATAATCATTTTTAGGGGGCATGACAATTTTGGGCTACTTGATCACTCGTGATATTTGCGAAAGTTTGATGCATAAAAAACTTCCTGGTTTTACAGTTGGATGGATCAGAAAACAATCCGAGATGTGCCTGTTAGAATGGGATACTAGTGTAGGTTTTATTCAATCTGTAAAGATAATGCACAGGGCCATTGTACGACTCCATCTCCTCGTCCGTTAACTTCCATCTGAACCATCTCCTTGATTTGATGGTCATAGGCCTTTGCATGCTCCGCATCCTTCATCAGTCTTTTCTCAGTAGCACAGAGTATTTTCTCCACTAGTACCTTATTGTCTGGAAGTTCCCTAGGATCTTTCAACCATGGATACGGAACCAGCCACTGCTGTCCTTTCTTCTGACAGGCCTCGATGATTAACTTCTGTTCATCTGTCGCCACACCCATGGACTCTGTCGTCCAGAAATCCTGCAGTTCAATAGGATTTCTAACCACCTGTACATAAGTACATTTCCACTGCTCTGTCCTGGCTTGCCGCCAAATACCACCCAACCTAGTGGAGTTCGAGTAGCCACTAGATGTCCTCTTTCTCTTGACTTGACGTCACCAAGATGTAGTCTTGCTTAATCAGCACCGATTAGTAGATCAACTGACCCAATTCCTCTGTTGAGCTTATCAAGGTCGAAAATTCTTGCGAGCTCCCGAACTTCAACACTTGTGATGTTGTCGTTGATGACGTCTAGTCCAATAGCTTTCACATTAACGACTCCATGATTGTCCAAAGACTCTATTTTCACCCGATACCACTTAGAATTCGTAGTCTCTCTATCTCTGCCGACCTTGGTGATCACTATTTGAACCGGATCACCCTCCAGCTTGAGCTTTTCTGCTACTCCCTTCCTGATGAGTGTCACCTGAGAACCAGAGTCCAATAAACAGTTGCCAATGACTGCTCCCTTTGGACCACGAACCTTGGCTGACAGAATCGGCAGAAGAGTTTCACTCGATCCGATGCTTGCGACTTCCACAGCAGATTCCTGGATCTTTATGGTTGAATGCAACAAAGGATGATGGAAAGAAGAACATCGATCACACTTCTTCCTTTTCCGACACGTAGTCATGCGATGTTCCTTGCCAGCATGTTTCAGACAGCTGAAACAAGCTCTGTTTTCCTTCATCAACTCATACCTCTCCTGCTTGCTCATTTTAACGACCTTCTGACACTTATCAATCCAGTGATCATTGGATTTGCAGAGCCAACACTTATAAGTCTGGTTTGCGACCATCATTTCTGGACTGATTCCTGGGTTGATTCTCCTCTACCGTGGAGACCATGTTCACATTGCTGGACTTGGCTTCACTGCGAAGCAGAGCTGAAGATCTCATGCGAGCCCGCATTTCCTTCGCCATCCAGTTCATCAGAGAATGTAGAGTTGTCTCTGAACTGTCGTCCTGGTCTTGAAACCATAGCCTACGATCTTCAGGACACATCTTTCGCTCGATTATGGCCAGCATATGACTATTGTCCATGTCATTCTGCTTCCCAATCTCATTCAGGGTGTTGAAGCTTCTCCTTACTGTATTCACCAGTTCGCAGGACCTGGCATCTTCACCCTGCATCAGTGGCCTAATCTTAGAAATGTCACTGATGATCGTGTCTGCCACATATCTGGAATCCCCATATATGGTATCTCGCTGCTCCCAGGCGGCAGCATAGTCCTGTCCAATACCTTGAATGAGTTGAAAAAGTTTGCCTTGAAGGCATGAGCGAAGAATCATCATAGCATCTCTGGAGCTACATCTGCTGCCTATGACATGTTCAAAATATGACTTAAAGATGCAGTACTCACGGATGTCTCCACTGAACTTTGGTAGCCTTGGTCTTTCGATCTTGAAGTGGCTCATGCTTTCCTGTGCAGATACTTCTGGTCTCCTGTCAGCAGGCATAGGACTGGTACCTCCAGTCTCTTGATGACCATGAAGAACACTGACCGTGGTGTCTTCTCCTGTAGGACTCAACAAAACACTTTCATCAAGCTTGACATAGTCAGTGAACTTGAACTGTAACTTCAGGAAATCATTCTGAACCTCTTCCATCCAGGCTTCTTCTCTATCATACTGAGATGGAGTCGTACAATGGCCCTGTGCATTATCTTCACAGATTGAATGAAACCTACACTAGTAGGACTATCCCATTCTAACGGGCACATCTCAGCTTGTTTTCTGATCCATCCATTAATTCAATTTCTGTGACGGGACACAAATAACCTTGCTGAAAACAAGCACAAAAGGATGACGAACTGACAATGCCTTTGTTAACGTGTTGCAATGAAAGTGAGAGTGACGACTGAAGATGTCGCACTTTTGCCAACGTGTAACAAATTGCTGTGGTATCTGTAGAATGAAAAATCAAAAGCATATATGACACTATAACCGTTGTTACAATTGAGCTTTCAAAAGTCACAGGAAAAATTGGTCTCCAATTAAATACCCTTTGCATTTATTGAATTTCCTTAATATGGAAAAACCAATTTCTCTCCAAAACAACAGTATATGCTTACGTAATACTTTGAAACATGTACAGTATATAAAGACCGCTCAAGGAACTAGAAAAGTGGTCTTCATGTACAGGTTCCTAGTACAGGTTTCAATGAGAAACACCATTCAAGGGAAACAGAAAATGTGGTCTTTCTAGACAGGGTTGCTAAAGAGAGTTTCACTGTACCCATGTTAGACCTATTTAGTTTCTGTGCATGTCCACTGTACTATTGTTACAAACACATCTAGTCTATGGGAACTTGCTCAAATACTTTATTACATGTTGCACATCTCTCTCTCTCTCTCTCTCTCTCTCTCTTTCAAGCCATTGCCTTGTCATGTTGTTAAGAAAGAAGAGTTATGATTTATTGATTTAGATGTCCACAGCTCATGTACACTTTGGATGTAATTACCTTGTTTAACACAACATAAATGACTGATATTCTACTCGTCATACAAATTTTTCATGAAACTGCCAATGTTGTGCCAGCATATACAGTCAACAACTAGATTATTCATACCTGTTCCAAGTATGTGAAAAATTGATTGTTCCCAATTTAAGTTTCTTAAGTATTAAACAAAGGTCCTAATTCAACCAGTCCACTGATCATTCTTGAGTAATGAAAAAACACAAAAACATCAAATTTATAAGTATATTTCAATAGTTGTTAACTGTACATGTAATTTTCCAGTTCATAATATTTGTTCAGCAATCAGCTATTGTTTTTTTTTGTCATCCATTGGTTATGATATACATGAAGTCCAATTGGAAATTCATATTTGGGAAAAATGTTATTTTTATCAAATGTTGAGAGAAAACAGAATATTCTACTGAAGCGTATACAGGCTAAAATATGAAGGATATTATTTGGTATTTCATGAGGCAGAGGGAAAATATTTGTTATGATCAGGGGGGTGTTTCACAAAGACTAAGATCGACTTTAAGTTGGACTTAAGTATAGCAGGCCGTTCATGCCATTGGTTGCTATCCCTATTGGTCTCTAAATTATAATCTTTAGATAATATTTTTCCCTTCAATAATGAACTATCAAAAAATGTAAACTCTGTAGATTTGAGACCACGATTTGTACGTCCCTTCAAAGACAAATGCCAGTAAATGGTAAGAGCAAACAGTGGCATGAATGGCCCGTTATACTTAAGTCCAACTTAAAGTCGATCTTAGTCTTTGTGAAACACCCCCCAGAACAGAATATTGAAGTTTTCAAGAAGCAACTGTCCTTTTCTATATTCTGCTATTTATAAATTACAAAACAAACTATCAATGTATGTACCATTTTGAATTTATACAATGTCATTGATTTTTTTTAAACTAAAGGATCAATAAGGATGTAAAGAAATTGTTTTAAGGAGAGGCACTTGTAAATGTAAGACATGTATATAAACATGTTTATAGTTGTATACAAAACAAAGAAACTTTACAAATGTATAATTTATTTTTAATAAAGTCTATTTAATAAACTTGATGAATTTGTGAGTAGTTTTAAAGTAATATTCATGAATTTGAGTAAACGCCAATAAAAACACTTATGTAGGTTTTGTCACCAAGTTTACCATATACATCTATTTTTATGTTAATACATTATTTAGATACTCATACAGACACTAAACTGCACAATGAAACATATCTTTCAAATTTTATTTCTTCAATAAATTTATTTGATAAAGAAGACAGTTCTATGTAAACACATACCGGTAATATCATTCCACTCGTACAACCCTCATCAACACTATATAACATAATCATTTTTGAAAATGTACTGGCAAGACACTGGTATTTGTTACACAATAACAGGAGGACTGTATGCATAGATATTTGAAATGCTGCTACGTGCTGTATTGCTGGTTTACATCTGAGATAGCATATCAATGACTATGATAACTCAAATGGCAGTGAATATAAATTAGAGAATGGCTTGCATACATACTGTTCATTTCGTCTTTTAAAGGTACTATGTCCCATTTGCAGGCCAAAAAATGAAAAGGTTAAATTCCAACGGCATTTAAAAGACAATACTAATTTAGAACTTCCCTAAAAAAAGTGGGCTTGAAAATGTCTTTAAGTGGGAAAATAACGACTATTAGTTGTCGAATCGACTTAGGAGCTATAGAGCCAGTAAGTAATAGTCTGATTTTCAGACCATTGTACCGAATGGTCGTACGTTTTATGCTGCGCAAAGATTCAATCAGTTTAATTTTGGCCATTACAAGAAGTGGGTTATTGATGTAGACAAATGCTCATGTACCCTTTACAGCTCATTTTATGTATGTTATTACCAAAGATGAAAAAAGCCAGTCAGTCACTCAATAGTGTCTGACAGTGAAGTCTAGCAAGTAAACGGGTTTCCTTGCATAATTTGAATATTAGGACACTGCTAACGTTTAAATTTCACAGATAGGACATACATGACATATTCATAATTCCTGCAAAGTTCTACAGAATTTGATTTTGGCTGCAAAAGGGACATACACTGTAGTATCTTTAAGTCCATTCGTAGAACTGAAAATATGAGATACAAAGAATAGATTTAAAACTTGAGTATGCACACGAGTTGGTGTGTTCATAGCCAAGATCACATGACTAGTCTGGAAAGGAAGTTGAAGGATCTCTTCCAAAAGCAATACAGGGGTAACAGTGGGAGTGGAAAAAAAGCAATTAGTCCTCTGAATTCCGATCATCAAGTTTCTGCATGTTGTGACGGTTGGATAAGAAATTGAAGACCATCAGTGTGAAAATGATTCTTCACAACACACAATATAAAAGTTGGCCCTCTTTCAATTTTTGACACGGTAAAATAGGAAATGATTTAATTCTACTGCTCGACTATTGCTGGACTAACAACACAGCAAGTGCATGTATAAAGGCAACTAGGGGACTTACAGTTTTAAAGTCACACACCCATGTAACTTTACTTTAGAAATGGACTTCTTTCACAAAAAATAATTACCAACCATTCTTGTACAAAGAATGAATTGTATACAAATACTGAATGACTACATCATATATCAAATTATATTATACTACAGTCAAACCTGTCTCTGGCGACCGCCCAAGGGAAACACCAAAAGTGACCTTTGTAGACAGGTGGTCTTTGTAGACAGGTTTCTGTAGTACAGGTTTCAATAAGAAACCATTTTCAAGGGAAACAAAAAACGTGGTCTTTGTAGACAGGTGGTCACTAAAGCAGGTTTGACTGTAATTGTATACAGTCAAACCTGTCATAGTGGCCACCTCGCTATAAAGGTCACCTGCCTGTACTGGTACCCCGTATTGCCTCCCTCTAGAATGATATATGCATTGAAGAACCTGTCTAAAAAGTTCACCTGTCTACAGTAGCCATTTCTTGTTTCTGTTGGTTGGCCTTAATAGACAGGTTTGACTGTACAACAGTTGTATATTCTTACATAATAATATACAATCTGAACTGGATAAAACACTTATGGAGTACAATGGATGGAATCAAATATAATAAATTCAAAGTTTGAAAGAGTTACTATATTTCATAAAAGTATTAATATAAATGCATAGAAACAGTTGGCAAATACAATGCATAGGAAATTCAAAGCACACAGTAGTAGAGCACATTTGCATAAATCATTATTTTTTGCTCCAACCCCCTCTCTCTCTTTTTCTCATATCTCACTTTCCAGAATCCCCCCTTGTGTTTTCATCCCTCCTTTCCACCCTCTCTTCTGTTTCAATGTACTGTACGTTTTTTTCTTCTTCAAAAGATGACATGACCTAAAATTAGCACAATCAGCACATCTTTAAATTTAAACATATAAGTTTACCATGGGGGGTGTTTCACAAAGACTAAAATCGACTTTAAGTTGGACTTAACTATGGCAGGCCGTTCATGCCACTGTTTGCTCTCACCATTATGATCTTTAGATAATATTTTTTCCTTCAATAATGAATTATCAAAAAATATAAATTCTGTAGATTTGTGACCATGATTTGTACGTCCCTTGAGAGACAAATGCCAGTAAATGGTGAGAGCAAACAGTGGCATGAACGGCCTGCCAAGTTAAGTCCAACTTAAAGTCGATCTTAGTCTTTGTGAAACACCCCCCAGATCATATAGCAAAATGCAAAATATATTACTTTGACAAGGGTATGACCTGAAAAACCATCTACTTCTCAATTATTTTAAATTTAATTAAATAGGGTAGCTCTGTCAGTGGCGTATTTTACACCATGATTTTCTTCAGAGGCCCTGCATAAGTGATATGGTTTATACATCACTAGAACCAGAACAAACTTTTATGTAAACGTACTTTGACTTTCATACAAGTACAATCTGTTTGGATCCAAATTACCAGACCTCATTACTTCCATCAATCCTACATTTTGCACCCTATCACAGACGATGAGAGTTTATCTAGTTTATATCTTTTAGTTATGAATAAAGGCATGATTTAAAAAAAAACAGAAGTAAGTTAAGATTTATACATGTATATTGCTTTTTTGTTGTTGCAAACGATGATGGAGGAGCATATATAACATTTGCAAGTTGATATTACTGTTTTGCCGATGGACCTTGGTGCCATTGCAGAGATATGAATGTAAGCCAATGAATACGATCATAACACCTGAGAGATAACGAATGCCCATGTCTCATCTTATGATCATACTACAACCAGATTTCATAGCAGTAGAATAAATAGAATAAGAAATAAAGAAATAAATCCGAAAATTCATCCTGATTTAGATCAGGCTTTATCAAAGAGTAAAATAATAGAAAATTGCTGGATATTGTGAGCCTTCCAGATGGAGAACAGAGTTTGATTGGCTGTGAATTGTAGTGAATTCAGACCATCAAATAGCAATAGAATAAATGGAATTCGATATGAAGAAATAAATCTGAAAATTAATCCCGATTCAGATCAGGATTATTCAAAGAGTAAAATAAAAATTACCTGATATTTTGAGCATTCCAGATGGAGAAAAAGAGTCTTATTGGCTGCGAATTGCAGTGCCTTCAGACTGGTACGCACAATTCAGAGACATTCTGGCTTTTGTTCCATTGAAAGGTTCACAATATACCAAAACCATGCTTTTGCAATATTTCAACACACTGTAGTGAAACTAATATTTCATAATGATGTTCATGGAACACAAGATGCCTATTGCACAAAATAACATTAAAAGATAATAACATAAATACAGACAGCAAATTCTATAATTTGTATTTCAAAAGCAAGTCACTGCAATTCCCAAAGAAGTAATCGTCATTTTGTGGTCTAACTCAATAGATTACCCTGGTCATTATATTTGAAGCCTTCACATATCACATACTAATAATAATAATAATAGTGGGTTCTTGTATAGCGCTCATGTCTGTCAGACTTGAACTCCTGGCACTCTGCAATTATTACCCAGGCTTTAGCATGGCTGCCATTATGGAGCTCTAGCATTTCAAGGAATTAATTCCTGCCAGGTACCCATTAACATCACCTGGGTCGAGTGTGGCAAATGTAGATTAATGTCTTGCCAAAGGACATTAATGCCGCGGCGGGACTCGAACCGCGGACTTTGTGATCCACAGTCCGGTGATGTATCCACTCGACCACGACACCTCTGCATGCCCTACATTGTATGTCCATTTATATGCATGCAGACTTGTGGAATGGTAACTTGGTAATCACATTTTCCTTTCTGCAAACATTGGGTTCCCACGGTTTCTCTCTTCATTATTTCATCAAGCAGTTTTTCCTTTTCAGAGATGAGCCTCCCCATTTTCATCTTGCCGTTTTCCTTTGAATGCTGGAATTTTTCCATCACCTACATGTAGTTCATAGCTCTTTACTCGCTTGCAAAATTTAGAGACAGGATGATTCCTGGCATCCAGCTTACTCTGTTAGACAAGAGCCTCCTCATCTCTACATGGACTTTCCCTAGGCTGCTAGAGTTCCTCAATCAACATCTATATTGGCCATATATGGGGATGACCATTCAGATTTCTTTTTTAATTGAGTGCTTCCTAGTCTTCACCCCTTTCCCTTGACTACTGGAATTCTTCAATCAACTTGTTCATAACCTATCCATCATCTACCTCTCTGGAAATATCAAAAGCTGATCGACATCATTTACTTCTCTGGCTATGTCCAATACTGAACACCCAGTGTTTCCTTTTTTTTTTTAGATGCGTGCTTCCCGATCTCCATCCGGTCTTTCCTTAGACTCCAGGAACTCTTCAATCAACTTCCTCATCGCCTGTCCATCATCCATCTCTCTGGCCATGTCCAAGGCTGACTGTCCAATTCCATCCTCTTTGGTTACGTCTGCCCCTGCATCCAGAAGCAGCTGGACGATGATGGTGCTGCTCCCACAGACGGCTTCCATTAGGGCACTTCTCTGCAAAATAAGAGTGTAGGAGACATAGACAAGATCATTAGACATTACATAAAACAAAACTTCTTGAATATCCTTAAATACATAAAATAAGAAATATGATGCATGTAGGAAAAGTTATTGAACTATGCAAATTAGACATGAACTGTAATTTAAATTTAGGGAAGAAGTTTTGATTGGCTGAAAATTTTGATTGATTTGGGAAGTGGGAAGGGACTTGAAATAAAAAACATTCTTTGACATATGGCTGTAGCTACTCAATGCAATAATGGAAGACACAGTGGGCACAACATGAACATCAATGACTGTATGACATATTAAGCTCTGCAGTCAATTCTGACACATCAAATGTATCCCTAACCTTAACAGTAAACCTGACCTAAGACCCAATCACAACCATAAGTAAGGAACTCTATGTCTTAATCAAAACGTAACCTAGAGCAAATATTGGATCACTGTTTTATCTACATCTTATATCAGCACAACATCTTTTACCTAGCTGAAGATGGAGTTCCTAAATTACAATCTTAAAGTCATGTGTTTAAACTTTAAAGGGAGATGGTCGTTATCATCCATGTGCAGTTGGTCATATTTCGCTGACACCAGACTTGGTTGATATACCATTATGGGTGTACAAGTCTTGCACACAGCAAACCCGAGGTCCCATCAAGAAATACCCCCTAGTCTCTTAGAGAGTCTTCTGTTGAGGGAAATGTAAGATGATGAATTTCCCATATGGGGCGATTGGTGGAAAATGCAGAGCATTACATAAGGCCTGTTGGTTATAAAACTGAAGACTAATCCTGGCGACTGACAACACCTGTTATTGGGTACCGGTAAATACCCAAATGGTGTTGAATTCCCCATGACAGCCCACTGCTATGCATCTCTAAAGGTTCAAAAGATTGGAAAAATTTCAAGAAATGTAACCCTCACCTTGCATTTCTCAGGCTGAATGTTTGGATCCACGTTAGCATCATGAAGCAGATATCGGACGGTTTGTAGTGAATTGTGATTGACAGCTAAGTGAAGGAGGGTAGCATCTTGGATGGAGAAGGAATAGTTTCTATCTTGCATCTCCAGGAGCCTTGTGACCTTGTTTTGAAGAAAAAAGAAAGAAGAAAGACGATAAAATTCCAATCCGAATCGAGAAGCATCCTCTGGCACATCATTCAAAATGCTATTTTTAACTACAGAGTTCCAGAACAAAGGAAATTTAAATCTAAAGCGATATTTAACATCTCTATAGATATATATTGCCTTGTGTAAATATAAATTAGAATAGATAGTTTGTTTAAATAAGCTTGTTCAAATGCTTATCAGCATAATATCTCACTTAGGAAAACTTGTACCGGTACTTGTATCTCATATTTCATTTGTACAATTTTGTATTACTCATAGCCACGTATATTAGATTGACATTTCACAAAGAGTAAATGTACAAAAACATTCATAGTCTTTGTATCTCATTCAATGTAAAGACTTCGAGAGGCTGTTCTGAAATACACACACACATGGTAATGGTATTACATAATTTTTCATCATATAATCTTGTGTTTGGTCTCTGACAACCTACCAGTCAATATCTGTATATGAATAAGCACAAATAAAGTTGATAAATCCAAGTCATTACTCACTGTGTCCACATCATCCATTCTGACAGCACTGTGCAGCGTCTCCACGCCCTCCTCCTCAGCGCTGAAGGAAAGCATAGAGGCTGAGGCAGTGCTTCCCTTGCTGTTGGTCTCCTCGTCCATGTCTCCAGCAGACGCATCCGTGATGATCACTCGAGGATATAAGGCAGGATGTTCGTTGTGGGAGATGACTGTACACAAAAAAGAGCAGAAGAAGACTTCTTAAAGGGATCATTTAACAGTGTTAAATCTGAGATACACGGCCCTACATGTTATTAGTGTCTGTGATATGGTGTAATAATGAAGCCCTAAAAAAATTGCGCTTCAAAATGATCAAGAAGTGCCTCAAAAAAGTAAAAATCTTTGATTGACCGGTTTTACCATACTCGTTTTCCCTAATAGACTATAGTGTTATGAAAACCATCAGGCGAACGGTTTTCAAAATTTGTAATTCCAATCATAAATATCTTGATAATCAGACAGGCGATCGGCTTGTAAAAGTCATGGGGTTCCTGACTGACCTAAAGGTTTATGATTATCATTGCATCATGAGCTAAATCCAGAATTTTGTTTCAGAATCTGAGACAAAGTTACCGGATCCCTTTAAGACTCGTTCAGATATGACGCCTCAAACCGCTGCAGTTATTTTATGATGACATAAAGTATAATACGCTTCACATTACTGTATCTTATATCACAGAGCTCAGTGAATACGAACAAGTCTTTTGTTGTGCACAGTTGCCATTCATAAAAAAACCTAATAAACACCAACAAGACTCGCACCAAACCAACAACAAACTGAACAATCAATTGCATTGCTGTGAATGGCCAAGAATCAGTCTGGAGGGAGTCGGTTTGGAATCGGGTTGGTGGTATGACCTAAGTAGGTGTAAGCAAGTTTCATCAATACCAATCATTAGAATATAATTTCATACCATTGTGCATGACTTCTGCATCATTGCTCTCTTCTTCGACCCTGCAAAGTCTCTCCCACACTGCCTGCACCTCTTCATTGGAACCAGTGAGGAAGAGGTTCCTGTGTCCTGCTAGGATCTCCTTCCAGTCTCCCACCTCATCCATCTTGGTGATCCTCCCCTCCAGTCTAGGGGCGATGCGAGCTCTGGCCTGCTCAAGGCCGGGCTTTCTGTGAATAAAGCAGTCAGGGAATGGTTTTCTGATTTCATGGGATACTGAAAAGAGAGAAGCAGGCATTCACCTACAAAATCTATTCAGAGGCACTTATCTTTACCCTTGCTTCAGTCTGTGCTGTTATTGCAGTGTATGATTTATTCAAGGAGCTTGTCTGTACCACGTACCTATCCCCAACCAGTGTTTAATGTATATGTGCATTTGTACATCAAGTAACTGGGTAAACCAAGGGGTATGGCATTATGAGATAGTCGTTATTTATAAACACTGATGCCCTATCTATCAATAATGGCTTGATTTGGTGCTTGTTTGTGCATTATTTCTAACGTTCTAACTTCAGGGTGACAAGGCTCTGTCAATGGCCAGACCTGCATGGCTTCACACCCTAAGCTATATCAGAAGACTACAAATGATTAGTTAAGCCCGAGTTAAGCACCCACCTTATAAGGTCGCAGGGACTCTTTGTCTATATCCACAAGAAAGGTCCAGACTATAAACTTTTCCCCAGCAGCGGTTCTGTAAGCTCCAATGAGGCCCAGACTGACAGGGTTTCATACCCTCAACTATCACATTATAATTCTGTAGTCCTTTCATATTGAGTTAAGCAGTAGTCCAAGCTGACTAGGGTCTGTCTATGTCCAGACCTGCATGGCTTCACAACCTGAACTATACCAATAGAATGGAAGTCATTCTTTAACTCTTCCATAATGAGTTAAGCACAAACCTAAGGGTAACTGGACTTTGCCGATGGCCAGAACTGCATGGTCTCAGACCCTGACCTACTCCAATAGATTGGAAGTCATTCTTTAACTCTTCCATAATGAGCTAAGCACAAACCTAAGGGTGACTGGACTTTGCCGACGACCAGAACTGCATGGCTACAGACCCAGGATTATCCAAGGAAAGTAGAAATGATACACACTAACCCTTTTAGGCTTACATGACTGTCAAATCCTACTTTGGCAAAACTGTCCATCCTGAACTACCAAAGCACACTTAAAGTGATTCTTTAAAAGTTAATAATCCAAAGACTAACCTTCTGAGGCTGACCAGACTCTGTCGATGCCTGGACCTGCATGGCTTCAGACCTTGGACTATCCCGGCT
This sequence comes from Mesocentrotus franciscanus, assembly GCA_037976565.1. Lineage (NCBI taxonomy): Eukaryota > Metazoa > Echinodermata > Echinoidea > Camarodonta > Strongylocentrotidae > Mesocentrotus > Mesocentrotus franciscanus. The sequence goes on along the minus strand of CP137676.1, from coordinate 30,163,409 downwards.
GAGTGGAAGTGATTCAGAACGACCGTTGTCAGGACAGGTCCTTCTTCAGCATCCACAAGGACAGGGCAACTGCAGAAGACCTTGTAACCGTCTTTACCATTGGCAATGTACTCCTTGGTGCACAACCGGTATTTCTAAAGGAAAATAGGTACATAAAGATTGAGGAGTGATTTCCTAATAAACATTGAGCTATCAGATTTCAGACCACCGAGGTCAACACAGTTTATAAAGACAAGGGTAACATATCTTAAGCATTAAACTGAAAATTGGCACCCTCCAAAAAACAAAAACAAAACAAAACAAAACAAACAATAAACCAGAGTAAACACAAACCCTTTTTCTTTTTTCATAGTCTGTTTCATCCAATAATGAAAATTTAGTTGCTCTACAAGGCCACTCATAAAATGGTTATTGTTGATCAGTACAATAGTTAGAGGCAAAACATAATTTAACTAGATAGATCTTCGACTGCACGCAGTCAAAAATGATGCCTCCGCCAAAGAGCAATTTTACAAACCAAAACAGAAGCAATTTTTAAAATTCAAGTTTGATTGTAATCCATTAACAGGTTCTCAGAATATCGTGATTACAAGCTATTTTGCATATACACGGCTCTGCAAGAAACATAAATGTCCTGAGTTTTGATAGTAATCCATTTGTCGGTTCTAATGATATGATCACAAGCTATTTTTGCATACATAATGAGCCGCATGACTTTTGACCTTTGACCTCATGACCCAAAAATCTCATCAGTTCATTGGCTCTGCAAGATACATACATGTCCTGAGTTTGATGGTAAACTGTCCATCGGTTCTAATGATAATGTGATCTCGAGCTATTTTTGCATACATAACGAGCCCTGTGACCTTTGACTTCATGACCCCAAAATCTCTTCAGTTCATTGGCTCTGCAAGATACATACATGACCCAAGTTTGGCGGGAATCCATCAATCGGTTCTTGAGATAACGCGATCACGAGGACGGAACGTACAGACGGACGGACGGGCAGACGTACAGGCAACCCGAAAACATAATGCCTCCAGCTACTTCGTTGCGGAGGCATAAAAACCCTATTCGAAAAACCCACCTCTTGAGTGTGGTTTTTTGGAACACCAACCGTGAACTATTCCGATTCTTTTGATCACGTGACTCTCCTCACTTCCGTGCTAATGCCTTCAGAGAAGCGACAAGTGACACATGCACGCAACTCACAGAAAAAAAAAAGAATAAGCAAACATTGATGGTTTTTATGGGTTTTCCAGTAGTATAATAAATGGTAGTTCAAAAAACCGATGATTTTTCAAATTGGTTTTTCTGCAATGTAAATAGCCTATAAAAGTAACAAAAAGTATTCAATAGTGAACCCCTGTAGTGCATGGACAAATGAGATGTTATCAAGAAAATTTGTTTTGAAAAGACCTTACAGGATTTGAGTGTACCGGAAAAGTATCGAATATCAAATAAGAAGGAACCCTCTCCTCATTTCCAGATATATGGACAAGAAAACTAGGGTCTTAAGTTTTATTTAGCCTGATTTTTAAAACATTTATAGTGACACAAATAGTTACAGTAATGAAATTTCATAAACAAAACAAAACTAGAATTGAAGATAGGGGCAAGAGTAATGCTCATTAGGAATATTGATGTGAACGATGGTCTTGTAAATGGTGCATTAGGAACAATTGTCAGCTTCAATGAATTCAATCCTTCAGTTACCAGTCCTAAGGAAGTCTTAGTCCAGTTTGACAATCCAAGAGTTGGGGCAATGGCTGGAGAAAAGACTTCTATGAATAAGGCTCAACACCCTACTGCAGTCCCTATTGGTGTCATAGAAGCAAAATTTTCAATTTCAGCACGTAATCCCGGACTAGAAATAAAAAGGCAACAATTTCCTCTTCGACTATCATGGGCCACCACTATACACAAGGTGCAAGGACTCACTGTCAAGGATATAGTAGTATCTATGGAAGGGAAGTTCAATGATGGACAATGCTACGTTGCTTTGAGTAGAGTACCAAAGATGTCAGGTCTTCATCTTTTGCAGCTCACACCAAGTAAGATTAAAGCAAGCAAAGCTGTGACCAAAGAGTTGATGAGAATGAGCAATGAAATGTCATTTCAATTCTTCCATGATGAAATTGAGACTGCACTCAAGGATCCTTGCCAAACACAAGTCATTGCTGTGCACAATATAAGATCGTTACCTGCTCATTACGATGATCTCAAGGGACTTCCATTCCTTGACAAATGTACTGCTGTGTGTCTTACAGAAACCTGGCTTCAATCACATCACACTGCTTCCATGTACAATTTGCCAAGCTATCACCAATTACGCAGAGATAGATCCAACACAGAGAAGGGTGGTGGTCTGTGCATGTATATCAGCTCATCTGTAAGGTATCAGACCTTGGATTCATCACAAGACAAACCTGGGATGGAAATTCAGAGCATCATCCTACATCCAGTCAATAGCTCTCCATTTCATTTGGTGACTGTCTATAGAAATCCCAAATCTTCATTGGTAGAATTCAGTGACAGATTTAGCCTACTCCTGAGGTCAGTAGGAGCAACAGAAATACCGGCCATAATTGTTGGAGACTTCAATCTTAACCTGCTAAAGATCAGCATTCAATGGCAGTCCAGCATGAACTGCAACACTATGGATTTCAGCAATGTATCACCAATCCAACACATGTCAGTGGATCACTGCTGGATCATGTATACTCCAACACACCCTGCACCACATGGCAAACTGCAAGCTACTATAGTGATCATGATGTCATTTGGATCGCAGTCTAAGGTAAGTGGTCCAAAAGTTCATTTCAGGTATTAACTACATTCAATCAATAGTATCCCACTGATTAAAACTTGAATAATTACTTTAAACGCTTCAATATTTTATTATTTCATAGGTTGATAAAACATAATTGTGGGTCAAACAAAATGATCACTGTCAAATGATTTTCTTTACCCCCACCCATCCCGTTCTTTTCTTTGTATTCTAAAAATCGAATCGTCTTCCTATGGTTATACATTTGACCTACATGTAATTAGTCCATAATGTAATCAGATCATCTACCTATTATGTTTATATGTCTACATGTAGGTGGTTAGAGAGATTTTAACTTTAAAAAAGCCAACACCTGGAAATTCATTCTATGAGTCGACTTCTGTGACCTATGACCCCTGAGCAAGTTACTACAAAATTAAATTGGATTGTATTCCTATGGGTATACACACTATCATCACGTTTGAAGGAAATATATCAAACAGTTCTTGAGGTTTTGCATTAAAAAGCTATATGTACCTAAAATTTTGTCAGTTGACCTCTGACCTAGACACTTCAAAATTAAATCAGATGATCTTCCTAAGGTGATACACACTATCATATTTTAAAAAGTTTTTAACCCTTACTTAACTGGGGAGGGAGGAGGGAGCCTCGGAGGCCCCCAAACAAATTTTGTTGCGCATGAACCGCCATGTTTTCGGCGATGCTGCTTCATGAGTTTTTTCTTTCAAGTCTTACGGATCTTTTGACACCAAGTTTTTGAAAATCAGACATTCAGCTAGAGAGTTACTTGACCTATTGTGACCTAAGGTCAAGCCGAAAATTGAGAAATTTGTCATTTTGTGTACAAAATGAATGGCAAAGTGAAGTTTCTAGTTTGGTCTATAAATCAGCATAATTTTACTCTTTAGAGTTTAGTTATCATTTATTCAAGCAAAATATTGATACGTAACAACCTCAAGTATCAGAAGTCCTAAAACAATACAATACATAAGATTAAGAATTAATAACAATAGAATACAAAAGAAGTTCATTAAACAATGAAATACATAAGAATTGAAATAGACATGGACAATTTTTTTATGTGATAATGCACGATAGGCTTTTTAGAAACTTTTTGCCACAAAATCAACTCTGTAAAAGCTTTATTTATGTAATTGTTAATAAAAATCATTATTCATGAATTTGATTTGCATAAATTAGCATAATTGATAAAATAAGTAATTTTCAGCAAAATTATAGTGAGGTCTCTTCCTTTATGCAATTGCATAAATTAGCATAATTGATAAAATAAGCAATTTTCAGCAAAATAATAGTGAGGTCTCTTCCTTTGCGCAATTTCTCAAGACGCATGCCAAATTTCGAGGCAATCGGCCCTCCCCCAGTCAGGGAGGTGCTCAAAATAGCCCAGTTAAGTACGGGTTAAGTAACGGAACATATTTCAAGTGGTTCTTGACATATCATGACAAGTCCTATACATGTAGTCTGAATTTTTCAAGTTGACCTCTATGACCTTTGACATACATGTACTCCAAAATCTAATCTGATCGTTTTCCTATGGTGATATATATACTATCCTTAAGTTTGAAGTTTAAAATCTCAAATGGTTCTTGAGATATCGCGATAACGAGCTGAAGACATGGAATTTCACAAGTTGACCTCTGTGACCCTTGACCTACATGCTCCAAAATCTAAACAGATCGTCTTCCTATGGTGATACATACTATCATTAAGTTTGAAGTGAAAATTCTCCAGTGGTTCTTGAGATATTGCGATAACGATCTCAATGTATGGAATTTCATAAGTTGACCTCTGTGACCCTTGACCTTTGACCTACGTGCTCCAAAATCTAATCAGATTGTCTTCCTATGGTGATACACACTATCATTAAGTTTGAAGTTTAAATCTCCAGTGGTTCTTGAGATATTATGATAACAATCTCAATGTATGGAATTTCATAAGTTGACCTCTGTGACCCTTGACCTTTGGCCTACGTGCTCCAAAATCTAATCAGATCGTCTTCCTATGGTGATACATACTATCCTTAAGTTTGAAGTTTTACATCTCCAGTGGTTCTTGAGATATCATGATAACAATCTCAATGTATGGAATTTCATAAGTTGACCTCTGTGACCCTTGACCTTTGACATACGTGCTCCAAAATCTAATCAGATCGTCTTCCTATGGTGATACATACTATCCTTAAGTTTGAAGTTTAAATCTCAAATGGTTCTTGAGATATCGCTAACAAACTCAATACAAGGAATTTCATAAGTTGACCTCTGTGACCTGTGACCTTTGACCTACGTACTCCAAAATCTAATCAGATCGTCTTCCTATGGTGATAAATACTATTCCCGAGTCTTAAGTTTAAATCTTAAATGGTTCTTGAGATATTGTGATAACGGTCAAACGGGACGGACGTATGGACGTACGGACGGACAACCCGAAAACATGATGCCTCCGGCACCACCTTCGGTGGCGGAGGCATAACAAAGGTCACTATAGAAAGTGGCAAATTTCTCACCTTATCAGGTAAGATGCACTGGCCATCCACTACCACAGTCAGAGGATCAACTCTCTGCCCAGGGGGAGCTGAGGGGTAGAAGGCATACCTCATACCAGAGACCTGGAGGAAACGACCCTCTTTCTTAGGGTACTGACTCACACCATTCTCAAGGGCTTCGTACAACTCATCACCTGGTGGCACAAAGTGGTAGTTGAAATTGGACAAATAGTAAAAGAATAGTCACTGGTAAAACTGGCAGAAATTTTTTAATAATATGAATTTATTAGAAAACAGGCCTAATTTATTTTTAATCACTACACTAACTTGACTAAGCCGTGCATTTAATCTGAAATACTCACAATGAGAACAGAGATGACAACTTAAAATGTATTCACAATGCCCAAGTAACAAACTTTACAAATATAAACATTTAAAAACAATAACATTTCACTCATTGAATACTAAATCTGAGATAAGCTGGAATTAAACTGATGGAAAATGCACATCAAAGTTAAATAAATCATTATCACAAGGTGTTTTTCCGGACTTATTCAAAATCGCCAAAATCATTCCAATTTTCAAAAAAGACAATCCTCATGAAATTAGTAATTATCGCCCCATATCTCTACTCCCAAGTATATCCAAAATTTTTGAAAAAATAGTATATAATAGACTCTATGAATTTATCAACAAACACAATTTGCTAACTTCTAATCAATATGGCTTCAAAAAATTACTCTACAAACTTGGCTTTAATCCAAATTTATGATAAAATTACAAACGCCATAGCTAACAAAGAACATGTCATTGGTATATTTTGTGACCTCAGTAAGGCATTCGATACACTTAATCACGATATTTTACTTTCAAAACTTAATTATTATGGTATACGAGGTCAATCACTCCTTTGGTTTAAAGATTATTTAAGAAATCGAAGACAATATGTCACATTTAATGGTTATGACTCTGATTCACTTTTAGTTCAATGTGGTGTCCCTCAAGGCTCCATTCTAGGCCCACTGTTATTTCTGCTATACGTCAATGACATTATTAATACATCATCCATGTTATCTTTTGTATTATTTGCTGACGACACAAATATCTTTTTTTCTCATAAAAATCTCACTTCCTTAAACAACATATTAAATCATGAAATAAACAAAGTATCACAATGGTTTAAAGCTAACAAACTATCTTTGAACACAAAAAAGACCCACTTCATCTATTTTAAACACCATTCTCATATTACTGATACTCCAATTCACTTACAGATTGACGGCATGCCATTAGAGCAGAAAACTCACTCTAGATTTTTAGGTGTTATCATAGATCAAACTTTATCTTGGAATGAAAATCTGCACCATATCATAATAAGTATCTCAAAAAGTATTGGAATAATTTCCAAGTTAAGATTTATTTTACCTCACAAAACTTTATTTTTATTGTATAATTCGTTAGTACTCCCATATATAACCTACTGTAACGTTGTTTGGGCTAGTTGTGGTTCTACAAAGCTGACTTCTATTTTTAAACTACAGAAGAGAGCAATTCGCATTTGTACAGGATCGCATTACTTGGCCCACACCGATCCTTTATTTTTTAAACAAAAAGCACTAAAAATTGCAGACTTTAATATATACTATTCAAATAGCTATCATTATGTTTAAGTATATTAATAATCTGCTCCCTTCGTCTTTTGATGACATGTTTAAGTTCAATAGCTCTGTCCATACCTACCCAACTCGCATATCCGGAAACTTTCATCTCACAAACCCAAGACTGTTAATTGCCTCTAAATCAATTCGTCATCATGGTCCAGACATCTGGAATAATCTTTCAGACAATATTAAATCTTGTTCGACCATATACTCCTTGAAAGCCACTCTAAAAAAATTCAATCATTCAATCTTATGAATCCCATACTCCAAATTAATATATTCACATAAATATTCACATTCGTCATTCAATATCCTCATTTTACTCAACTGCTACATACAGCACCAGCACCTGCACCTGCAATGCACCCACTTGATCAGTAAATATCAATTTCAGTCACGAATCTTTTTATGAGGCTGCCATCAATTTCAAGCCTTACCGCTCACGATGGCGGTCTCCTGCGTTCATTGATTGGATTATATATTATATTATATGTATTATATTATATTATATGTGAGAGTATGTATAGGTGTATGTGTGTATGTATATGTATGTATGCATGTGCTATGTATATGTATATATATATGTATATGTATGTATGTGTATATATATGTACAGTCAAACCTGCTTTAGTGACCACCTGTCTACAAAGACCACCTGTCTACAAGGACCACATTTTTTGTTTCCCTTGAAAATGGTTTCTCATTGAAACATGTACTAAAGGAACCTGTCTACAAAGACCACCTGTCTACAAAGACCACTTTTTGTGTTTCCCTTGGGCGGTCGCTATAGACAGGTTTGACTGTATATATATCTATAAAAAAAGTTTAAGCTCACTTCCTTATTTTGTATTCATTATGTATCATGACTATATTGTTTATCTTATGAATTGTTTTGTATATTATCTTTGTAAACACATTTTATATTATGTATTGTATTATTTTGAACGCAGAAATAAAAGCAAACAAACAAAAACAAATATAGCCATTTTTTATGAGTTAAAGGGAAATCCAACCTGAGTAGTAATCTACTCTGAAAGAAAGCAGAAAAGTCAGAGAAGCAGATTGGTGAAAGTTTGAAAAAAATCGGACTGAAAAAGAGAAAGTTACAAGTTAATAAAACTAGATGGAACTTCAACTGCGCGCAGTCAAAAATGATGCCTCCGCCATAGAGCAATTTTACAAACCAAAATGGAAGCAATTTTTAAAATTCAAGTTTGATTGTAATCCATCTGTTGGTTCTAATGATAACGCGATCACGAGCTATTTTGAGATACATAATGAGCCCTGTGACCTTTGACCTCGTGATCCCCAAATCTAATCAGTTCATTGACTCTGCAAGATACATACATGACCCAAGTTTGGCGGTAATCCATCAATCGGTTCTTGAGATAACGTGATCACAAGCTATTTTGCATACATAATGAGCCCTGTGACCTTTGACCTCGTGACCCCAAAATCTAATCAGTTCATTGCTCTGCAAGATACATACATGACCCAAGTTTGGCGGTAATCCATCAATCGGTTCTTGAGATAAAGTGATCACGAGCTATTTTTGCATACATAATGAGCCCTGTGACCTTTGACCTTTGACCTCGTGACCCCAAAATCTAATCAGTTCATTAGCTCTGCAAGATACATACATGACCCAAGTTTGGCGGTAATCCATCAATCGGTTCTTGAGATAACGCGATCACAAGCTATTTTTGCATACATAATGGGCCCTGTGACCTTTGACCTTGACCTCGTGACCCCAAAATCTAATCAGTTCATTAGCTCTGCAAGATACATACATGACCCGAGTTTGGCGGTAATCCATCAATCGGTTCTTGAGATAACGCGATCACAAACTATTTTTGCATACATAATGGGCCCTGTGACCTTTGACCTTGGACCTCGTGACCCCAAAATCTAATCACTTCATTAGCTCTGCAAGATACATACATGACCCGAGTTTGGCGGTAATCCATCAATCGGTTCTTGAGATAACGCGATCATGAACTATTTTTGCATACATAATTGGCCCTGTGACCTTTGACCTTGGACCTCGTGACCCCAAAATCTAATCACTTCATTAGCTCTGCAAGATACATACATGACCTGAGTTTGGCGGTAATCCATCAATCGGTTCTTGAGATAACGTGATCACGAACTATTTTTGCATACATAATGGGCCCTGTGACCTTTGACCTTGGACCTCGTGACCCCAAAATCTAATCACTTCATTAGCTCTGCAAGATACATACATGACCCGAGTTTGGCGGCATTCCATCAATTGGTTCTTGAGATAACGCGATCACGAGAACGGGACGTACGTACGGAGAACCTTTAATGATATGCTACCCACAATATATTTTGAGACGTACCCCAAGGGAGAAGGCGCTTAGGAGAATAACAGAAATTTATGATATTTTTGTACAAAACAAATGCGAAAGTTGTCCATGAATACGTCACAATCCAGTGACCAAATTTCCAATTTATGATTCCCATAGATTTAGTGATCCCATAACTCAAACAATCATAAGATTCTTATTATTGATCGGATATATTTCAAAATTTCACCATTCTGTTTCTCTTATTTTTTCTGCTTTCACACAAATTAAATTATTTCAAGAGTTGGATTGGCCTTTCAGTCTGAAAATCTGCTCTTATTGTCTGGTGTCCTTACTTACCTGTAACCTCAAGCACCATCAAAGGATCGATGAGTGGTAAAAGGGTCAATAGGTCACGCTTCTTGAACTCTCCGGCGGGGTGTATTCTGTCTGATCTGAAGGTTCCCGAGTTGAGAAGAGCTACGTCAGCTTCCAGCACAGACAGCATGATGTCAGTCACTAGGTTACCTACAGGTAGATAATAAATAATAATAAATCTGGATTTATATAGCGCTTAATACGAAACACTGTATCTAAGTGTTTACAGTTATTATTACCCCGGTCATCAAATTCTTTCACGCACACTGTGCACCAACTGCACTCCCTGAGGAGTATTCCTATCATATGGTCACCTTGAGGGCATATGGCAATTACTAACACAAAGGCTTTTGTCATCCTACCAGGTCCCCATTTCTTTTTCGGGTATGGAGTGGCAAATGTAGATTAATGCCTTGCCAAAGGACATTGTTGACAAAGTTGAATTTATTCATGATGATGAAGAAGATGATGATAATGTGGCGTAACCGGGCTCTGCCGGGGTAGCGTTCTGCCTTTGCAGTCTCTCAAAACCCGGTCCACGCTCTCGACAATCAATCATCAGCGATCTCTCAATGGGCTCTCACAAAAGTATATCGTGTAAGAATAACGTGGACTAGCTCTCATTCACTCACTCCCGCAACCACTGAATGTATGACAGGACTAAAGAAATAACACTTACAGAGTATTTGCAGTTCAAGTAACTTTATGTAAGATCTCGTACCTGTCTCAACGACAGCTCAACATTCACTCCTGTCCCAACGACAGCTCAACGCTGCCGGAGTCAGACTCCCTCACATCCTCACGATGTGCACGTATTTATACCACAATTAATGATAATGTCCTCTACGTCTTACTAAATTACCAGACTAGTTATGCTACAATAACAAGGATAATGAAACTTATTTCTGTGTTGATGATTAAGATGATAATATTTGTACATGTAACTATGAAAAACAAGAAATAATTCTTAATATGACGAGAATAAACACTACATTTTCCAAGCTCTCTTCACAATCATTCATCTCAAAGGAAATGCAGTCCCAATTTTCCAGAAATGTGGTGACCTACAAATATTGTCCAAGCAGTTTTAAGCAAATATTAGTTTACATTACGACCTGACTTCACCAATGCTCTATTCTAACCTTACCATGGCAAGGAAATATTTTGACAACAACTTAATCCATTTCTGGCATTTGTATTTGCCTAAAGGTAATATGTCTATATTACCAAGGGGGTTTGAGAATGCAAAACGAATTCTTTCTTGCCCCTGCACACCTATATGTATAATGCCATTCACTTCTTACATGACATTCTGCTGAGCTTCATCAGTACTACCTTTTAGAAGTTCTTACCTAGATTAGTCTCCTGAGTCCTGATGGAAGCAAACCTAGCATCCAAGTCAACTTTGACCACTCCTAGCTTTCCTTCCATCTCCCTCTTCATCACATCTTTTGAGCAACAACAACAACAACAACATAAAAAACAATATTTGAAAGTTAACAGACATTGTGACAGAATCTGTTTCACTTGTTAACAAGTTTTCTAATTTTACATCAATCATGGCAATTGTGTAGAGATAAAAAATAAAAGATATACAATGATTAATAATCCATGAAACTTTTTCAAAAGTGTAATTACGGGGGACTAAACGTTCATTTGTAGTTGGGTTGAGTAGGAGCAATAAAATCAACTTTAAGACAACAGATTTAGCAAGAGAGATAAGGAGTTAAATTGAAAAGTTGTCACGAATCCTTGGGAATCACATTATGGCACTTTTGTAACACATATGAAGTCATAAAAAACACTTCTTTCTTTTGCACACAAAGCTACCAGCAGGCAAAATATCTCTTCTCTAAATTACAAAGATAAACATACATTTTTTGTTCATGGTATGGCATGCAAAAACATTTTACCCATAATATATCTTGAGAATAATCATATGGGAATGGTTAAACTGGTGAAATAGGACAATTTGTGTGATATATGACAGGTAACTCTACCTCCATATCGGTCCACAATCATCTTCATCTCCTCATCCTCTGTCACTTCTTGGTCGATGACCACCTCCTGGATGTTGATATCAATGTCATGTGGTGTGAACTGCAGGGTGATGATGGACAGACTCTTGAAGTCTGATCCACTCTTCACTATGTATGTTCCATTTACCTGTAGATGAATGGAAAGGCACACGTTGAGTGATATTGTAATGGAAAGTTGCATTAAAACTTAGGGCAGATATCACTTGGAAATCAACAGACCACGTGAGAAATGGATCATGAATGATGCAGCCCCGCTGAAAATTTCAGGGATTTGCTTTTCAAAGGCATTCCTCCATTTACAGACACAGGTGGAGAATGATTTTTATGTCAAATATATTTTTATTTTAATGCTGACCAATAAATTTGAATTGAATTGAATTGAACTGAACTGAACTTAATAGAGAACAGTTGAACTGAACTGAATTGAATTGAATTGAACTGACTTTTGTAACAATTGATGTAAAGTGGTCTGGCTTGACAGACTGCCATTTTTGTACTGAGCGAAATGCCCAAGGTAAATACGTTTGCAATGTTCAAACATTTGCAGATGATGTCATCAAAAGCTTCATCAAAGGAGATGCATTTCTCAGCACAATACACCAAGCCGTCTGTGAAGCAATATAAGGCGTTTTCACGAAGATGAATGATCAATTTGAGGTCAACTAAGGAAAGATAATGGATTTGGAAGCAGCCTAGGTCAACAAGGTCATGACAATAGGCCCATTTACACATCCCAAACACCATTTTTTTGTTTTTGAGGAGAGTCACATGAGGCAAAACCGGCATCGTACCGAAGTTTTGATTTACACTGCATAAATCAGTGAAAATACGATAGGCATCTAAAAAAACGACAGGCATCTAAACTTAAGAGGAGGATTTTTTCAACGAAACACTGTAATGTGAGAAAACTAGACGATTTTTCTTGCAGTGTAAATGCAGCTCATGCCAACAACCATCAACAGTCAACAAGCCTTGGACACTATGTTTCAGCAACTAACGAATGATCTAGAACATACACAAGATGTGTGGAAAATCTAAAGATTCTAATCACATACTTTAGAATAT